>VZRV01005470.1:318560-792716 GCA_013398115.1 Falcunculus frontatus
TTTTTGTTTAAAGCCATTCCCCCTTGTCCTATCTGCCTGTTCCAGATTCTTTTTTGTAAGTGTTTTTTATAAATCCCCTTTAGTTGTTGGAAGACTTCTAGAAGGTCTCCATGGAACCTTCTCTTTTCCAGGCTGAACATCTCCAGCTGTCTCAGCAGAGATGCTCCAGCCCTTTGATCACCTTTGTGGCCTTCTCTGGATTAGCTCCAACAGGTCCATTGTTTTCTAAAGGAAAATAGGATTTTCCTTGTAAGACAATTTCCACACTTCAGGTGTTGCTGCTGCTCCACTTCAGTCTGGATTTCAAAATCTCTGAAATTGTACATGAAACAAAACACCCACCTTGTGCCAAACTTTGGATGGAGGAGGCTTTCAGTGCCCTGTGCTGTGGGCTGGGCAGCTGTGGGCTCTGGGAGGAGGGACACAACTCAGGGAGCCAAGTGGTTTCAGTTCTGCTGTTCACCTTGGTACAGGCTCCACGTTCAGCCTGGGTCAACGAGCCGTGTCTGCAGATAAAGAGCTATTCTGGTAAAGTGTGCTGAGAGGGGATGTGTAAATGCAATGAACCCTTGAATTTATGCAATATATCCGACTGAGCCTCCACTCCCCTGCAGCTGGAGCTTCTGATGTGTTTTAGGGAATGATCCTCCTTAAATTAAACAGTAAGACAAAGCCACCAGTAAATAAATGGGCTGTTCTGACACGGAGGAGGCAGGAGCTAGTGTGGGGGCACCTGGCACTGCGCAGGGGACAGGGACACCGCCCTCCCGCCGATGGCTCCAGCTCGTTAATCTGAAACCACCGTGTGCCAGCCTTGGGACAGGTTTTAAATAGCAAGTCAAGAGGGAAGCCACGTTTGTCTGGGGCTGAGGAGGGAGCCAAGCTGAGATAGTGCTGCTTGCTGGAGTGCCTGGACAGCATGGACAGAAAAGGCCCCCTCTTCCCAGCATCCAGCCCCCAAATGGGTTTTGGCTTCGAAGGTGACTTTTTTTCAGATAAATGTCTACTGGTGTGGAGGTTGGGGGAGGAAAAACTGGCAGCTGAGGCAGAGAAGGACTTGTCCTTTGTTCTGTCTGCTGAGTGAGGGGTCTGGACCTGCTGCAGTGGGTCCCTGAGGGGCTGGGTTGGGTGGTGGGGTGGGCAGGGTGTGACATGGCAGATGGAACACACAAAGTGGGAGGGCTGGTGTGCCCTGTGTGTGTGGGGAGGGCCAGTGCTGGTGGCTGAGGGTGGGGGTCTGTGGCAGGGCGTGACAGAAGGGAGAGAGGGGAAGAGTCCTGGTGACTGGGAGCCAGCTCTGGAGCTGTGAGCAATGAGGACACCAAGGGTTTCAGGGGAAAAAAGGGATGAAAGTGTGGTCAAACCACTGCAGTTAGAGCCTTTCTTTATGGTGTTTCTGGCCAGGGTGAGCTCTTGTCCCATCATGTGTCCTGCACTTTCATTTAAAGGGTGTTTATTGGATTTGTGCCAGCATAAGTTTCAGTAGTGAATTAGGCCTCAGAGGCAAAGCAGCTCCAAGGGGACCAAAAGAGTGGGATCAGTTCCAGCTCCTGAAAAAAAAAGTGGAGTGACTCTCTAAAGTGGTCTCTTTGCAAGGTGAGAGGAGACTAGGGTGAACCCAGCATCCCAGCCTCCTCCAGGCCTCAAAATGGCTTTTACTTAACCTATTTAGTGGCCATTTTCACCCTGTGAATGTTCCCTTCCTTCTTCCAGGGATTAACTGGGACATGCAAGCAAGGCCAAGGGAGGAGCTGGAGCCTGGTGCCTGTCTCAGTCTGAAGGGGTGCAGTAGTGGAGTCCCCATCCCTGGAGGTGTTTGAGGAAACGCTGGATGTGGCACTCAGTGCCGTGGTCATGTTGGGTCTCGGGTTGGACTGGGTGATCTCAGAGGTCTTTTCCAGCCTCACTGATTCTGTGGCTCTGTGGTGGGTGTGCTGTGTGCCTGGGGTACCTGCATGCCCTGCTGCTGGCTGCATCCTCCCAGGTGTGAGCTGTGTCATTTGGAGTTCAGATCCACTTCCATGGGCCTGTTGGGACCAAGCAGATCACAGGAACACCTTTGGCCAAGAGTGCTCTCCTCGTTTGTTAGAGCCTTGACAAATTAAATAGAGGTAGAGATTAAATTTGAATGGGACTTATGTTGGAAAGCTCAGCCTTAGAGACATTAAAGAAAAGGAAATTTTGTCAACAGGAAAGTCACCTGACTAATAGGAGGAAAATCTAAGTATGAGGGGCGTGCTGTTGGTGTCCCTTGTGGAACAGAGGAGCTGGGGTAGGACACCTGAAAGATGCCTGGCAGATGTGGCATCGTCCTGTTCAGGGGGGAGCTGCAGCCACAGATAAGCATCATCATTTTAAACTCTGTCACAAGTTTGTCTTTCTGAAAAACAAAACAGTAAAAGCTGTCTACTTTTGCAACTTATGTGCAATGCAATTAGTGGATCCTTTCCATGTGCTGACAGACTTCATCTGCTTGTGTCTGTCTTTAGTTATTAATTGCTTAGGATTGAAACACAAGTTTGTCATTCTTTATCTTTATTTATCATCAATACTTGTCTGATGGTATGAATAGCTGTCAAATTAAGCTAAGTATTACCAAATCATGGCAGATTTGTATATTATTTGCATGAGAACAGCTTTCTGCTGCCTGTTTAAATTAGAGTGACTGAGCAGTCTTGTTAAGGACAAGATCAGGATGAGTCCAACTTTGTGTCAGTGTAACAGCAAAACTTGGATTACAGGCTATTTTTTGCCATTGCATAGGAAGGTGTTTTTTTTTTCTGGTAATTGATGGTCTTTTCTGTTTCTTTTTCTAAAGCATTTACTGAAAATGCCATTTTAAGGGTGTTTCTTTAGCAAGGAAGTGTGTGATAAATAGAAGGCAAAGTTCTTCATTCCAAGAAAGCACTGCAAATCCACACCACATCTGCTGACTTCAGCAGAGTCTCACCAGGTTTACACAACACACACATTGCAGCTGGGCTCACAATGTGCATACTTGGGGAAAGTTAAGTTACCACCAGAGGTGATGGAAATATTTTTTAGGAAATGAAGCTTTCCTGAAATTGTTTTGGTACTTTTATTGAGACAAACATACTTGTATTAGAAGAAAATGTAAATAGGAATAGCTCCAAAACAGGCCAAGACACAGAGAGTGCAGGACAGAGGTGCTCCTCATCTTGAGTTCAGGTTGCTGGCTCAGGATATGGATCTCCATGATCAAATCTCTGATCTGGAATGAAATGTATTTTCCCTTTTAGAAGAGGGAGAAGGGGAGACACTTGACCCTGCATCTTGGACAGGTGGTAGACTGTAACCTCCTTCCTGAGAAAAAGCTGAAATAAGAGTAAAACGAGAAAAACAAGAGACAAAGGGGGCTGCATATTTGTGCCTAGCTGGTGCAGTATGTGTTTGTGCATTGCTTGTGGTGCTTGTGGAGACACACAGCCTTCCCTCTGGTGTCCCTGTCCAAATATTTTTCTCTCTCCAGCATGGAAAACATGAAGTTCTCAAATCTGATACCTTTCTGTTTGCAACAAACACTTAAACAGTGTCATGTTTATGGGGGACTCAGTCCTGCATTCAGGGGCAAGGATGGCTTGTGTCAGTCCCAGGGCCCACAGGGCTTGGTCTGTTGCTCTTCCACTGTGCTGATCAGGTTGTTCATATGTTTGCTTGGCAAACAGGATCACTGAAAGGAATATTTTAAATTTTTTTTTTTAAAAGCAGTTAAAAAAAAAAGATTGCAAGAGAGTGATAATTCTTCCTCAGCCCTGTTGTTTTTTCTGTGGAGATTTTTCAGTTGGCGAGGCAGGGGCTGTTTCTGGAGCACAGAGAGCCGCTGATTCTGCTGACATCCTTGAGAAGATGTGTTATAAACAGGAAGGAAAGAGGGAAGAACCCAGGTCTTGTTGACAGGGAGCATGTGGCTATTTTTATGGGTGGGAAACCTTACCAGACCCAAGTTTGGAATCCGGGTGTGCTTCTGAGAGGTAGCCAACCTTTCCAGCACTGTTGCTGTTGAAATCCCCATTCTGACATCCTAACCCTGCTGGAGTGCAACCTTTTAATTTCTTGGATGTGCCAGCCAGCTTTATTTTCCCTTCTTTTTTTTTAACTCCCCAGTTGGTCCATCCAGTCCCTCTTGGGACAGGCTGTCCTGCTGGGGTGTTGCCGTGCAATTAGATGTTAGGTGTCAGAGCAGATAATGGCCAAACACGTATCAGAGAGGATGGCACTTAGCTAATCACTGGCTCTCTTTATCTTAGAGGCTATTTTAGGGAAAAACAACAACAATGCAAAAAAGCTGCCACTGTAGTGTCTGTGGTTGAGGTTGGCTGCTATTGCTTTGGGGTTGTGTTGGCATTTCCCCTCTGGCTTCACGTGGTGCTTTCCCAATGGCCTTGTTTTCACAGCTGCCCCATGACCGGGCAGGAGCCCAGTGGCAAATGAATTCAGCCACAACTCTGGCCAGACCTCGTTGTCAGCACTTCTGTCTTCTGCTGGATCATTTCTGTGTTGCCTTTTTTGTTTCCCCTGGAAAAGCAAGAACTTAGGTGCGGGAAAGAGAGATGAGCTTTTGGGATAATTAGCATCATCCATGAAACTTCCACATTTTATATGCCTGTTACATCAGAAGCCTTTAGGGTTGAAGTTGCATCTTTAGGCGTTTTAGTATGTTTAACACTTGATTCTCTGAATCTCCAGTATCTGCCTGGTTTAGGTATCTTACATCATCTTTCCGGGATCTCTTTCAGCAGCAGAGAAAAAAAAACCGGTATGTTGAACAAAATGTAGGATGGCTGAGCTTACATACACAGATTATTTTTCAAACATTCTTTGCCTGAAACTAATAACCTCATACTAATTAGCCCTTTCTAAGTGGTGAATTGCTGGGCAGGCAGCTGTGGATGTTGTCAGTCAGGCTCCAAAGTCTAGCTCCTGGTGGAATGAGAGCCTAGTTGAGCCTCTCCAGTGTACATGAGGATTGTTATTCCAAGGACTTGCCCTGGGTACCTCATCTGGTCAAAACAGCGGAGAAAAACCAGGGGAAGCTGCATATGTGTGACAGTTTTGGGAAAACGGCTTTAAAGTGAAATGGAGACTCTGTCTTCCTGCTTTCTGCTGTCCCATGCAAAAAAGAAATCTTGCCATGTAACCCCTGAATTGCAGGAATTCCTGGAGCCCCAGCAAACCCTGTCTAATCTCTCCCAGTCCCTCACGTATCGCCTCTGAATGTTTTCAGTGAGTTCCCAGACCTCGTGCTTTCTTGCTCCTGATAACCAGCCATTGCTGGGATGCCAGAACCACTGCACTGCATAGTTCAGCTATCAACAAAAATACAGTGAGATAAAGGGGATGGTTAATACCAGAGTGTCTGTGGTAGTGCAGATGTCAGAGATACTCAACTGGCTTTCCTGGAGAAGTTCTTTACATGGGTCAAGTTACTTTGGGAAAATAGTATCTAGCCCTTTTGACAGTGTGAACATCCATAAGAGCATCATGCAAACATTTCTTCCTGTTGAAGAGTCAGGCAGCCATCAAATAGGCACTTAGTGCTTCAGAGTCTTGGCAAGGTAATGCCACCTCCCCTGGGACTTCCCAAAGATGGCTCTTGGGTGCTGAGCACATTTGGGAACATCACAGTTGCAGCTGAAGATGAAAAGCTGGCCTGAATGATGGGCAGTGAGTTCTTTTGAGAATTAAGCCCATAAAAAAAAATGAAACCAGATAGAGGAGCTGAAGGATTTATTGAAATGACTGAGCAATTGTAGGATCACAGATGCCAAAGAGGAAGAATAGGGCTATTGGGTTTTCCTGCCAGGTCAGGACTGCTGCCTGTAGTGTCTAGTCTAGCAGCCTGTTCAGTTGTTTCGAGTGATCATTTCCATTGCTTCCCTTTTGAGACCCTTGTATTTCCTGATAGGAAAACTTAGTAACAATGAGACCTAACTGCCAGGCTAAATTTTTCTTCCGTCTAATTGCTGGCTAATATTCTTACTCATTTAATGGGAAATACGTACTCAAAACAGAGAGAAGAGATCCCGTGGGGTCCCTTAGAAGATGTGCCATTGTCCACGGTGTTTTCTCCAGTGCGTCACTGGAGAGTCCCCCTTGGCATTCCTGTGTTTTTGTCTATCCGTGTGACGATTTGGTGGCTGAGACAATTTATACAGCTTGGTGTGAAGAATGATGTTTTGGGTTGAGGTTTGTGGTCTGCGAGGTTAAATAACGCAGGAGTGGTGGTCTTGGTGTTGAAACTGATTTCTGGGAACCAGTCTCTTGCTGACTTTGCTACTAACTTGGGCAAGTATCCTTAAGCTATGGTGAACTCATGAGTGAAATAAGGTTTTGTTCCTCGTGATGCCTGTCAGAGGGACACTCAGTCTCTTGGCAGCCTAAATAACAACGTGTAAGGCACTGCTGCATGTGTCTGAGCTTTTGGCATGTGGAAAGTGCAGGGCAGTGTGTCCACTTAGTTTCTGGTAAAAGGCATTTGAGCTGAGACATCTGCATGTGAGGTGTTTGCAGAGCAGTGTTCACCACTGAGCAGTGGTGGCTTATCATAGCTGGGAGTTTATAGCTGCTCTGGGCAAGGCCCAGGGAGTGATTGGAGCATCTTGTGCTGAGGAAGTTCTGTGGAAGTGCAAAAGACATTGATTACACTAGCCCAGGGTTTTATCCATGGGTCTCTGGATCACTGTGGGTCTCATATGCCTTTGTGCTGAGTAGGGGGGGAAGAAGCAGGAAAGAAAAGACTGGAACCACCTCCTGCGTTTGTGGGGATGCCGTGCTTCACCATTTATGGAGGGGGATTGGCCTCAGCTGTGAGGGCAGCTGCCAGTCTGCCCCTCCTGACCGATACTTAATGCTTGTTAAATGAACACAACCTTTAGTTTAGGTTCAGCATTTCACTTGATAGCTCTCTGTGCAGCCACCGGCGCTGGGAAAAGGGAGGGAAGAGGAATCTCAAGAGCAGAAGCAAGACAGAGGAGAATAGTAAGGGGAAGGGAAAAAATATAAGGACATTGTTTCTAACAGCACTTAGTGGCCTAGATTTCCCTTTCACAGCTATTTCAAAAGTGTGCTCTATTGCAGATCCATTCAGCTTTTATTGGTATATAGTACACTGTGTAGCAGCAGCCACTGTTGTCTGCTCAGCTCTTAACATGATACTCTGCCAGATGGCAAGGAAATAAACCTGCGTTTGTGCTCCGGGATTGATCAAAGTTTTTTTTGCTGTTGTCATCCCTGTAACATTGACACAGATGTAAGGCCACTACACCCCGGCTCTCATCCCTGCAACCTTCCTGTGTATAAATTCAGTACAGTGCCCCTTTTCATAGCAATATAATGCCCACATTCCTTAAATCCCAAGAATAGCCCCATGCAGGGGAGGATGCACAGCAAGGTTTCGCCAGGAGTTTTTTAGACGAGGCTTGTGCAGGGGTGAGCATAGGGAATGGAGTTGGCTGGGAGGAGGGTGGATCTCTAGGAGATGTAAATCAGCAGCCCGGTTACAGTAGCTGGGCTGATTTACTCCGGTGGAGATCCCAGCTTGGGATCTCAGCAGGAATCCTCCAAAGGAAAGGCATTTGGGAATGATTAAAATAATACTCAAGGCAATGATTGTTCAGTGGTTTTGGATGAACAAAACCTTGCAGAGAAGAAAAGCTGTTTTGGAAGGGGATGTGGAGATGCAGGGAGATGACACAGGGGTCCTGCTCTGTGCAGACAGTTTGCTCAGGGCAATTTAATTAATCTTTAATACATCTTTACCTTCCCGTCTGCTTATTCCCGTTCTTCCATAGCTTTCACTCCCTATTCTGACACCCTTTTTCGTGCTGAAGGGCTTGTGTGTGCCATCAAGCTTCTGCAAAGAGCCCTAGAGGTTTTGGGTGGCTGTACCATGGGCTGGACTCGGGTCCTTCCCCAAAGCCAGGAGAGGCTTGGTGTCCTGATCCACTTCCCTGCTTGCTGCAGGGACACCACTTACGTTACAGCATAAAAATCCAGGGATATGGTCTGTGCTGAGAGGGAAGATGGTCTTTGCTCCAAGAGAAGGAGGGTGTCCTGTGGCCAGGGGTTGCATGCCCACACTGGACAGAGGGAAGCAGATGAGAAGAGAGACAGCATCATGAGCAATTTTCCTCCCCCTGCTCTCTAAGGAGACCTGTAATTGTGAATAGCAGGGAGAGGGAAAAACATGTCCAGAGATCTGGAGGGCTGCAGAGAGAGCAGGGGGCACTGGGTTGGAAAATAAAGGGGTCTGGAGAATTTAATCAGATGCCAGTACCCAGTCTGTGCTGGAAGAGGTTCTGGGAACTGTGCTCCAGCCTGTTACTTTAGATGGTTTTTACAAGACTACACTGTTTAATCCTGCCTCATGCTGCTGGACCAGAGCCTTGTTGTATGGCAACGGGAGATGAGCCCCTTCAACATGTTGCTGTTTATGAATTGCCTCTGGGAAGCTCGTGCTAATGCATGTTTTAAAAACGGCAAAAGCTGCCAGTTTTGTCCTTTTGACGTTCACAAAACTGGCGACTTTCTCTCTCTCTTTTTTTTTTAAAGTTTGGGTTTTTCTCACATTGGTGGGGATGAGGGCAGAAGAAGCCCGGTTTGGGATGATTTATGGCTCCAGGAGTGGCTAATTTTTTGGCAGACTTTGCAGGAAGAGCCCCCTAAGCGTGCCAGCTGTAATCGGCCGAGCTTTCGAGAGACACACGGAGAGAGATAACGTGTTATTTATCCTCACACAAACAGGCTGATGGAAAACGTGCATGTCCCAGACAAGGAAATTCTCCCTCCTCCCTCTGCCCCCTCGCCCCAGTTCAGGCTCCCCGGGAGCAGCTGGGCTCTCTTACTCCTGCAGTCCCCAACAGCTTCAAATTCACTTCCCTCAGCGCCTTCAAAGGTTTTGATAAATGCGTTGCACTTTGCAGCCAGCCAGGCTCTAATTGCCAGGAGGATTACGATAAGCTTTTTTCTTGTTGTTTCAAAACAATCTGGAGGACAGCGTGCCCTCCCGGTGCAGACACCCCCCAGCCTCGCTGCAGCTGGGCACAGAGGAGGCAGCAGGGTGCCAAATTCACCCTGATTATTGCATTGAACTGGGGGTTTTTTGGTCACAGTCCAGCCCAAGTGTTGTGGGCTGACACTTACTGCAGACCTGTGGGTGACCTGTGCTCGAGGGGAGGCTTGTGCCAAGGCAGCTCCTCTGTCCGTCGCCAAATGTCCTGGCACCTCTGGGGCCTCGGGAGTCCCAGCACCAGCCCTGCCTCGTGGGCCACTGAAGTGGAAACTGAAGAGGTCTGTCAGCCCCTGGGAGTGATTTTCTTTCTCCAGCCGTGTGGTTATTCTGTTTGTGCAGTGGTTTGGGTTTTTTTTTTTTTTTTTTAATTTAAAGGGCGCTCTTGCTTCTTTGCTGCTAAATTTAATAACCATGGTCTGGTTAGAAAATAATGCAGGGGAAAAAGCAGAGCTGCCTTAATTTGTGATCTAAAAATAGGGAAACCTACACCATTAAATTGAGAGGATTTAGAAGCATAACCATAAAGCCAGGAAGAGTTTGCCAGGAGCTATCGAGTGACACAGATTTCAGCTCCCTGCTTCTTCTAGTTTTCTTCTTTTAAAGGTGAACTGAACAGGCTTAGATTACTATTTTGCTGCTTTTGACTACAAATGTAGTTCAGGAAGTTCTCACTGTGACAGTTATCAGTAGAGCTTCCTATGCCATTTTTATTGATTTTATTTGTAATAGATTTTGAGTGCTTTACCACCGGCAGAGAAAATATTGTAATCCCTATTTAACCCTTAAATATCCCAGTGTAGGATTGGTGTACCTGAGATCTGCTCCAGTAGAGGAGTTCGAGGTTGTAACCATGGGGAGAGACTGGTGGTTACTGTTCTCATCTGACACTTAACAAACTGTCATTTAAATCTTTGTGAATCAGTCACCTTTCTGACTGATCTGTGAGAAATCCCTTTTGTCTTTGCCATCACCAGCATGTGGACGAGTTTCCCAGGTGTGAAACAAGGATAATGATGCTTCATAGAAATACTTCTAGTGGAAAATGGCAGGTTGCCTGTAATCAGCTTTCTCTGGAGAGATGTGGCATCCAGCTCTGCTCATGGAGTGGTGAATGGGTTGGAGACCCTGAGACAGACTCTTCCAGCCTCTAAACACTGCGTTATGCTCTGACAAAACTGTTAGTGTTCCCTTTAGCAAGATTTACCCTGTGGATCCTTTTGGAAGAGCTCTGGTAGGGAAGGTCGTAGAGGCTGACTTTTTTTCCCTGATGCTGGGTTGTTTCCTGCCCGGGGACTGACCAGCTCACCTTACTGGTCCCCATCTCTTCATGCTCACTGGTAATTTCCAGCATGGCTCAGTGAGGTGCTTTCAGACAAGGTGAGTTCCACCCAATTTCTCTGTGTGGTTGGCCTGAGCCAATGATGCTTTGTCCAAACTCAGCACCGCCTTTTCATGTCCAGACCATCAGTTTTCATATCAAAAGCAGATTCATGGTTAGCTGGCATCTTCGATTAAGAAATGTTGCGTTTCACCCAATTTTCTTGGCTACTCAGCCACCTTGGATTGCTCAGGGCTTCAGGATCTGCTGTAAAGCCCTGTGTAGTACTGAGGTTGTTTTCTTGGGAGTGTACTCACCTCAGATGACACTGTGCTGGTTTCACTAGTGCTGTGTATCAGATAGTTTGTTGTCCAGGAGAGCCTCATTTGCCTTCTTTTTCTTTTTGGTGTCTTAGAGTCAGCTGGAATCTGTTTCTTGGATGCCTTGAGTATGAACAGAGCTGTCCAGAAAGCCAAAGGCAGCCTGACAGACAAACAAGGAAATATTCAGGGAACTCTGAAGGTGGTGAAAAGCTAAGTTATTCCAGATAAGCTCTGGAACATACTGCCATGAGATAATACCAGGACCACATGCTGGTTGGGATTAAAAAATAAGTAGATATGTTGATAATGGGAATATCTGCTCTCATATTACCCTGTTTTTCCTTTTTAAGGGATGTTAATCCTGATGCTTTAAAGGCATATGTTGAATACTGAGGATACAGTTATTTAAGGAGCACTTTGCTGGTAAATAAGGGTATGTGCCATGCAGTCAGTGTGAATATACCTGCCACAGCAAAGCCATGCTCTGGCCCAAATGGAGGATCAGTGCCTGGATGATGGCCTAGCTGGAGAGACCTTCAGATTGGGAAGGCTGTAGATGTGAGACAATACCTACACATCTGATCCGTGCTGAGTTTCTTCAGCTAAGTGCTGAGCATCCTCACACTCTCCAAGAGTGATGAGCTTTGTTTAGTGTGCCCTTGCCAAAAGCCTAAGGAAGCACGACCACAGGACAGAACCACAGAATTGTTATGGTTGTTAAAGACCTCCAGGATCATTGAGTCCAACTGTTAACCCAGCCCTGCTGGGTTCACCTCTAAACCGTGTCCCCACATCCACACGCCTTTCGGACACTTCCAGGAGTGGTGATTCCAGCACTTCCCTGGGGCAGCCTGTCCCAGTGATGTTGTGCAGGCCACTGCACAGACCTAAAGTCCTCAGTGTGACATAGTCAGACACCTCTTGTATCAGGGAGGAACTGTGATAGCTTGTGAAATTCTGTGATTGGTGGTGGTAAAGGTCTAAAGCCTGGTGTGTTGGGATGAACACATCATCAGCTTTGAAAACACCTTTGTATCCCCCATGCTTGCCAGCTGGGTGCTGTTGGAATGGTTAACTTGAATTTTGGTGGAAGAGAAAAGAGATTCTGCTGTCTTAAATACAAGCTACTGCCCTCCTTAATCAAACTGTATGGGTGAAGCCACGACTGCCTGTGTGGCTGAAGTACTTTGAATATTTCCAGTATGCTGGAAATGGAGATGAAACAGAAGAAATACAGTGTGGCTTGTCTGGGTATTTAGGAGAGTGCTTCAATCTGAACTGGAAACATGAACTTTGGATAGCTGTGTTCTGCATGCTTGAAAACTGGGTCAGAGACGTCAGAAGAAGGTTTTCTATTGATTCAAAGGGATTTGCCTGTGTATGCTGACCCACAACAATCTCTCTAGAGGTCCTCTCACTACTCTCTCATTTCAGCACAGTCCCATTTGTTTTTAACTCCCCCTCCCTGTCCCCATCGCCCCAACACTCAGCAGTTTATTTAGCAGATGTTGGCCCAAACTTTCGAAGCAAGGGTAAACAGAGCTAAGGTCAATCTGAGAAACACAGCACCCCAGGAGAGCTGTTGCTTCTCACTGCTGCTGGCGAGCTCGTATCCAACTGGAATTGGAGGGAATCTGAAAAGACACGGATAGGGTTTGTCCCTGCCGGGATAGCAGGGTTTATGTATTAAAAAAAAAAAATCACACAGGACAAAAGTGTGGAACCTTAACGTGAACTGGGTGAAACTATACCCTTCTTATGTTTCCTCCCTTTGAAGACCTTGCATTGTGTATTCACAGCCATTACCATATGAATCAATGATTAAAAAAACCCAAACCCAACATCTTGATAAGAATCCAACTTTGCTTTACCAGTCCATCCTCTGAGGTAACCAGAGCAAGTTCCTTTCACTCCAGCCATTGTTGGCAACACAGATTATGTTCTTCCAAGACTGTCTGTCTCGTTCAAACACAAGGTCCATATCTTGACTGAACATTAACGTCACCTGATAGGCCCCATGTCCAGCTCCACCTTGCCCTTCCCAGCGAACCAGGCTTTATAGCAGAGTCATAACATTAGCAGAGGGAATAAAGAGCCTTTGTGCTCCTCCTGGGTCCATCCCCTGGAGCTGATCAGGCACCAGGATTGATTACCAGGCAAGTAAAGACCTGATAACCTACCAAATCTGTATGAAGACCCCTTTCTGATGGCTTCTTCCCCTGATTTGCATTTCAGGCCTCTCATTTTAGAAATGATTTTATCTGGCTTTCACTACAGTCCAGACTGCAGGAAGTTCACATGAGAAGAGGCAGCGGGGAAGCTTGAAGGCTACTCCTCTGGTACCAAACAAATAGAAATTAAGGCCATAATCTGTTATTTAATGTGCAGCAATGATTGATTCAACTCCTCTGCTCCCCAAGTACTAGGAATTAGCATTCACTTACCATCACATTACCAAATTAAATAAATTTACAAATACATAAAATTAAATTGAACAATTCACTAAGGCAGCAAAACAGAAAATTGAAGATGTCCTTTTCTGCCTTAATTCAGCTCATGTATGAATATGCCAAATCGTAGAATTTCTAATTAGATGTTCTCCTACTATTTTTCTCTCATAAGAATGGAGTTATATGTCCCAGACATTGGAAGGTCTTAGCCCAAATGGTTCTGTGTGGCAAAATTATGAGCAATTAAACTTTTGTCTTCATCAATTTAAGCAATCTGTTGATTCTCACCACAGCCACAGGGATTTATGGTAGCTGTTATGTGTGGAAGTGCCATATGTAACTCCTCAGTTTCTTTTGTTTGGGATAGCAATAGCCCTTGAAGAAATTTTGTATAGAAAGGGTGGGGTTTTTAAAAAACGCCGTTTCTTTTTAAAAATGCTGCTTCAGTTTTAAAATGCTGGTTCTTTTTTTATGGATTTATGGAAATCCTGGCAAATAGCGATGAATTTTGTTCGGTGCCTTTTGTCTCTCTGCCAGGTTGGTGCATGGTGGCTCCCAGAATTGGGTATGGTTTGTGCAAAGGGCTGTGAAAGTGGGGCTGTCCTCCCTGCTGTTTGTGTCCGTGTCTGCTGCAGGATCCCTGCCAAAACACGTGAAAGAACTCTAGGAAATTTTCTCCCATTTTCTCTGGGAAGTGACCCAGCAGGCCTCAAAGCTGCATTACAGGAACTGTAAGGAGAGGTGAAGCCTTTCTCGCCTAAATCCAGCAATTATAAACAAGCCACTTAGCCAAAACATAAAAGATGGTGTAAATGGAAGTTATGCCTTCCCTTAGGGTTTTCCATCAGAGGGTCTGTTTCCCTGACATCCAGCCCTGGATGGGTGGATGACATCCAGCCTGCTCTTTTGTGAGAGATTCCTACGGGAGGTCTGAGGAATTTTGAAGCTGTCAGGCTGTAATACCCTGGGTTTAGCTTTTTCGAGAAAGCACACTGTTTTCCAGAGAGCGAAGCCAGATTGCTGGTTTAAAGCTGCTACATTTCACCAAAAGAATGCTGATTATTTCACAGTCATGCGAGCGCCTGACCGGTAAAACTTGTGGGCAGTCTGTCCACTTTTTTTTTTTTTTCCTGTTTTCTCACCGATTTGGCTTCTTAATACAATGCCTGAAGATCTTTTGAGAGGGCCAGAAAAATCTGCTGACGGCTCACGCAGCTGATTTGACCCAGAGCGCCTGCTTGGCTGAGCAGAAAGATGACACTGCAGCAAAAATGTTACTTTAAGGGAAAAGAAAACAGGCGCAATGCTCCTGCCATTGTTCCCAGGCTCTGTTCTGGTGCCAAGCTCTGCACTTAGGAAAACACAGAGGTACCAGGTTTTAACCTTTCGCCTGCTTCCCGCAGGTGTTATCTTTTGCTCTGAATAGGCAGGATGAGGTCCACAAATCACATTCAAGCCTCTAGCAGCCCCGCTGGCTATGAAAAGACAACTTTTAGTGGGTTTTGTAGGGAGGAGCTTAGCAAGATTTTCAGCAAAAAGAGTCTTTTGCTCAATTTTATTCTTTCTAGGTTTCAGTGTAATATCAGGTGAAGCCACTGGTGTCTTTTCTCCCAGCACTGAAAGATAATGGAAGTAGTTTATTGCTGGGATAGCCAGCCTATGATGAATAGCAGGCAGGTATCTCTCTTCCTGTGATTTAACTATATTTTACCATTGACAAAGAAGTAAAAAAAAAAAAANAAAAAAAAAAAAAAAAAAAAAAAAAAAATCTGAAATGGCTTTGGTGAGGCTCCCATTTAAATAGTTATTGTTTTGAGTCAAAATGGTTTGTGGAAGGAGAGCAAAGTGCTCTGACTTCAAAGCTTGTCATTGTAAAGAAATCTGATGGTGAGTGGTCACGCATACCTGAACGTCACTCCTACTGCAGCAAAGCCAGAAGTGCTGGCAGGGAGCCTGGTCATGTTCCCATTGCAGGCAGGGTGAGAGATCCTCAGCTGGTGTAAATCACAATAGCTGGATTTGAGTTGGAGATTTCTTTTTCAAAAACTTACTGACTGCACTGGGGGCTGGATCAAGCCCCTTACAAGTCCATGGGAGCTTCTTAAAACCTTCTGATCCTATTATTTGTTCAAATCTTAGAGAAACCCTTTGAGCCCTAGAAAATTTGGTACAAGTAGGAGCAGGACTTGTGTTTTTATTAGTTTTCCAGGCTGGCTTGCCATCCTGTTGCTCCTAACAGGACATTGATAACTGCCCAGGTGGTGTTTATGCCCCTCATACCTGTTTCAAGAAACTGAAAGTGCTCCTTCAGCCCTGCTGAATAGTTGTTTTTTGGATCCACATTCCTGAAATTCAGCTTGTGCCATCCTGGGCCATTGGGACAGAGTGATGAGAGTTCAGCAATGTGTCTCCCTGCAATATCTGAGCAGCCTTGGTGTTCAGCTTGATATATGCAGACCACAAACTGGTTTTTTCCTCCCTGGTGAGATACACGCGCAAGGGAAGAGGCATGCACACTCCCACCCTGCAGGTCAGGTAGCTCCATCGTGGAAGGATGATGCCTTTTGCAGGGATAATGCAGCAGTGATGACAAATGGGTGCCTTTAAGTATTTAGAGAGTGCCTGCAAGGCAAACAGATTATCTCAGAAGCACCTCAAGCTAATCCTGCTCAAGAAAACCAGTTTTTCTTAGCCTCTAATCTACCTGCTGAAACTGGGGTGGATTTGGTGTGCCTTGTTTTGGAAGAGGTGGGAAGTAAGATGACATGCAAACTGTCGGTTCAAGTCTGGAGATTGGATTTCTGGGTGTGGAAAAATTTGAAAACATTTAACATTCATTGACCAGTAATAATTTTTAGTGTGAATATCCTCCTGTGCACTTGGAAGAGATAGGTATTGATGAAAATCAACTGCCACAAAGCAGTGCTCAGTGCTTTTGTCAGTGAGGGCACTGTGTGTTATTCTGCACTGCTCATGCTTTATGAGAGGTTTGAAATGATTGAGATTTTGCTTCTTGGCCTCTGTTTTCAGCACAGTGTCACACAGAAGTGTCAGAGGTGATGTGCACCCAGCTGGGAAGATGCTACAGAAGGAGCTGTTATTACGGCTGCCCGAAGGAGGGCAGATGTATCTTGCATTGCTTTTTTGAGACCAAAAAAACCCCTACTGTTCTGCACTGGAACAAACCCAAAATGTTTCACTTTATTTTCCCCCACAAGATGGAATGTCAACAAAATGTCCCTCTTGGCCTGAAAATCTTGACCTTTTCCATTCCTCCTGGCCACTGCATGAGTTCACTGAAGCACACAGTTACTTATCCCTACTTCTTCAGGAGCAGCTACCCGAGGCCATCCTGGCAGTAGGAAGTTCAGCTATGCCTGTGCAGCGTGTCCTGGATCCCAGTGACCTCTCCTCTGGTAACAGCGATGCCTTCCCATGTGAAGCTGTAGCTCAGTTTTTGGCAGGATTCTCCTTTTTTGTAGATGAACCCATTAACTGTCACTTAAACACCCCCCCGGCCCCCATCTGCAAATCATAGTTTAAATAAACATCAAGCTATTTCCCACCCACTAAAATAAATCTTCCAGGCACTCTGGCTGGCACATTCAGGGTTGTTTTTGTCCTTGCTGGTTTTGTTGTCAGGTCATGCTAACCTGACCATAAATGTATATTTTAGTGGACGGAAACATGGGGCTGATTCTTCAGCTGACGTTCAAGGCTGAGTTACAATTGATTAGCTGCACAAATTTACTTTAAACAAGCATCTGTGACTTTTTAAAGTGACCCAATACCTAAGGAAACAGTTTCAAGAAACAAGACAGACTCACACCAACCTGGTGGGATGGGGGGAGTGGAAAAGAAGAGAAAAAAAGGGCATAACCTGTGCTGTTAAAGGGCTCTTTGGTAATGATGTTACCTAGGATTGTTCTGGTGTTTTCCCTTCGTGAAAATCTAGCCACTTCATTAAAAAAAAAAAGAAAAAAAAGAGAAAAGGATAAATACCACCATCTCCATTATATAGATGGGGAAATGAGGCAGAGAAAGATGAAAGGACTTTGGCCTATTCATCCCACCAGGAAAACAGCAACATCCAGGTCAGCCAAGTCCCTGTCTTTTACACTTTGGTCCTTAAGCTATGGCTTTCTAACTACCTTGCACCTGTGTAAATAGGGAGGCAGGTGCAAAGTCCCCTGTGCTGTGGTAGCCGTGCCTTGGGAGGGCAGGAACGCAAAGAGACGTCCTCAGAGGGTGGCTCAACAATGTCATCATCCTCCCTTACCTCTGCTGCCTGCCCCAGAGCACGGCTTGTGTCCTGCCTGGGCAGGAGGCATTGCTCTGGCAGTGTGAAAGCATGTAGTCAGCACCAGAGATTTCATGCTCTGTCTCTTGAAATCCAATATGAAGCAGTTGCCTTCTCTCCATCCCACAGGCTCATTACACAGCTCTGTGTGTGGCCTCTCCCCGTAATTAACCTGAGGGGGTTACTTTCCTTTTCTAATTTGTAGGAAGTGGCTCATGACATCTGTTGCAGCCCCGAGGCTCCTTCCTGCAAACCTTTAGCTGGTTCTCATTGAAAGAAAAGGCAGCACAAAGAGGTGTAACAATTAACCAAGTTGAGTCCTGGCTTTGAAAACAGCATCTTTCAATTGCTCAATAAAAATCTACTGAGAGCAGAGGACGGTGAATATTTCTTTTTAAAGGGAACCACGGGTTTAAACCTCATGACTAAGTATCTTCATTTCTCTTCTTGTTAACACTTCAGGGAGAAATTAACGAACAACAAAACCGACCAACCCAAGAAGAGTTTTAACGTGTTTTGCTTTTTTATTCTGTTTGTCTCATGGTGCAAAGTTATAATAGCGCTCTTCCTCACAGTTCACCCCTTCTCCTTTGCAGATTTGCACTTACCTGTTGCATCTTACCTTAACTGAGGCTTGATACTGCAGGGAGCTCCCCTATAAAAGCCACTATAGAGTTTGATCCTAAAACTTAAGCCTTTTGGAAGCGAGAAACATCTTTCCTAGACTCTAAAGGACAGAGGGATCATTTGGATTCTCTTATCACAAGAAAGCTTTCCACTTTTTCCATTGTATTTTGGAGTTAGGTGATGTTTTGGCAAGGAGAAAAACCAAAAGAGACAGAAAGGTGTGCCAGCCTATTCTATGGGAGGGAAATCTTCAGGGTGGGTGGGAAGCTGGTTCTCACCAGCCACGCTAGTTTCAGGTGGGGCTCTCCCAATCTCACTTCTTGGAGCCCTTTATTATTCTTACAAAGTCAGTATTCCTCAGGGCATGAAGAGGGGAAAGCTGTACAGGTGCCTCTGTATGTGCCTTAGAGCTGTGAGAAAATATGTAAGTCTTATTCTCACTGATTTATTACAGGGCTTGAAATGAGATTTTTCTGATCTAGGCTGTGGCTGTTCTGAGAAACATAAATTTCCATCCTAGACCTAAAACATTTTTTACAGTAGATCAATTTTGATATACTTTCATCCCAAATTTGTACTTCCCTTCAAATTGGCATCTTCTGACTGAATGCAGGCAGCTGGAAAATGGTTGCGCTGTAATCTCACCCGACCTCTTGCATAATGCACGGCACAAAATCTCTCATGGTCCTTTCTGCAGCGTTTCTGTTGGGCACAGAGCAGTAGTTGTGTGTAGATAAAAACCCTTTCAGAAAGCTGTCTACCCTGTGTTTGCAGCACGCAGTTGTAGCGTGAGTCAGGCAGCTCTGACCTCCGCCAAGGCTGGTGATACCTTAACAGCAGTTGTGTGTGTGTGTGTACTGCCCTAACAGCAACTGAATGAAAAAGGCTTTGAAGTTGCTCGCTGGCTGGGGAGCAAAAGTCCCTTCGTCTTTCAGCACCAGTCGCTCTTGCCAGGCTGTCCAGCACTACTGAAAACCCCCTCCCTGCTCCTGATTGTGAGCGTAATGAAGATGACTGATAATCAAAGTGCCGCTTGCCTCCTGCTCTCCACGCACAATGGAAGCAGCCTGGTGGGTCCTGCTGAGATTGCTGCCTGTGTAAGGGCTTTTTAGGTTAGTGATTCTTACTGGAGAGTTTTACAGGAAAGGAATCCCTTCCTGCATGGGCTGAGCTGCTGTCGTGTGAAGGCTTGCAGATGAGTGGTGCCTGAAGTTTTGAGTTTTGGGGAGTGCTGCATGCCAGCTTGGTCAGATTGTGGCCCTTCCTCCGGAGCAGTTTCAGATCCAAGAGCAGGGACTCTGCAGAGCTGAGTGCAGTGTTTCCTGCAAAATCAAGAATCATCCAGTTTGATGAACCCAGGTCTATATCCCTGTTGTCTCCTGACTGTTGGCTGATAAGGGTGGACTGTGCCCTGCCACATCCAGGCCATCAAGTTGTCCTCTTGGGAATGGACCTGAGCCTCCACCCTGCTCCGTGTGCCTTGGGATAACAGCAGCGATATCCCTACATAGCCCTTGGCTCCCCATGAGTAAGGCTGGAGCTGTACCTGGGGTACAATGTGTGTCAGGAAAGAAACATTTCTCCTCACAACGCTGCACAACTACAAGGGCCCTTTTAGTTTTAACACTGTATTTGAAAGGTCTGCTTGGCAAAGAGCTGAATGGCCCCATGAGCTGTGTGAGGGGGAAGCATATTTGGCAGGAAATATATGGCTCTGTTAATGAATAACAAGGATTATGTGAGTGCTGTGTAGGGGACTACAGCAGGACTGGGGTGTGTGGATGCAGAACTGAGGGTTCTGTTCCAAGAGAAGGGGGACTTTTGTGTGGGATGGTGATATGGGGGTTTATCCAAATGTGTAAGGTGCTGGTTAAAAGCTGATGGGCAGGAGGGTTGCTGAGCTGACTCTTAACAGAGAACACATCACTTGGAGCCATGGGAGCCTGGGCTCTGCAGATCTGTGGGTGAAAGGGCTCAGAGAGGAAGGCGGGTCCCTGCCACATCCCTCAGCATTCATCTTTGCTTTGTGAACATCAGAAAAATATTTTATGAGTTCCTTCAGAAGTGGTGCTTGTTTATGTTTTGGGAGGAGAGGAGAGGAGAGGGTGGAGGGTCAGGGGACACTAAAAAGTACAGCTGACATGTTATCTTCAAGTGGTCTGTGACATCTTTGGCCACTAAAGCCCTGACCTGCCCAAGTGCTGATGTGTTGATCTCAGAGTCACACTGCAGTGGCCGTGTCAGTATAGCTGGACTCTTGCTAAAGGGGCTCTACTTGGGATTGTCTAAGAATTGCTCCAAATTGCTCTTCTGACATTACATTGTTATGTCCCTAGTACAAAATACTTCTTCCACTGCTCATCTTATTCAATCTCAGGTTACTTTACAGGCCCTAGAATAATTTCATGATGCTGTGGTTGAGACAGAGATTTAGATTTAGACCTAACTCATATGGAAGAAATAACACTAAGAAGTTGGGGTCCAAGCCTTCACACTCAAATGTTTAATAATAGATGCCTAAATCTGCACAGGCATTTACATGTATTGCCTTGTCCTGATTTGTGAAGACTGTTAAGCAGTTAATTCTATTAATTTAATGTGAATTTAATAGGCAGGCATCCTCTGCTGCTTGCTGAGGACCATCCCCTCCACGGAGGGAACAGAGGCTCCAAATTAATACAGAAAACCTCTGATTTCATCCTAGCCAAGTCTTGCAGCAGACCATAAAGCTGTAATGTTACCCTTCCCAGAACCATGACTCAGTCTCCAATACTCAAGAGGATATTAAGGTATTTAAAATTTCGCATTTAGGCACTGGTTACTTGTTTTCTGTCTAAGCATTCAAATTCTCAAGCTTTCCACAAGCTTGTCTCCACAACAGCTAAAAAATTCCTTAAGGTTCATCCTTTTGTGTTATCCCATGACTCCAGAAACTGGGACTACACAAAAACATGCTAAATATCATTAACTTGGGGTGAAAAGAGCTCAGTTGGCATCTTGGACAGTATTACTTAAGTCCTAATGCTACAAGCCTGGCTCTGCTCTTGTAAACTAAGGGCTACAAGTGGCACCTACTTGTTCAGTTGACTTTTTTCAGGAATTTTTTTAAGTCAGCACAGCTGAGGGAGGGTGAGGTTGCCCCTCCTCCTCCTTGTGCCCCCATCAATAATAAAAGCATGTAAGCATCGAATGCAGATTTTTCTTTAATTGGGTGAGATGTTTTGGAGAGAACCAGCTGTTGTTCCTCCTCCCTAGAGAAGGTTTTGGGCTGACATAACCCAGAAGCAGGGAAGGTGAATAGACATGGGAGGGAGGTGGGAAGGGAGAGCAGTCAGTAGGCTCACGCCTCCCCAAACTGAATTACACGTCTGTCACTGCCAGGTCTCCGAGCAGATGGGTCAGGCAGCAGTTGATATGGGTTAAGCACTGCAAGAGCAGGATAAGTGCTGTGGCACTGTGTGTCTCAGCTGTTTGCATGAGTCCAGTGCAGTGTCACCGTGGAGGCACCCACATCACACCCCTCAAGGCTCCCTGGTGGTAGTGAATGGGCCTTTATCACCCCAAAATCAAAGCCTGGCTGTGCAGTAACCACAGAGCTTGGCCCTGGCTAAGCCCTCGGTGGTTGGTAATGAAATTCAGGGACTTCCAGGCACAAGTGCTTCCTCATCTCCCTCTGCTTTTATCTGAATGATGGAAGCAATCTGTGCAGAGGAATGGAAGATTTTGGAGGCCATGGAGATAACTCTGTGCGGGGTAGCCTCCCAGGTGCCTGCAGAAGGGAGGTCACTTTGCAGTGGTTTCACTTTCCCTGGAAGGGAATTGAGGGCTAGGGACCTACCAGAGGGAAGGAGTGCATTACTGATGTTTTTACTGATGTTTTCATCCATCACTGCATGCCAGTGAAATGATAAGGTGCATCTGGCACGAGGTCTCAGTGCATTTCTTCCTCTCTGGCTGACGTGGGGAGCTGGTGTGCTGTCCTGTGTTACAGCTCATTGGCTCCAGGCATGAATTCAATTAATTTCATTTCTCATTGACATTGACATGTACGGGAAGGGGTTACTTTAGCTTTTTAAAGTCTGAAGTGCATGAAATCTTACGTATTCTGTGTTTAAGAAGAGTAGCTGGTGGCTGTTCCAGCGCACAGCTGCAGAAGCACTGTGGAATGACATAACACCCATGAACTGCTGCGAGACATGGGAGTTCAGGATGCTCCTATATCACCCTTGGGTCTAGCTGAGAATTTTTGGAGGTAACACTTCCAGGGTGCAAGGTGCCAGCTCATCATAGCTAAAATTTTGAGGGAATGATTGATTTTTTTCATTCATCAGGTTCATTTAAAAAAACCCAGCACTCTGCTATTATCATGTTTCACAACTGTGCCTGGGGGACTTTATCTTGGATCAGAAAAAGGCTAATTGTTGTACAAATAAAGAATAGTAGGAATAAAATTGTCTCCCGAGGAGGTTGTGATTGCCATTTACTTTCTTCAAATGAAAAGTAAGATTGTCTGGTTTGGCATAGTTCGGGTTTGATCTACAGTCTAGGTTACTTTTTACCAAAAAGCTTGAAGAGATTAAAAATGAATAGCTGCTGCCAGGATTGAAATGAAACACTCCCAAACTGCTGATAGAACATCTGACCAGATAGAAAAATGTCCACAGATTAATGTTTTGAGAAAATGCTGAGGTTCTTACTTTTCATTATTTTTTGTTACCCCTCTTTGGAATAGAATTTTTCTTTTGAAATTTCAGAAAAATATCTGGGGACTGTAAAACTGTTTCTCCCTCACTTTCTTCATGGCTGCTGCAATTAAACTATGGCAAGGGGCTTTTGGGGTGTGGGAGTTTTCCCCCGTGTTTTTTCTTACCCCACTCTGAGCAGAATTAGATGATCCAACACTAAAAACAGCTGAGTCCAGTACTGCATTAGAGCACTGCTCTTGCTGCTACTGGCTGAACTGCACTTTTTTTTTTTAAGTTATGGGGCAAATTTTTGCAGTGCAGACAAGGCCATGATTATTCTCTGAATGTGGGGTTGGTGATGTCATGCTGTTGCAGAAGGTAGGCTCTGCAAATGCTAAAATAGCCATGTATTTCAGGATACAGAGAGAGAGCCCTCGTGGCTGTGGAGTAACATCACTGTATTTCACTAATACAGTGCTACCCCAATTCTGCTTTCATGAATTATATGGCAATACACGCACATGGATTTTTTGTGTGTAGAGTGATGTCATGTGCTGATCTGCAAAGAGGTGTGATAAAATGCAGCCTTTTTACAGGTAGGTCATGGGTGCTGTTCATGTGTACATGCATATAGATATGCAGACGAGCCAAGTGTAAGCTGCTAAGCTTTGCAATATTTTTTTTTTTATTTATAAAGATAGATTTAAAATATTTTTTAGTATCTTCAGTCATTTGTTGCATTGTTTAAACATCCCTCTGTTTTGCCTCTGCCATTTCCACTTTGCCTTCGTTTCTGGCAACAGTCACTGTATTTTAGCACAGCCTGAATGGCTAGTTGGGCATTTCCAAGGTCAGAGGAGTTCAGTGGGGAGATTATCAGGAGCACTCAGGCTGTGCAGGCAGCAGCCGGGCTGTTGTGTATCAGCAAAGATGCATCAGCACCAGCACCAGCCAGAGCACACTGTACCTTCCTAAAGGCACTGGGAGGGTGGGACAGACAAGGTACACTCTCTGCCGGGCTTGAACACCAGCCAGAGGTTCTCCAAGGCACACACTTTGGCTGCTAATCTGTGCAGAAGCCCTTACCACCACACCTCCGCGGGCACTGTGTCTTGCAGGCGTGCGGCTTTGTGCACAGCCCCGCACTGCAGTTCAAAGAGTGGCACTGCAAATGTTCACCATCCACCAAGTTTTGGAGCTGGGTGTGTTCCTAACATCCCAGGCTTGCAGGATGACACAGGCTTACTCACCACGAACAGCGTGTTCACACAGGAGCAGAGGGATGGAGTCACTTCTGTATGAAATCCTAAATCCCGTGGGCTGTGTGGGCTGCTTTGCCTTAAGGCTGCTGCACAGAGTTTCTTCCAGGTCAGACTGCTGCCCTTTAGTCCAACCTGGCTCTTGCTCAAGAGTGAAAATAGAGGGTTTCTTGTTCCAAAACAGCAGCAGAGCTGGTGGCCTCAGTCCAATGCACCTCCCAAATCAGAGGGCACCTATTTTCATACCTGTTCAGCCATGATTTATCCCACAGCCTTCTTCTGCACTTCTGTATGGGTCTGGAGTTCCGCTGTCGTGTGTGTCATGGGACCCTGAGCCAGGCAGAGCTGACCTCTCTGTATCCTTCTGTGTCATACCTGAGGACAGGTTTCCCGTCATGGCAGGGAAATGCACAATCTCTGGAAAAATGTAGTTTTCCCTCTGCTGTCAGTGATGTGAGTTCTGTGAGTACTGAAAGCACCTTAAAATACATATAAATAAGAGAATAGACTTAGCTCTTGGCAGTTTGTAGAGCTGCTGGAAATCTCCTTTACACAGCATGCCACGTCTTCCTTCTTTGCTCATCTCTTAAGTCTGAGTATTTTCCTTTTGCTCTTTACACTTCCCTCCAGGAAAAAATAGTACCTGGAGGTTGTACGGCCATGGAGTCACCCCCTTCCTCCTCACAGTACATGATTATCTGCCTTACTTATTTCACTGAAACCACAGAAGATTAGGTTTGTGAGCAACTGCTGACTAGAAAAAGAAAGGTTTATAGTCCAGTCCTTAAGGAAAAAAAAGAAAAAAGAAAAAAGAAAAGAAGAGAAAAGAAAAGAAACGAAAAGAAAAGAAAAAAGAAAAGAGAAAAGAAGAGAAGAGAAAAGAAAAGGAGAAAAGAGAAAAAAGAAAGCAGCTTCACATTATTTTATAAGTCACTCCAAAGAAATCCCTTTCACTTGTACAATGATTTCTTCTCCTGGGACATCTCTCTGCAATAGCTGTCCTCTTCCTTTAAGTGGTTACATATTGAGAATGTAATATCCTGCCAGAAGAGTCTTGATTGCTCTACTTCAGGCTAAATGAACTGGAAAAAAGAAAGAAGCTTTATAAGATTGGTGCTTTCTGCTAATTGTTCTTCAGAGAGGCTCATGCTAGTGCTAGTCTGTGTGCCAGGTAAAAAATTCTCATGGCACAGTTGTATTTCTTTCACACTTCTTTACTGGGGGGATGCTTGCAGTAATATTGTCAGGGTTGCTTCTCTTTACCATACCTGAGTGGATTTAAGGGATGTGCAGATGTGGCACATAGGGACGTGGTTTTAATGGTGGATTTGACAGTGCTGGTTTAATGGTTGAACTTGATCTTAAAGGTCTTTTCCAACCTAAATGGTTCTGTGACTGTGATTCTTTGCAGATGTGCATTATGAACACATCCACAGGCTGAACTCCTCACGCTGAGCTGGTTCCAGTCCTTGCTGTAACCCTTAAGAGTTGCAGCTGACATTTGGTGTGTGCCCACATGACTTCATGTCATGTCACCGTGTCCCTAACTTCTTAAAGTAATGGATTTTCCCTGTTTTACCGTGACCTGCCACGCTGCTGCTCCATAAATCAGTGGTTTCCTTTTCTGTCTTTCACAAAAGAAAATTTTACTGGAAAAATTTTGGCCACCTATTGACACAGTACACTGAGGCCTGCTGAGCGCCTCATGCAAGGCCGTGGTTTCACAGGAGGGAACTTGTCCTGGTGTGGGGAGGCATCACCTGGTTGTCAGAGTAGAGCACTGGGAGTCAAAACTGGATTCCTGATGCTGCTGCCACAGACTCATAGAGCAGCCTTGGGCAAGTCTCTCTCTCTCTCTCTCTCTCCATGGGCTGCATTACATGTGCAGTGTAGCTAATGTAAAATGGGGCAGAGATGCCAGCAGGGATCCTGGCAGCAGTCGATGTGTGATGTAGATGGACCTGGTATTTTCCCGTCTCTGATGTGTGTGAGACTACCAGACAAAGCTTTTTGAAGCCTTTAATTCATATTGTATCCTGTGTCATCCTTATGTGGACGGGCAGCTATGCAAAGTATTATTAGTCCTGGTTCTTGTATTCATGAGGGGAACAGTGAGCAAGAGCATCTTCTAGAGAATTTTCCACACACAACTGAAGTAGAAGGAATTAAATTGTTCACCTTCAAGATGGCGTTTCCTCTTCTTCCCTAAATTCTGGTTTTTGGATAGTTTATACCATAACTTTTTTGTTGTTTCGCCTTAACTTCTGTGTTTGAAACACCAGATCACTATACCTCCTCTGTGCTGGATGTGCTCCAGTCTAAACAATCTCCATTCTGCTTGCTTAAATTCCTTTCCATAGTTTCAGCTGAATGTGGAATACTTTTCTGCTCCTCTGTCTAAATTGCCATGTGCCATTCCTCAGGGCTGTGGGACAGATCGTGTGTTCCTCCCTGGAAGTGGCAGCATCTCGGTAGTGTGTGAAGCAGGGTCTGTGTAATCCTTTGGGATCTTTCAGGATAAAAAGCTGCTCTATAAATACTGTATCATTTTCATTGTCAGTCTGGATTCAGGAGTGAAATGATCCCACTTAGTTAAAGCAGGATGAAGTGTCTATTTTCATATTTGTTTAATTGAACCACTCAGCATGTCTGATAGTAATGGCTTTATTTGAAGCATGTGGTTCTTATGAGCTGTTAAGATACCAATAGCATTTGGATTAGTCTTTTTGCCAAGGAAGCCAGGTCAATTCTTCAGGAGAATAAAAAAAAACCCCAAACCCTAAAGCAAACTTTATTTTAACAGTGTCTTGAATTTCACTTTAGGTTCCATAAATATTTGTCAGTGTTCTTTTTGTAATACCCATGAGAGCCCTTGGCAAGACATGGGGTCTATCTCCAGAACACGGAATATAAATAAATTCCCCAAACCATGCTGGAGAGTTGGAGGTAACTTTAGCCCATGCAAGAGACCTGAAATCAAGCAAAGGGGTGATCATGGTTCTTGAATTACTATTTGTAGAGAGGAGAGGGAATGGGAGGAAAAAGGGAGAAGCACAGAGAGAGGAGAATCTAAACAGCGGTAGAAGGTATGTGGGAGCCCACACCATCCTGTGCAGGAAGGTGGAGGTCATTTACCAAGGCAATGACAGAAATGTGACTTCTGCTTGGATTGCAGCTGCGGTGTGCTCCTAATGCTTCCAGCAAAGTTAACAGTATTTTGTCATGCCCTAAAGGATGAGGGAGGAAATTTTACATTTTTGATGAGGACTGGTAATGCCATCTATTTCAGAAGACCAGGCCAAGAAAGCACTGGGGAGCCACCCTATGAGCCTCCTTTCCCCAGTTTCCTCTGAATACCTTTGATATTCCCAAGAACTTGGTTCACTTCTGTGGTTTTCAGCACTATATCTAAGAAAAAGAAAAAAAGAAGCCTGTGATGATTTCAAAGACTTGCCTATATTTAAGTACTTCACCAGAGGTTTAGGGTGCAGGGCTTTTGATTTAAGAGCAAGCCCTGTTCTGTGCAGTTGAGGGGGGAAATAGCTGAAATTTTATCCTATCCCTGACCACAGATTGAGATTACCAAAGCTGTACAAAAGCAGGGAGTCAGAATGAAGGAGGTGTATTGAAGGAAGCGGGACCTTGGCTTCTAGCAATGTGCTCTGGTTTCTGGATCAACTCCAATAAAAATTTAAATTCAGACAAGCTGAATGCCGTATTTGTCTGGTTAAGGGGGAAGAAGTTGGGGGGTGAGTGAAGTTTTTCCTTTACCTCTAAATGTTAAAATAATGATAGTAGGATGTGAAAAGCATATATTCCTTAAGAATCAACTATTGTAATATCAGATAGTTGACAACTGGGTTTTTTTCTTCTTTATGTGCTTAAGATGGAAAATAGCAAAGCATGGATAAATAGAAATGTGTGAGAGGGGTTTGCTGGAGGAGAACCTATTTTATAGTGAGATGGGAGCCTATCTGTCCACAGATTTAGAACACTCTACAAAATGCTGGACAACTTTGATCTCCCTTAAAATTAATGGGAATTGAGTGTTGCTCACACTTCACAAGATCAAGAGTGTCTCTTTGCATGGAGAATTTCCAGCAATGATCAATGATCTCCATACCAGTCCTCAGTTGTCTGCAAGTACTAAAAGAAAAGTCTAAAAGAACCATTAACCCCATGTTTTCTGCTTTCACAGACAGCTGTCTGGGGCCATGTAGCAGTTGATATTCTATAGCTTTCTATTCCTGCCACACTGTTCCTACGCATGGTTTTGGAAATGTGACTGAGGTTTGCAAGCGGTTCCTTAATCTGGTTACTATGGAAGTTAAGGAAAAAAAATCAGGTAACAACCTCCATCTGCAAAACTACTTCTGGTTTTGTAACTGGGATTCATACACAGTCAGCATAGTCAGATCATTTTTTACTTAAAAATACCCTCTCTCCCTCACCAAAACAGGAAGCATCTTTCTAGGAATGCTTGGGAAAGTGTTTGACTTTTATGTGACTGAGATAACTGGAAAAAGTATTAAAGCTAGAAAAGGTTTAGCCAGACAGAAATACACAACATACTCGATAGATGTATTACCTGTGCTCAATCTGTCGTATTCCTAAGTTACTCACGTTTTTCTTTCCAGGGTAGTTATTTCAAAAAAATATGGAGTTTCAGTTGTCCTTTGGAGCTCCATAAAACTTTCTTAAAAAAGCTTTGCAGCCCATTTCTTAATCCTATTCCACCATACAGCTCATGCCAACAGTATGGCTTGGCAAGGGGCTGTTTACCTTTCTGCACCATGTCCAAAAAAAGTACCAGAGGGGCAGAGCCACAGCCAGTGTGTGCTGGCAGGGTGCATACAGGCATTTCTCTGCCTGCAGCAAGAGCTGCATTACTGAGGGGACTGTGCAGCATTTACAGGAGCTGAGCACCAGCTCCTGGCTAACGAAGAAGGAGGGGAGGGATGCTCGCTTTGTTCCTGTACCCAGGGCTTTGGTTTACACAGCTTCATTGTACTGCACAGGGCCTTCCTGCCCTGCAGCTTGACTTGCTCCGTGACAAATTATTCCTTAATTGCTGGATGGCAGAAGAAAAGCTTTACAGCCCTGAGGTTATTCCTAACAAATCAGGTTACAGAAGCCTTGAAAATTATATTGAGCAGAAAAGCACCATGAGGTTTCCTTGGGTGCTGGGGCTGTGTTAAGCTTTACTAAGGCAATGTGCTAATGAAGCTTGTTAAAATGCAATTATACGTTAATGCTGTGGATGCAGAAATGAGGATAATCAGCAGAGAGGTGCTCGTGAAGCTGTTGCGATTAGCATGATTTGTGTGTGCTGCTGCTGTGCTCAGGGCCTTCACCCCACTGTGCAAGGTGGTGTGTGAACACTAGAAGGCTGTGCCTGAAGAGCTGCCTGAGGGTATGAGGTGAAGGATGATGGCAGGAAGGTGGGTGGAGCAGAGGAGCAGCGAGATCGTAAAATCTTATACTCACAGAATGGTTTGGGTTAGAAGGAACCTCAAAGATCATTTCGTTCCAACCTCCCTGCCTACAGCAGGGACACCTTCCACTAGACCAGGTTGCTCCAAGCTCCACCCAGCCTGTCCATGAACTTCAGGGATGCAGCAGCCCCAGATTTACTGGGCAATGTGTTCCAGTGCATGCTGAGTAAAGAATTTCTTTCTCTCATCTGATCTAAGTCTCTCCTTCTTTTAGTTTTAAACATGTTGTTGGCCATGAGGACCAGCAGGATGCCAGTGGTGGTGGATACCTGGTGCAGGAAAGCTTTAGGGGGCATGTGCAGGGAGAGAGCCAATGCCTCGGCCAATGCCAGTGGGGAGTTGCTCCCACACGAGGCAGGAAACACCTATGATTTTCTTTGAAAAATGTAAAAAGGCAGGAGAGACCCTGGACTGCTGGCACAGCTGGAAGAGGGTGGACCTCTGGTAAGGAAGAGGTGATGGAACAGCAATTGGGAAGAGGCCAGGAGGAGCCTTGACAAGTGAAGAAAAGTAGCAGCTGTTTGATGTGGCAGGGAAAGGGAGAGGTAGATGTGAGGAGAAGTGGCCAGAGCAGTGCCTAGAAAAAAATTAATATGGATGAGGCAAGAGTGTGCTTCGCCAAGGCTGGAGCAGAGGATGAAATATGATGGGAGTCTGGATGCAAACTACAAGTGAGTGGATGGGCAGCCAGGGCTGGGCTTATCAAGGAGCTGCAGGAAGACTTCAGCTCGGGGTCTGAGCCAGGATGGGGAGAGCTAGAGGGAGAGCAGAGTAAAAATAACACCAGGGCTGTGGGCCTGGGTAACAGGCGGGACAGTAGCAGTGTCCACAGCAATTAAGGAAGGAGGTGGGGAGGGGGAGGAAGATTAAGAGCTCTGAGCTTGAGCTGACAGCTCGACATCCAGGAGATGTCAGGGAGACAGGCAAGGTTTTCGTCCAGACAGAGAGAGACAGGCCCAGATGATCGGATCAGACAACTGGGGGTCTGATTTATGTGAGAAGATTAAAAGAGCTGCTTGTAAATATATGTATAGCTTAGCTAAGTGACACCTGAGGGGACAATAACTGTCTGCAAGTGTATGAAGGGTTTGGATACTGGAGCCAGGAGGAGGGGGAGGGAACAATTTAGGAGTGTAGATGAGGATTTTGACTAGAGGCAGTGGAATAAGGTGGAGCAAAGCTGGCTGTATGTCCTCGTTAGGGAAAATCTCTCCGCTGGAAAACTGTGAAGATTCTTTGGTGAGTCTTAAGACCTGCATATCCATCTAGGTTCCTGTCTGCCTGTGATCACAAGGTGCCTGGCAATCTGATGTGTGTCCTCATAGCACCCCAAGAGAGGAATTGTGCAATTATGGCACTTTGATACCTTGTGTGACCCTTGCTCTCTGACTATTGAGGACTTGAGAAAGCACCTTATCCATTAGGCTCTTTTTCCATTTATTTGCCTCTGTTTTAAAGGGTCATTCCTGCAGATAGTACAGAGAGATGGATGGGAACAAGACCTAATGGGGCTCCTCCAGCCCACAGTTCATGAGGTTTTCTCCACATGTTCCTTACAACTTTTTAACTCATAAAGTTTTACTCCTCTGTGAAGCCAAGGGTAGAAGCAGGAGGTATTAATTTGTATCTGCTGGGCTCATCTATGGGCTGTGCAGTCCAGTGCCTTGTCTCTGCCTTTTTGGGTATTTCAGAGGGAGATGCTGGGAACCTGCAGGAGGCAGCTCCAGAGCAAGCTGTCTTTTGGGAGACTTGGTTTCCTAACACTGGTTACAGATGTTTTCAGGTCCCAAATTTCTATTTATTTTGAGCAACATTGCTTAGAACACGAGAGGGCTTTTCTACAAAATTTCAACAGAGCACTGAGAAAAGTAAAATAAATTAGCAGAAAGTGGATCCACCCCACCATTTGTGATTTGGTTTTCTGGTGGAGGTTGTGCTGTGATACCAGATGGGGGTTATATCCTCAGATAAATCTTTCAAAGGAAGAGCCCTACTTCCAAAGTTAAATACCAGCTGTCTCCTTCTGTCTGAGCACCCTTTCCATACCTATGCATGTCTGGCTGGTCTTTACATTGGTGTCCTAAGGAGATGAGATTCGTGTGGTGACACATTTGGGGGTCAATCCATCTCCATCCCTTCCAGTAGCTTTTAAGCCTATAAGCCAATTTTACACACATAGTTTGAGAAGGAGTGATGTGAGAGATACTAAGTACAAACTTTGTGAAAATGGGAAGTCATGTAGAAGGGATTGTAACAGTGCTGCATCCCACTGCCATCACGCCTGGGGCAAAGGCCATTGCAAGTCTTCAGCCTTTTCTAAATATATGGATGAATTTTCTAAATAGAGAGACATTAATGCAGCAGTGACAAACAAGCAGATAACTAAATGAAGGCATCATCAGATTCTTGCCCCCTAATAGACCCTGGGAAATAGCTCCACAGAATGTAGGGCCATTGGACACTATGTTTTGTTAATAAATTGCCTGTCATTGCAAACGGCTCCATCCCCAGTGTGGGGTTGTATAGGTATCAGTGGGAGATGTGAATTGCTGGTGGCTGTTGCACCTCTTCCTATGCATGAGGTTCTCAGGGTGTCATCCCGTACCAGTGCCAAACCAAGTCTCATTGTGCATTGGAAGTAAAAAATAATACAGAACCAAATAATAAAGATCCAAAATTCTTTTCCAGCTCTTCATGCAGACTTTAGCTGCAATTTTATGGTGTAGAGACCAGAGGTCTCTGACCTGTGCAGGTTTCCTTTTCCCTGCAAGGAATTCGTGTTTGACCTTGGCAGTCACAGTTACAAGCAGAGCTCCTTGCTCTGACTTTCATTTCTGTTTCAGCAGGACCAAAATCTGTGGGGTCTTTCTTAATATTTCCCTCCTCACCCAATATTGCTGAAAATGAGCCTGAAGTGTTGACAGACAGCAGCGCTCTCAGTGTGTAGGAATCCAACATAAACAGACTTGCTGGTTGTGTACTTGGACACGTTAAACGAGGTCCCTGCTTTGATCTTCCTTGCACTATCCTAAAGCCCAGCAAGCAAAGGCTAAGTAAACAGACCTTTGATTTCAGGGCTGTTTGGAGCAGAGGTCTTGTAAAACTTTTATCAATGGCAGAGCTGAGCTACTGAAGTCCCTCTTGGACTGTAGGTGCTGCAAGAGTAGCAGTGTGGTTTTATTGACCCTAACATCTCCCTGCTTCCCATAATGACAAACATCTGGGAGTATGAGCCAGCTTCCTGTTGATTGTAATGTACCAGTTTCTCTAGGAGGGACACCTGCTTATAATCTCCTGTATGGTGAATGGAGCATAAGCTATTTCAGATCCTACAGCTATTGGATCCCACAGCCAGTGCAGCCTTTTTTTAATGCTTGTCATAAAGATGCTTAAATAAATCACATGGGACGCATCCGTGGGAAACACTCGCGTTACTAATCCTGTGTGTTCAACACTCCTGGGTCAAACCCCACAAAAACCAGTACTCTGGCTGAAATAGCTTGAATGTTACAACAAATTGGATTTTATTTTTTTGCTTCCTGTTTTCAGAGCATTTAGTGGTTCCCCATGATCACAAAGGTCACGAATTTCCTTTCATGTTTGAATAAACAGGAGATTCTCCTTCAGGATTATGCCCTCAGAAAAGAGACAGTAAGAAACAAGCACCTAATATCACAAGATTTAAAAAATAAAATTGTGAATTCTGGCAAACTCCCCTCAATGGATGGAACACAGGAGTTGGATAGGCCTCTGCTTTCTTCTAATTCAGTGTTTTTCTCTGTCTTCTGGTGAATTATATGAAGGAGGCTTCATTTCCCTTATACTCACCGTAGGAAAGTGACATAGGAGAGTGAGATCCTGCCAAGGTATTTTATTTTTTAGAAGCATTATCAAATTTTCATTGTTTTCAACACTAAAAAACACTGTACTTAAAATAATGGAGTCCAGGCGGTTCCCAGTGGGCCAAAGCTCTGGACCCTACTGGTGGAGCCATTTCAGGCAAAGCTTGACTGAGCTCAGGACCAAAAGTTGAAGCATTTTGCTCAGCCCTACCAATGATTATTGCTTCATATCAAGATAAATGCTAAATGACAAATTCATTGACCAGCTGTTCCATGCCAACAGTGCTCCTGCTGTACCTTCTGGAAGTAAAGATGAGATTGTTGGCTGAGTAAATTGTGAGTCAGAATGCATCTAGTCCCTCTTGTCTTCTGCCCTCAGACTTTTACAACTTGGCCTTAAATGACGACCTTTCTTACATTGCCTGTTCTGCCTTAGTCACGAACTGATCCTTTACTGTCTGTAAAACAATGCAGCACTGTTCTCCCTATGGAAGTGAATTTTGTCTTTTGTCAAATAGTCACATCCACTATTAGATAAGAAGTGTTTTTAACAGCCCTCTATTTGTTGCTATTTGATGGCGGTTCTTTGATCCCTGGAGGGGTTTGCAGCACTGTTTGTGATATACAGCAAATCGATTTTACACATTTCCATCTTTTATCGATGAGTCTTCCAATGGGGTTTCACCGTAATCAGATTGGAAAATACCATGGCACAGACATTGGGAAGGGGTTGGAATTTACATGCAATAAAGATTAGGGGATTAGCGGCTGATTAGGAATGTGCTGATTTCTCCAGCCTCAGGTGCAGCAAGGGATCTTGCCTGTCTGCTGTTCTCTGACCTTGGGTTTTGACCTCTTGACTCCTTGCTCAGAAATGCCAGCGAGCTGCACGGAGTGATTCCTGACGTGGCTTCCCCCAAGAACAAGTTCAAGTCACTTCTACAGTAAAACCTATTTCCGTGAACGGGGAGCTCAAAAATGTTTATGCCAGTGGACAAGCTGCTCGGATGTGCATCGGCCGGGGCAGGCTGGGCAGACAGGCTGTGGCAGCTCTTCAGTGTGCAGCCAGGAATTCCTGCTGACAGCTGATGCGCCGTGCGTGTGCTGGTACCCACACGTGCGCCATGGGATGTGGGGCAGCTCCGCAGTCACGCGACGAGACAATATTTCTCTGTGCACGGCTTTTCCTAGATAGCGGCTGTGCTCTCCAGGTTTCTCCCCCTTCCACTTGCAGGATGGTAGCTGGGGCTGCACATTACCAGACACTGAGGTAATAGGATTGCACATTAATTGATATTCCAGTGGCTCTATCTACCTGCTGGATATGATGTTACATTCCAGTGCGCAGCCCGCCAGCAAATGGCGTCACTTGAAATCACGGAGCAGTCGATGTCGGCAAAACTCCCGTGTGTCTCTGTAGCTGCTGAAGTTTGGGCAGCTCAAATAAAGCAACAGGCTGTGCTAACAACAGGAGGTTGGTAGTTTGCTTGTGTATCAAATAATAATTAGCACCGTCTTGCTGCTGATGCAGATGTACTGGGATAAAAGGCAGAAAGTGTGGGATCTTCAGCAAAGGAGAAGTATTTCCAAATCCTTTGGATAATTTGAGGAATCTAAATGGATTTATATTTTAAATATTTGGTTTCAGTGGTTCAATACTGGCAGAATATACCCACTGCTGGGTGCTGGTGGGCTAATGCCATTCATCCTGACACACACCACACTGGTGTGCAGTAGAGGTATAGGAGGAATACCTTCCTCCAGGTGTTGGGAAGCAGCTTTTGAGCACCAAGGAGTGTAGCAAACCTTTGGACATACCAGATTAAATGCAAATCTGATTCTATCTGATTTTAGAAGCTGAACAGTCCCAGGACTGTACAGCACAGCCTCTGGCCCTCCTAGGTGGTGCAATTGGACATAATAGTCTGACAGAACAAGTCTTCACTCTCTCCTGGTAGAAATACTAATAATACTGCAGATAAGAGTGCACTAACTCTGTTGTTGTGAGCAAAGTGGAGGAGGAGCAGAGGAAGTGGATCTGTTTGAACCTCTCCCAGGTGCAGGCAGGCTGCAGAAATCTGCACTTGACTCTCTCCAGGCGAGTGTATCATACGTTTTTTACATCAGGTAGTGTGTGCTTCAGTGTCTGAAGAGCAGGAACCAGATGGGAATGCTGTAAGAATTCAGTGATGGTTTCCCTAAGCAGGAGACTTGGTGTCTCTTGAGTTTAAATGTAAGTTTTCAACGAATCAACCTTGTGAAAACTTTATTTTAAAGGGCATTTAAGTATTTTCTCCTCCTGGAAGAGATGTACAGGTGTGTCTAAGTTAGCCTGTAGAATGGCACAACAAGAACAAATCTCTAAAGTGAAATATTTGGTGCTCAGAAAGTGATGTTCACACTAAAGACATTTTGGGAGTTTATTCTGGATCAGCACCAGTCTGGTCACGTAGATTGAGTGCTTGTTAATGGAAATGCCAGAGCACAGCTTCTGCTTTTGTTTTACCAGAGACCCAGGTAGCAATTGCTGACTGTGTCTGCATTAGCAACTGATGGGGTTTGGTAAGATTGGATCTATAAAGCAAAACATTTGGTGTTGAGGAGCTGGCACCCCAATTTCAGAGGAATGTTTCACTTCAAAATAGCTTTAGTCTTGTCCTGAGAACTAAATGCCCCTTGTAGCTCAATTTTGTACAAAAGCAACTCAGTCCATGTGCACCAAAACAGCTTCATGATGCGAAGCAAAGTATAATTGGTGGTGAAGATCAAAATACTCATTTTAAAGCACATCTCTGGTCTGGGTTAAGACACTGGTGTAGGCATATGTAAGGTAGACCTTTATGATGACAGTTTAATTTGGAGAGAAAGAGCCAGCTCCCATCATACCTACCGTGAACTGGAGGTTTTGGTAGGGCAACCATGAATGGTTTCCGGCAGATTTTAAAATACTGCCGTCTTAGAAGGTGTGTTGTATTTTTCTTCTTGAGCAAGATGGGTTTTTTTACTTTTAATTTTTCTTCCAGAGCAAGACAAGTTATATATGTAAATATATACATACATATATAAAAAATATATTTTATTTTATTACTGTCCAAAATTAAAACTGTTTTCATATTTTAGCAACACAGCAGCCAATTTAAAAAAATAAGCAATTACCATTGCTTAATCAATATACTTTTAAAATTACAGCTTTTTTGTTTGCATGTTTTATTTTGATTGGCCAAAATTATTACACAGAATATTTCTCAAGCTAAAAAGGGGAGAAAACCAGGCAAATCTCTTTGAAAGATAAAACCAGGTAAAGTCTTTGTTCTTGACAATAATGGAATTTTCTCATAGAGAAACAGTTCTGCCAAAGGCTCCATACCAAGCCTGCTATGCAGCCATTCAGCTGGAAATGCTTTCTGTTCTAGAGAAGCTTCTGAAAATATCTCCAGTTCTTAAATACCACAATGTTTATCTCTTTGTGGTCACCATCAAACAGTTGTTACCACGCTTTTGTGGTGACCAAACATAGAAGCCCCCAGAGACGAGGGCAGAGGAAAGGGAGGGCTGAGAGCAGCCTCGCCATGCAGGGCACTGCCACTGATTGCCCAACAGCAGAAGGATTAGGGATATTTTGGCAGTGTCTCATGACTGAGAGTGAGTGTTCAAGATGGTTTTTTTCTGAGTCCTTAGTGAACAAATCACACCTTTTCCATCCTGGGTTTTGTGAAAGGCCAGTAGAAACCAGCATTGGATGGAAGAGTTTAAAGTCTTCTCCACCTTCATCCCTTAGAGTGAATTCTGGTAAAAAAGATTTTTAAGAATATTTTGGGGAAACCCAAATCCTTGGATACAAATTAAAAGGCTCCTGTGTCAGTCTGTGGCTAAAAACTTGCTGCTGTGGACTAGCAGGAAGGCAAACCAGCTATTTAAAGGTCTGTGTTCCCATCGTTCCCGTCTATGGCACAGAGTCAACCATCATGGTTTCTGTTTTCCTGCAGACATAAACAATGACACTTACAATTTCCTGCTTGCACAGTGCTCACACAAGTGCCTGTCTATAAGGGAAGCCTCTAATTACTTATTAAACCCTACACAGTGCTCAGACTGGGTTAAATATTGACCAAAGTTCAAGGGGAACCTGTGTCACCAAATGTGAGCTTGGGCGTCCTATTTTTCTAGGAGCTGTTCAGATAAAATGGATAGGTGACAAAATGCTGCATGCAGGGAGGAGGGATGAAGAAGGGGACGAAAATCAGAGCAGGTTGGCTTAGAAGTAAACACCTATCTTTGGATCCTTGGAATTTGGAATGTGGTTGCTATTGGTGGCTTGAAGGGGAGTTTTGTTATTAAAAAAAGTGAATTAAACTGAGGCTTTCAGAGTGTTTGGTTTGTTTTACTGAAAGTCTTGGAGATGTGGGCGATTTGGCTGGAAAATCCACTGGGCTTGTGAAGCAGGATTTGCATGATTGGGAAACAGTTGGAAGGGCATAGTACAGTGATATTTATGTTAAAATTTGGGAGGATCCACCCCAGAAGGTAATTCAGGGCTGCCTGACTGCATTGTTTCCCAGACATTATGGGAAGCAAACAAATGACTTGTGTTGGCAAGAATGGTGCTTCTGTGACCTGTGGTGGAGATGCTGGAGGGTTGGGTAAGGTTTGGAGAGAGCAGGTCGAGGCCATGGAATTTCATTTGGGTTCTGGATCTTCCCTCAAGCCAGAGGATTTCTAGCTTTCTTCCAGAATTAGTCAGTTTGTCCTTCCTGGAAACAGGAGACTAAAATTAAAAAAAACCCAAAAACAACAACAAAAAAAGTCTTCTAATTTTAGAACCATGAAATAATGTTTTAAGGCCATTTCTTTTGAAAAAATGCCCAACAAATTAGGAATGCCATTATTTAGATGGGCTTGCCTTCTTGAATGGGAATGGAAGAGGTAGATTGTGTGGGTGTGTGTGCCAACACACCTTTGTTGTACTTACCTCTTCTCTAAAAAAGGTTTTGTGGTTATCCATTGAACTGCATACCTGAACTGCACTGTCAGTATAATTTTAGCATTTGAGTAGAAATATTAGTCCTCTCCTTTGGCCCACACTAAGCCCACTGGCAGCACTTGAGAAACAATAAATAATATCTTTTCTTACACACTAGAAACTTTCCAGCATATGAAGTCTGTTTCTTCAAAAGTAATTTGAAGTAATCCTAACTCTCCTTTGCGTTTGCTACCTCGAAACCTAAGGGATAAAGTTACTATTTTTTGCTGCTGAAAAAATGTTCAGCAACAACTGAAATTGAATGTCACCCATGCACATTTAATTTAATAAGATGGTAATTTCATGTTAAATAAATACCAACTGATTATTGAAAACATATGCTCAAAGGATTTAGAAACCACGTAAGAGATACGTATCTCATCTACTGTTGTTTAACGGCAATAAATCTAAGCAATAATCGAGTGCCAATTGTTTAACATACAATAACTATTTTATTAAATGTTGGTGAAATGTGTATGCAGGGCACTTAATTAAATGGAACATGTTCCCAAATATTCTATTTTTCTTAGGTTTGGAACATCTAGAGTAGGAAATTTACTGGCAGCCTTCACCCAAGGGACTAGTTATTACTCATGTAAAAGTATGGCAGGTACTTCTTGTGCTATCAATAAATATCCATTTCATCAGGAAAGCAGCTCCTACCACAGAGGTAGGGAATAAAGAGAAAATATGGCACTTCACTTGCTGTAAAATGGATCTGTGAAGCTGTTTTCTCCATCAGGTTGTTGGGCTCAGCCATGCAGCCCAAGCCTGGAGCTTGTTCCTGCAAACAGTCTACGATTTCCAAACCTAAGCCTGACCGGCTGTCAGAGCTGGTCAGCAAATACTTGTGGTGTTTTTTGTGTTCCTTGCTCAGAGTCTTTGTTCTACAGAGATGCTGTTGGTTTTTTCTTTAATCTCTTGATTGTTTTTGATAAGCATTGTTTTTGTCTGTGGGCGCCTATGTTTTCAAGCCAAGAAGGACCCATTAGCTCATCTAATCTGATCTTCTCATGTCACATACCAAAGCATTTGGACCAGTTACCCCCAGGCTGACCCCTACTTTACTTGGCTAGCACATACCTTTTGGAAATGCAGACTGTTTTGTTTTGAAAATATGAAAAGATGTTGGATTCACCAGTCCTTTGAACTACTTACTCCATTAGTTAATGGGATACATGGGCAACACATTCATCCTTTTATCTTTCTCAAAAAGCATTTTTATCAGTTCTGCTCTCCATGTAATGGCTTCCAACTGTGCAGAGAGCCAAGAGTTCTTCTCTTTCAGGAACACCTACTCGTGTTGATTGAAACTGCTCCCATCGTTGCTTTGTAAAGCCTTCCCTGTGGGATTTGCTCCTTTGTGGAGTTTGTCCTAGCAGAGCAAGGCCTCTGTCCATTGATCCATCATTGCAGCCTGAATGCCAATACAAATAATGGTAATAATGATATGCAGAGAGTATAAGGGCGTAATCTTCATGTTGCTCTTGCAGGGAGGGTTAAGCTGTCGTAGAAAAGGTTAAACTGCTACTGTAAGCGGGAGTTGTCCAGCCCAGCTTTGTAGCAGCAGATAACCCAAGTTAGGCAACTCCGAGTGTGTGTTTCAAAAGTGGATTTTAGGTGGTCCTTTCCAGCTGCGTGTGTACGTTCTGAAGCATGGGAAAGGTGAAGGAAATCCACTTTGCTGTGAACCAACATGGCAGTAAAGACTTTGGAAGCTCAGGTTTTACAGTGATGAATATGGTGAAGGCCAAGTGTTGCCTCAAGTTTTGGTGTAAGAAATTGTGTTCATGCCAAATAAGCAGTTTCGTTGGTGACCTTTGTCCAACTACTTCATCTCACTGTTGTAATGAACAATTCCTGTGCTTAGCTGCATTCCCCACGTAGGATGCACACTGTCTGTGGTACCCCAGCCCCTCATGCTAATTCCATGTGTTGATGGGTTGTTTGGGTGCTTCATTGTAAATGACTTTGCTAATTTGCTAACACAGCACTTCAAAAGAAATCTTATCTACATGGAAAGTGAATGTGTTTGGTATTAAATAATAAAATATACATAACCCACGGGGCTCTTAAAACTTATTTAACTTCTTTATAAACTTTACAATACAGTATGTGGATATTATAAATTACTTTCCATTCCAAGAAACTGTCCAGGCTTGTTGACCTTCCTTGGAATTTCCTCTTTGTAATTATGTTTAATGTGTTAATAAAGTTCACTTTGAACTGTGTGATGGCACATGGTCTCATAGGACGTGGGTCAGTGCTGGTGCGTTCACCATATGTGAAGCTTGATGTTAGTGTGCAGTTTAGTTGAAAGAATAGCAAGGCTAAGTCCAAACAATTGTAGAAGCAGTGTCTCCTCCCCAGGTTAGCAGTAAAAAGGGGTTCATGGAAAGTTAGGAATGTGGAGTGGGAAATCATTTAGCTTTCACTGCTAGGTGTTAGTAAATTATAGTCCTGGGTTTGAGTCACTATCAAAACACCATATATCTGGAGGGTTTTCACACAGAGCTGTAAATCATGTTTACTACATGTATGAGTTGAACGAGTGCATGAACTTTGCAGTGCGGCCCAGGAAAATATAATTACATGTGTGTGTATTTTTGACTGTGAGAAATATGGACGGGAAGCTCCAGGCTATTCCACTGTTGCGTCTTAAATACACTTCTAGAAATTGTTTTCGCTGCTTCCCGGAAATAGCTATTTGCTAAAGCAAAGAGGCTTTCCTGGGTTTTACATAACTCCTTTTGCCAAGAAATGGCAACCACTATCCCTTCCCAAGGCACTGGGGAGGAGAGCAGGAATGCTAGTAAAGCAGTGTCAGCAGCAGAGCAGCAAGTGGGGCTTTTCTGTGGTGTAGGATAGTGGATATAAATTGAAAATTGCCCAGCTGTTCAGCAAGACAGGTGTAGGGTCTGTCTTTTATATAATGGAACAGAATGGAGATTCCAGTTGCTTGTATTCGTAAATGAGGCAAATAAATCTGCACACTTGTCTGCATGTATATGAGCAGAAATATTTAAAACAAATGAGGTGATCATGGCATTTCCTTGTTAGTGTTTGGCTGGGTTTATATGATCTTGAACAGAAAACTTGGCATCTGGCTGGGCTTGTTGGTTTCTTTCTGGGTGTGTTTATATATATTTGCAGATGGGGAAACTACAAGCAAGAAAATAACTTGGTGGAAAATGTAGGTTCTGGATTGTTTAAATTATATTTTAAGCCTGATTGCACCCTGGCCCTTGGAACTCCAGGCATGATCCCTGCTAGTAACTAAAATGATTTGAATGTTATGGGGCAAAGTTATATTTAGTTTGTATTTGGAGAAAGAATAACAACGAAGCTCAGGGGGAGGCAGCTGCATTTTCATCACTTCTTTCCGAGTCACATCCGTGGATGTCAAACCTCACCCTTCCCCCTCAGCCGGAGAATTAAGAAATTATTTTCTCAGATTATTGCATTGAGGACAAGGGGACTGAAGAAAACCTGCCCCCACTGGGCTTGTGTCGAGGTGGGGCTTAAGTTTCTGAGAGAGTGCCTTCTCTTCAGACAGGCTGTGGAACCAGCTGCGCCCTCTCCACCATGGTGAGGCTTAAAAGCAGTGCCCCATGGCCACAGGGAGCTGTCTTTGCCTGGTGGAAAAATGCAAGAGTTCCCCCTCTCTTCCTGACTACAAAAATGCCAAAAAATCTTGGATGGAATATCTACCTAGGGCCTTGTTTTCAGCCCCTTCTCCATATCCTATGAAAAAATGCTGCAGGAGATAATTGCTGTGTCCAGGAGCATCACAGATTGGAGATTCTCAGCACTTAAAAAAGGCTGATGTTTCCAAGAATTGCTGCCTAATGGCTAAGGAATTGGGGGGAGCACAGTGTAGGGACTACCCCAGGATTTACGCTCTGGGCCAGAGAGCACTTGCTCTCTGCTACTCCGCCTTGAAAGGATCCAGTCTGGAGCTTTGGCCCATGAGTGCAGGCACATGGCAGTTCACAGGGTTCCCCCCTAGCCAGAGAGATGATATATATTGGCATTAATTTTGCATTGGTAAATATAAGAACTTGCTCTTTTAACAGTCTGGTTTAATGAAATGTTTTCAGATTTCAGAACAATCCCTTATGGTGTTGCCCTGCCCACAGACAAGGCAAGAGCAGCGCTATAGCGAGCAGCCATAGGGTATTGCACTCAATTAGATCATTTCTGGTCACACACAACACAGAGCTAGAGTCTAGGATGGCAGAGATCTTGACACTGGCTACTCGAGTAATTTCATCTGCCTTTTAATGCTGCGTTAGAGCACGGGACAGACGCCGGCAGCAGCGAGGGATGGGAAGTCAGTGATTACAGCCAGGGTTCAGCCTGTTTTTACCTCCCTGGCAGCTGTAGGTGAAGCAGCAGGTGCTTTCCTGGGATTTTGCCTCGCTAAGCAGCTGTAGAAATGTATCCAGCCTGCGGGGCCTGTGTCCTGGGCTCTGCTCCCACACTGCCGCACTCAGCTGTGAGCACACACGTGCCCCAGCCCTGCAGGGTCAGACACCTCCCAAATCAGTGCCTTGGGAGGGCTAACTGGGCACTCTGCTCTCCTGGCCACCCCCTGGCATGTTATGGGCCAGTTCTGGAAGGTGGGGAGCTCCCGTCAGTGCTGCACACAGGAAATTGGCAGGCTCAGCATGTTTTTAGTACATCTTTTTGCTCTGTTCATGTAGCAGGAGGTGGAACTGCCATAGCGAAACCCTGGACATTAATCTCCAGCAGAACCTGAGTGGTGCTGAGCAGCTTTGTATCTGGATTCAGAGGGGGAAGATGTTTTTGCCTGGACAGTGTGCGAGGCTGCTCTGTGTCAGTAGCACCCAGTGCCCAGGGGATATTGGAGAAGGGCCTTTTTGCAAAACACACTTACCCCTCTCTGCTGCTTCCCCTGCTGCCGCTGATGGTGCAGAGAGGCGAGATGTGCCAAAGTGTGTCTTGACTGGAAAAGCATTCATTCATCACTGTTGCAGTCCCAAGGCAGGGCTCTACAGATATATAGTGAAATAAGACCCAATGAATGCCTGTACATGAGAAAGAGAGACAGACATCTGTGATGATATCAACATTTTATTCTTGCTGTAGCCCAGCTTCAGGAGGTCCAGCCACCATTGGCTTGCCAGGGCGTCTGAAGCCTCTGGCAGATGTGAAGGTGCTCAATGATATTGTGGTTATTTGTAAACACAGTAGTAAATTACAATATTGTAATAATTATAATAGTGCTTGATATTTACATCAAAACACTGATTCCAGAGAGTACTGCTTGAGCAGAAAGTTATTAATACAAAGATGATAGGTAATAAAATGGGAATATTTACAGCACTAAATGAATGGAAATAAGGCCTTATTATCTTTGTCCTAAGGCCGTACACTACTGAGAAGTGCATGCTGTATCTGGCAAAATTCACAGCAGGAAAGAAGAGTGAGGGGAGACTTTTATTCCTGTTCCTGAGAAAGCTGCTGGAGGAGCTAATGAAGAGCTGCACTAATGTTTTTAGGCAGAATGGCTCTAAGAAATGCACCCTTTTCTAAATGTCGTAAAGGTCTGCGGATAGATCCTGTGACAGGGACTGATCCAACAATTCCTCAGAACGAAAGGTCAGTCAAAGGAAAATGGCATTTAGGAGGACCATGCTTACCACTGACCCAAACATGTGACCGATCCAGAGGCAACTCTGGTGCCATCAGGAGCACCGCTTGTGCAGTGTGCCCCAGAGAAGCACATGACGTGACTGGGAAACTATCTGATTCCTCCAGGTCTCAAAATTCATCAGGAGTCAACATGAATGTCGGAAGGAAAGGGATTTTGAAGGAGCCTACAGCAGGCTTCCAAGTTGGGAGGGGGGGTGCTCTCTCTCCACTGTCCCTGCTTGCCCTGCGCCAAACATTTTTTCCCCAGCACTAATTATAGATCTGTTTTTGTCATTTGAATATGCATGAAGTAGTATCCTGGCTCACAAGCAGGTTGCAGTGAAGCTACTCTTAAAGTTTGACTTGGTTTGATAGGGCTCTGGGTCAGAAAGGACCTCTCCAAGGGCCAACCCAGAATTTCAGCAAGTCTATAGACTTGTCTGGGCATTTCAGCTTCTTTGCACTGAGTGAGGGCACCATGTAGGGAAATGTATCAGAATGTGGGGTTGGATTCTTACCCAGTGTTTGTGAATTCTGCCTTACCAAAGTCAACACACACAGCCCCTTCTCATGGGTGGATTTTCACTCTAAAAGATTCAGCAATGCAATTTGTGTCAGACCAGCATTCAAAAGGTTTTGGGGTTATTTCTACATCCACAGAGATGGTTGTAAATCTCAGAAGGTGAAGAACATAAGGGTGGTTTGGAATTTTTAGAAACACCTGGACAGGCAGGATTTCTCATGGTATTTTGCCAGTTCCCTTGGAGTATGGGAGGATACCATCGCCTCTGAGATGCTGTCCCACAGGTGACTGCAGAAGATGTGAAGTGGTGGGTGTTATCTTTGCCTTCTTTGTTATCTCTGACTTTTTCAGAATAAGTGCTCTCAAGGTCCCCACTTCGGGTCATTAGAAGTTCACCAGAATCTGAGTGTGTCTAAGACCCATTGATTTAACCAGGCTCTTAGTTAAACTTCTTAAGTTTCAAGCTAGTTCACCACTCTGTTCTCAGCTTGAGCAGTATTTCTGCTCATCAGCAAAGCTGCAAAATTCGTGGGTGCGATTCAACACGAGTAACTGCGGCAGCAGCTCTGGAGTCATTCATGAGCTGGACTGTATGTACTGCCTTAGTCATGCTGGGGAAAAATCAGGCAGACTGTGGAATAATAGGAATTAGTCATGAGGAAGTGCAAATATGAGCTCTGTAGTTTATCCCCTGGGGGTCCAATCCTGCAAAACACTAGGAACGGGAGTAAAATATGAGGGAACAGTTCCAAATCCCACAAACATCTTGTGGGTTTTGGGTGCAACTCAGCATCAGCAATTCTTAGCAAAACATTTTGTCCTTATGCAAGAACAGGACACTTATTATCACACCCATTAATAGACTATTCTGGGAAGAGCAGTGCTATTGCAATCTGTGTGGAGAACTTGTGCAATTAATGAAAAGGCAAAAAAGGTGGGTGCAGGAAAAAGACTCTCTGTTTCGACTTTTCAGAGCCTTGGGAAGGAATTCTGGTTGGAATTCAGCTATGGGACCATTCCCACTCTTGGAGTCTTTATCACTTCTTTTTTTCTGATTGTTAGCCTGTCCAAGTGCATCCTGTTATCATGTGGCAAACAGTGTGTTCACTCTGGCATTCCAGGGACACTCTGTTTTGTATGAAATTATCACCTCTTACAAAGAGCAAATATTTGTCAGGTGGGTCAAACCAGCAGGGTTGCTAAGGAAATTTGTGAAAATATCCTCTTTTGGACTAGAAGCAATATTAACATGTCAGGCTAAGCTGTATCTTTCACTGAAGCACTAACCAATGAATGTTCTGTGTTCAACAACTGCAGGCTTATGTGTCTCAGATAAAGCCCATCTGGTGACTATTAAAGGGAATTACTGTACATAAAACATGAAAGGATTAAAATATTTGGGGGGGGGACAGTGTTTTGTTGTAAGTACCACTCCTGTTACTAATTTTGCCTTCAGGATAGGTGTTAAGTTTAAAAAAACTACAGTTTCTTTACCAAATACAGCAGAGCAGTTTGTGTATTGGGCTCCTTCTTGTGATAGGAAAATGCTGGAAATCTTGGAAAAGCAATAGAGCCTCAGAACCAGGCTTTCCTGGTGGATTAGCTTGAGCTGCTGCTGATGACAAGGCTACGGCTTCAGGTCTTGCACAAACCAAGATCTCTGTTGCTGTATCCCTTGCCTACATTTTCAGCCTTGGTTATAAGTATTCTTCAATAAGCACCTTTTGTTCTGTATAGCAGTCAGTGTAATGGCCAGATTGATGACTTGGCTTTGAATCAGTGCTGTGTCACTGGAAGAAGTCATAACAGCTGTTCCTCTTTCTGTTCTTTCCTAGGCCCCCCAAGGATCGCTGATAAAGTGATTCACCGCCAGTCTGTGAGGCTGGGCAGGACCATCAAGCTCCTGTGCCCGGTGGAAGGTGACCCCCCGCCCCTCACCATGTGGATGAAGGATGGACGGACTATCCACAGCGGCTGGACGAGGTTCCGAATCCTCCAGCAAGGGCTGAAAATCAAGGAGGTGGAGAGCGAAGATGCGGGGACCTACATCTGCAAAGCCACCAATGGCTTCGGCAGCACCAACGTGAACTACACCCTCATCGTCATTGGTGAGTAGAGCTGGAGGAGAGCCAGGCCTCACCTGCTGTGGGGCGACAGAGAGAGAGCTGATCTCCATCTAGCTGTCAGGGATTGCAGATTTGCTTTGCTAATCATTTACTGACCTCCACTCTTAGCTGGCCCCTTCCAGTGTTTGAGGATTGCCAGAGCTGGCTGTGCTGCTGCACATCTTCTGCTGCAGCCGGCTGCAGGCAGATAAGATTGCGGAGTGCCAAAGGTTACACATAAACAGAAATGATGCAATAGCCACTGGGGTCCAGATCACAATGAATTCCACACAGGAAAGGCTGTGCGATAAGGAGAGGTCACACTGATCTTTATGTTTGCTGTTGGAACAGGATAGCTCTCAAAACAAATGTTGAAGCACCCATATGAAAACGCACAGCGGGGAGTTCCATGTGCTGAGCTGTTGCAAAGCATGGTGTCTTCAGGAATAATAATATTTGGTTTGAAACAAAGCTCCAAGCTGGCATGTAACCCAAGGATGCTCAGCTCCTGAGAAATCCTCTTGATGGAGGCAGGATTAAAAAAGCTTCAGATGCTGTCTCAGTGACCATGGCTTCACTGGCAGTGCTTTTGACCATTTTCAAAGGGCTTGCTTGCCCCAGTGATGAGATTTTGGGGTCACTTGCTGGGCTGAGCATTCCCAAAGACTCCTGAAGACACTTCTCTGGGTAATCAGAGATTCCTCTGCAGCAGCTGCCACAGAAATGTGCTCATTGGTGCTTGGCTGTGAGAAGGGAAAGAGCTGGGTGAAAATCAGTGTGCTAGAGGATGCTGAGGGAGCCAAGGGGGGAGTTACAAAGCATGAGGTCAGATCAGATACCTTGCTCACCCTTTGTCTGATAGCATCCCAAGCATCTGGTCCACAAAGTTCTGTTTCTCTGAGATGGTGGAAGTGAGGACAGAGTTTAGGGCAGTTTCCAGCTGCCTGCTGGTTGGCTCTTGGCCTGGTTTTTGTTCTCTTTCTCCTTTTTCCCCTTTCCAGTAGGAGGGCTGCTGTGGACTTGAGGCATGTAGCAAACACTTGCTGCTGCTTGGTGGAGGATTATCACCTGATAAGAGGGTGATTCTTGGAGAATGCGCTTTGCTGCTCAGCCAGAATAGGAAAGGGACCAGAATGGAAATATCACAGCCAGAATGGAAAGAGATGCTTCTGTGAGGGAAGCCCTCAGGTGACTCCTGTAGCATCAGTGGGATAGAGCTGAAAAAGTCATCTTACAGTTCACATAGTTTGAGGATTTGGTTTTTTTTGTTCACCTCTTTCTTAATCACATTCATCCATTTCTCTGTGCTACACTGAACAGACAGGGTGAAGTGGAAATAGTTTTAGAGAGTCATGTCTATACAGACTCCTTTTGGATGCACCTTCCAGACTCCTTGCTGTGGAGAAAGGAATGCTATAGGAGCCTGCTTCAGTCCAGTTTGTGCCTTTGCAGCATGCGGAGGTTGCCAAAGTCTTTGATCTTCTGTGTCATCCTGTGTCTTCTATAAAGCTCAAGACAGATCCCATTATTCCAGGGCAGAGAGGCATCAAGGTATCTGTAAGTCAAAGAAGGCTCTGCCTTGGTAGCACAACAGAAGCAAATGAAGGCAAAAAGCCAGGAGGCACAGGGTAAAAGTTGGACTAGAATTCAGGAAAGACTGAGACAAAAACTCCGATTCAGTTGCTCAGGGAAATTGGATTATCAAATATAATTGTGTTAAGAACAATAGTGTTCATTATATTTGGCACTGTAACACCCTGGGCACAAAGACTAGTTATTTAGACCCTCATCAGGCATCTATGGAAGGAAATGGCAAGCTCCCACTGGCCTCTGTGGGTGTGAGATTGAACCCTGTGCAAACAAATATTGATCACCAAGTGCCAAGAAAAGGGTAACTTTAACCTAAACCTGTGTCAGACATACGGGATGAGGTATCATTCATTTCCATGCATCCTTGTTGTAAATACTGGCTAAACCAAGTACTTCTTAGACTATATTGCACCTTCTGTCCTCATCTCACAGTGTGCCCTTGTGCATTCTTTTTGCTCAGACCATTTTTGGTGGATTACTTATGTCCCCTGTCTCCAGTGGTACAGTTGTGTTCATGTAGTGTTTCAGACCAACTGCTTTTCACTAGAGCAGTTTCCCCTGAAAACAAATGTTCCCCTTGTGTCTTTCTTGTCAAGCTCTGCAAGTAAACACAAGGTATCACTGACTTACTCTTTCAAAGGACCCAGACATTTAATGCATTGACCAGATGCTCATGTTCGTCTTGGTGAAAATACTTTTGGTTGAGAGAAAATCAATCCCTTGTTGGTTTTTGAGAAGGAGGCAGTGTTTTAAAACCAACTGCATGTCAGTTTTGACGACGAAGATCAAATTGATGGAACTGTTTTGTTTGTGCTCTGGAAAGCACAAACTTCATTAGGCAGAGTGGCTTTTTGAACCATATGGCCTCTCTATTTACCCACTTCTTCAAAGGAGAAAAACCCCTCTTATTCTAGCTTTACTGCTAACACCAAACATGTAAAACCACACAGGTGTCAGACATGGGCAAGATGGTTAAGATATTAGATCTAGAATAGCATTAAATGATTCATGAAACCCTAGGACTTGAAAGAATATAATTCATATTTACATGAGAGCATTCTGGAAATTTAGTCAACAATATCTGGAAAATATTCAGTAGCTTATTGAAAGGTTTTGGAGTTATGCTGTATAATTCTAAATGAGCTCTGCCACACCACTGGCAAGTGGGGAACTGTCACCCCTGTGTTATTTACGTGGAGGCTGCAGCAGAATAAGGTGATGGTTTACCCAAATCCTACAGAGAGGTGTGAATAAATTCAGCAGTCTGCAACCTCTCTGCATGTTTTCAATGCTGTGTAACTCTTATTAATCTTAACTTTTATTAGCCACTGTATTCCATAATAGTACAGAGAACCAACAAAAATCTGGGCCATTGTACAAAGGAATGAAAGGGTCAATGGATCCACCAACACTGGTGGGGGCCAACAGACATGGCAGAGATGAGCTCCCTGTTTGGACTCTGTGAGATGTAATAATTGAAGTCTACTTGAATGTGCCTTTGTGGCTTCCAGGACAGATCTTGCTTGCAACCAGCCAGCTCAGTGCATGAGCAGAGCAGACTTAGGTGTGCCTCTGTATGTCTGGTAGACAGGACTACAGCTTCCCTGGCTGGAGAACCTCTCAGTCTGAAAGTGCAGATGAGACGGATTACGGTGGTTTTACAGCTGGTAACTGAGATAAAGAGAGACCAGGTGATTAGGCCAAGACCACATAAAATAGGAGCTGTGGCTCAGAGTTGAGTGTAAACCTCTTAAATCTCTCCCTAAAAGACTGTTCCTCCTCCATAACACTTACTAAAGTCTTTTCCTCTAATGTCACATCTTCCTAGCTGCTCTTCTGGAAGTGAGTCTTCTCTTATTCTAGGTTTTTGATCTTCATTCTCAAACAAAGGCTTTGCCGACCCAGATGGTAGCAATTGGTTTGTGCCCTGCTTATTTCCCCATCTTCTCAGACTGCAGTGCCTGGATCCCAAAGATCCAAGGAATCCTGCTCTAATACAGCCCTGCATGAAACGTAAGCCAGTAAAAGCAGATTACCAATATAAGTCAAAACTACAATTTCCTCTCTTAGCTATCCTTAATAGTTTTTGTGGCTCACCACAAGATTTGGGATGCCAATTACGCTGCAGACGGATTTACAAATGCTGGAAGAGGAACTTTAATCAGTGTTTAATTGCATTGCAGTTACTAAGTACAATGGTTCCTTATTTTGGAAAATTATGTGTAGCTCATCAAAACAAATGTGCTGTACCTTCCCCTAAAATTATATATACAGTGATGCCCATGAAAGCTTATCTTTTTTTCCTCAGCTGAATTAATTCTAAACGTGTGAAAAGTAACTTTTTTAATTTATAGATGCTTGGTTGAAACCTGCGGTTTCTTTACTGCATAATTAAAAAATTCCTTGCCAGTGTGCTCTAAAAGGAAACTTAAGGCCAAAGAGGAAGAAAGAAAGTGCTGAATAGCTACTCCTTATTTGAAAACTGTCCACCTTGTGTGCTGAAGGGAGGCATGTTCTGCAAAAAAAAAAAAAAATAGCAGGTGGTGGTGTAACTGAAGCCTCTGTCGAGCTGTGGCCAGCTTGGAGAAACTGAGTTTGCACACATGGAGCCACACTCCAGCCATCAGGCCCTCCCTGGGAAATCTTAGCCCAAGTGGGTGAGCTTTTCCTGATTTATAAATAACTTAGAAAACAAAGTATTCGTACATGGAAGTGCTGGAGGACCTCCATTACTGCTCTCTCTGCAATAATAAACAGTATCCCAAGTTCCAGAAGTCTGGACATTCTCTGAAGGGAAAATTGTTTGTGAACAGCTGTAGGAAGGACTATAGGTAAATATTTATATTGTAGCATAATGACCTCTTTCACTAAGGCACAACACAGAGGACTTTTCACTTGCAGAGGTGTTGTGGGCCAAATCCTGCAAGGTGTGCCAGCATTACAACATGTGGGGCTATTGCTACAGGTGCTGCCAGTAAATGCTTCTTGCATCAGTTGCTCAGGTGATGAAAGATCAAACTCTCTCTATTTTCACATCTGCAGCCATGTTTCTTACTGCTTTCTGTAGCAAAGAAAAAAAAAGCAGCAACAAGAGCAGGGTTTGGGACTGTGACCTTCTTGCTTTGCTTGGTATTTGTAAATTGCCAAGGACACGTCTTACTTGGGTGCATCTCAGCACAAAAAATAATCAACATGCAAGTGTGAGAAACAGCTTCTCCTGAATTTCTTTTTCTTGCCCTATATCTCTGACTGCTGCAGTTGTTTATTCTTTTCTTTGGGTTTTTTAGAGGAATATTTTGGTGACTAATTCATCATCTGTCCAGTTCATATCCCCCTCTGGTGCCTGGCCCTCTGAGGGACCCAGCCACTTGGCCCCATTTGGGCTGTAGAGTAGTAAAGTCTTGATGTGGAGAGCAGAGGAAGAGTGCAGCTTGCTGTCCTGAACTGCTGATGGACTGTTCAGAATTTGAGCTGCATCCCACTTTCAGACAAATCAAATTTGCTGTTAAATGTCTGCTGTCTGTCTGTTGCAATTGATTGCTTCAAGAATCTGCCCTGACATCAGATGATTTATCTTTAAAGTAGCTCTTTCCTGCTGAGCCAGCTGCTATTTTATGCTTTTTTACAGCTTGTCCAAAGACAGCTCTCTTTGATAACAGGCATGTGTGAAAAATTTGCATTAAAATAACCATTTTTTTTAAACAGTCAGCATAAATATCCTGAAAAAAATCATGGCCTTGTCTGAATGGATATTTATTCATATGTTCTTTTTTCTGCTTGTAGTAGTAGAAAATACTGTGTGAAAAAAAATTGAGTACAGTAAAACATGGTTTGCATTACACTTCTCCAATGAAGTCATCAATCTGTGTCTCAGAACCCATTTACAGTGCAAAAGCTGAGAAAACATTTCTAGCCCAGAGTCAGGTGCCACCAGCCATCTTGGAAAAGCATGACAAATTCATTTATGTTTGGGTTTTGGCCTCTTAATAAACTCTGGGGACCATAGAGTGATGTGCTCAGCAAGAAGACGTGAATCAACACTGAGTCAGCAGTGTGTGCACCAAGGGTCTGCTAATGGTAAGCAAAAACGGAAATGAGTCAACACTTTAAAAAAAGGGAAAAAATATGCAGTTTTTGCATTTGAGAACAAAGGGGTATAGCTTGTGCTGGTCACGGTATGGAGTTAGCAAAATGTCTTTAGTGCATTTACTTCAGCATGGAATGCAAAGGGCAGTCCATCCAGTGTGGGACCATTAACACAATCGCAGGGCATATAATCATAGCTAATGATGATTAGTCCGTTGTTATATGGAAGTGAAGAGTTCCTTGTGACAATAAACAGTAACAAAGTTCGTGTTTAATTTGTTAAGGCCCCAATCTGGCAGCTCGATCTACGTTGGTGGCCTCCTGTGCACACGCAGGGTGATTAACACCAGATGAGGATCTGGCCATAGCCACTGATGCTTAGTAATGGTTATGTTGGTAATTAAAGCTCAGATTGGTTTGGGCCTTTGGGAGCTGAGCAGAAAAGGGGAGCCTACCCAAGGCCCAGCCATTGGAATCATTGCTTCTTGTCAACATGTGGTGAGGTGCCACTGTGTCACCCTCCGTGGAGGTGTAGGTAGGGGTTTGGTTCTTAACAAGAGCTGCCTTAGTGGTGTTGCCAGGTGAGGGAGTCTTGCATGTCAGCCTGTGGGAAGAAACTGGAAGTGGGCATGAACAGATCCCAGTGAGTAGAGGAGTCAGTGGAATGTGAGTATTTTCATGTTTTGGTGTAAACTCATTGCTAAAAGCTGTTCACTTGGAAGTGAAGCTCCTTTTCCACTGGAAATGACTCATTGTTGACTAATGATGCCCTCACCCAAGCAAGGGCTCTTCCTCCTCAGTGTTTATTAGCGTAGGCATAAAGACACACACCCAGACCAAGATTGGTGCTGCTCAGGGACAGCACAAGCATGTGAAAAGAAATCTGAAAGCATTTAGTGTTCCTACCCCCTGAATTTTGGGGGTTCTTCACTTCTTCCTCGTTTGAGAGATCCAACTCAGAGTCCAACAAACTCCCTGTCCAATATATACAGCATGTTGAGTCCTGTGAAACGTCCACTGTCCTGGGAGAGGAAAGGAGGAGAAAGAAATACGCCAAAATGGAAAGGTGTGACTATTGCTGGATTGCTGCAGGGAAACAATTTCACTAGTTTTCATCATTTTGATGAGTGCTGCACTAGACTGATGTCACAACAGCCAGTAACAATTTGTTCTTGAAAAGCTTGCTCCATAAAGAGGTGATGATGTGAGTGCCAATATTACCTGTAACTATCCTAAAAATGACTGATCAAAAATGTAGCACCGAGTGGTTTGACTGATGGTCTTGGCGAATGGGTGTAAAAGGCTGGAAAATACCACAACTGGGCAGCAGTCTTGTTTCTTCCAGGTCCAGATCTATAATGTAGCTCAGTGCTAATGCTGTATAATGTCCACAGTTTTTACAAGATCTTTGTTTGGTTTTATTAGTTTCATTTGATTTTATAACAAACTTTACAGTATGCTTATCAATACATCATGTTCTGGCTAACAAAAGCCTCACTGTTTCGGGTAGATCTCTCTTTTCCCTTCGTGAAGCTGTAACATAGAAGCCAAGTTAAGAAGGTGACAACACCTGTTCACAATTTAAAGGAAATGAAAAGATTTTTTTCCATGGATGTAAGCATGAAATTCATACATATATGTATGGATATATAATTTCCCCCCATACTCCATCCTGTGGCAGGCTGTGGCAAACCAGAGCTGCAGCCAGTGTAAATCTGAGGCATGCAGGACATATGGATGCGTTTAGCCCACAATCCTTTGCAGATGCTTTGGAGTGTGTAGTGGCTGCTACACCCGTGCAAATAGCAAGCTGCAGCTCTGCTTGCTGCGTGAATATTGTTTGGGAATGAAAGCAACACACAATACCAGGCAGGCTGACATTAAAACCGTGTTTGATCTGAGCAATTTATGGCTTCCTTCTGTTAAACGATATTAATAGAAAGAGCCTCTGATCCCAGCGAGTTTGTGGTGTTCATGTTGGGTTTTTCTCGTCGGTTTGTCTGAGGCTAAAAATGTCTCTTGCCTCTGACTTTATTAATCAGAGCTGTCTTTGTTGCAATCCTCCATACAGGCGGTGGGCAGAATTTCTCTGTTGACAGTGCAATGCTGATGTGCTCAGCCAGGGATTTGTCCACATCTGCATATCCACAGTGCGGAGAAATAGCTGCGTTTGTGAGTAAAGCCAAGGCAGACCCTGCTCCAAGCAGGTGATATGTGTGTGTGTGTGTGTGTGTAAGAAAGGCTCTCAAAAGGTAGTCTAGATTCCCAGTCAACGTCTGCTGTGACTGCAGACTAGTAGTTAAGAGTCTTTTAATTACTAGCACCCCAAGTAATGAGAAACCATCAAGCTAATTGCAGGCCTGGTATCAGCAGCTTTTAGATATCTACCACCTTGCCGAGCATCCAAGATGACTTACCTTCTCCAAGTAGCAGGGTCTTTCTGTCAACTTTCCCACAACTACTGCTGTCTTCGCCATTCCCGATCGTTTTTCCTTGGAAGCTGTGCTCCTTCCTCTGCTTCTTGCTGAAGGCTGTGAGTGAAGGATTTAGCATGGCCTCACTGGACTCAGAGGACCCCTGAAGCTGTGTTGAGCTTCATGGGCACAGTGTCTCCAGGAGGTCTGTGCCAGAGCACTGTGTCCCATTCCCTTGTGCCGCCACACAGCTCTGCTGTCCTCAGTTTGCCCAGTAAATACCACAGATAGTGGAGTTTTAGCCAGATTTCCCCTTTGGTATCAGTTAACTCAGAAATACCCAAAAGGCATTCTTGTAAATTAAAGCACAGTGAAGAATATTTATTATAGAGTGAGCAGTGCCAAGTTAGACCAGTTTATAACGTGTAACTTGAATGTTGTTTTTGGAGACTGCTTTTTTATGTGTAGGTGCACGTACACAGCACCAATAGCTCACATGCTGCCTCTTGATCCATGCATGTAGGTATGTTGCCTGTTAAAATGTATGGCTGCTGAGGAGGTATATTTTTACATTCCTGCAGAGTCTGGTTCTCTACCTTTCCTGTGCTGTCTTTGGCATCCACATTAAGAAAAAGATGAAAAAAGGAAGATAAAAATCAACAAAACTGCTGAAAATTAGTGTACAGACCTATTTTAAAATCCAATTTATTTTTGTTTGATGAGAGGAGGAACGCATTCTGTGTTGTCCTTGGTGAATAATATCATTGTGCTAGAAGGCTTTGATTCTTCCTTCTTTATAATAATGTGGGTTTCGTAGTCAGAAGACCTGAGTGTTTACATTATACACTTCTTGGCAATAAAATTGGAAAAGAGGAGGAAAAAAAAGTACTAATCCCAGGAGTTCTGAAACCTACACTCCTTCTTAAACGTACCCTGTTAAAGACATTAAGTCCCTTGCAAACATCCATCTATCAGCAGTTGAGAGTTTGTAAAAGGCGTACTTTGTTCTGAACTCCCTGCCCTACTGATTATGCACAGTTCTTTTATTTTGAGAATAGGATGACGACCCCTTAGCCTGGTAATGATGACAGATTTATGTATTTTAACACCCAGACGCTGCTGTATTTGTTAAGGGCTGCCAGACTCCAGCAGTGCTGCAACCGTAGTTTATTTTCATTGTCAGTTTGTGCTGCTTTTTAAGGTGTTCTGCAGCCACTGGAAGCAGCGCCACTGCTGCTTTTAGAGGTTGAGATGTCAGTATGTTAAGAGCATAAGCCACCATCCTTGGACTGTTTCCACTCATAAAATGTCAGTTTTACTCTGGTTGCGCTGGCGGGATGGAACCTGCTCCTCGCACCGAAGCCAAGGAAAAGAGGGGAGAAATAAGCAGTAAAAGGAATCAGATAACACAGAATTTATCCCGTCACTTTCTACTCCCGTGATGTATTTTGAAGCTCTCGAGTTAATGTTTTAAAGAAAACCTTCTTTTAATGTGCAGCAAAAAGCAAAGAACATAAACACACTTTGCAGGCATAGCTGTTAAAGTGCTGTGTGGGTCAGCACATCTGTCCTCTGAACAATGCATCTGTCCGTGATTTTTCTGGGTTGTTTTAAATTACTGCAAGTGGCAGAACAATAGAGAGACAAACAGTGAGAACAATGCTGTTGTTTAATATCAAACTAAATTATTAACAGGCCTGTACAGAAAATATTTCATGTAAATTAAAGGGAAACAAATTACTTTATTTTCCATTGCAATGATCCAGTGAAACAAAGGCAGTTGATGTCTTTCTGCTTTTCTTCTTTTCTTCTTTTCTTTGATCTTGCTTCAGATATGTTTGTTCCTGTGTGTGTTTATAGATTTCTTACAGACACACTGCAGGTTGTTAGGTTATAGAGCAAAAAATGCAGAATACGGATGGTTTTCTTCATGCCAACCAAGCCACTAAGTCTATCACACAATTGAAATTATACATAGGACTTTCATTGCTCTTTTTTCTTCCAGTTCGTTGTTTCCCTGAAAAATGTCGTCAAGTCATTTGAACTATTGAGTTGAGTCAGTTTTCTGCTTGATTGTCAACAAAAGGCTTTGAAATATTTGGCATTGAAACCTCCATTGCGAAACCGTTTTGATTTGGAAAAAGCATCACCACCAAATTCTTCATTGAGTTTTCTTTAGTCCAATACTGAATGTTTCTCTTCTTAAAGAGAAGCCATGTGATGCTGCACGTTGGTTTTGTGTTGGGTTTTTTCTCAAACTAGAAAAAATTATGGTGACCTTTGCACTGAAGTGGACAAGGGTCTTCATCTCACCTTTGCTGAATGTGCAGCTGGCAGGAGAGAGGAGAACTGGTGACAGTCCTTCTTGGTCACTGGCAGGGAATTGGGGGAGTTGGATCCACTTCAGATGTAGGCTGGGATTCCCTGCTGAACAATCCCAGGAATCTCGTGGAGGAGAAGGACCGACGCCTCCCCAATCCCCAGCACAGCCCAGTGTTTGTGCTCTGTTTGCAGTGTCTCCTGACAACTGCAAGCCCACTGCAGCTCCTCCTGGTAGCCCTGGTGTGCGTTTTGGCAGGAGAAACTCCAGCCCAGGAGAAAGTTGTGGGAACAACATCAAGAGGGTTGTGTCAGCCACACACAACTTGTGAGCTGCTTTGTTTTGAGTGTGGTTTTGTTAATCTCTTTCTTTCAAGGAGGTTTGGAAGATGCAGCAGTCTTCACTTCGGGGAAGTGAAAAGTATTGATGGTGAATTTTGAGGAGCTGGTCTGTGTCTTTGGCTTGAAATGCAAGCAAGGTGCTAAGCATGCTCCTGACATGGGAACTGTGACCGGCTCACACTGGCTTCATCTGTAGGGACTCCATCTCTGCCTTTCCTCTGGGATGGTTTTCAGAGCCTCTAGGGAGGTGTCTGAGAAACTCTGATCAAGGCCATTGTAAAAACATGCCTGTGTGACCTTCAAAAAGGTTAGGTTGTTTTCTGGGTGCTCTGTCCTTGGGTAATTAGGGAGAATTTTGTGGTGGCCCCATGAGACCTTGCCATGATAAACAGACAAAAGAGCAACAGCTTTCAGGGATAGATGGGTGGAATTGCATGAGAGAGGAATTTGGCCACTGAACATCCTCAGTACTGTCAGAACTCATGTGTATCTCAGATCCTTTTGCAAGGAATGATTTGGATACATTTTACTCTTGTTCTAGGCAGAAACTGGGTCATGGACACACTCTACTACAAATTAAAGTGTTAAATGTTAAATACAGAAGTTATGCCTTGTATGTGGTTATTGCTATTCATTTCTTTGACCTGTATTAACTTAGAAATTTTTGGCCCTGCTTGTGTTCGAAGCTCCACACTTAACAGGAAGATGAGCTGCACAATGGGCTGCTCACAAGTGACATTTTTGCCACCCTTCAGCATCTTCAGCAAGGGAGGGAATACTGCAGATCCTGTGACAGCACCTCTGTTCCTCCAAAGCCATGTCATATCCTTGGCATATCCTGAAGGGGAAACTCTTTAAAAGTTTCACTAGATCCTTCCCACCTCGTATTTGGACAAAGCACTCTTCTGTGTTTTGGACCAAATCTATTCATTTTTTCTCGTATTTCGTGGACCACAGAAATAGTTACAGACACGAGGAATAAAAGTCAACAAGTTGCCTGCATGTCATTCCTGTTACTTCTGCTGTAATCTTTTTTTAGAGTATTTTACTGCTTTTCTTATTGACAGCTATCTCCCTGGAGCTCTGTACCAACTTTTTTGACACTTGGTACAGGGAGCCTGTTTCCTGTGCAGAAATAACCAGTTTGTTTCTTTCCATATGGACTTCTGACTTGCTTTTTTCCACTGCAGATGTGACATGACACCTGGTGCCACCCCAGCACTCTCTGCAGGATGCGCAATGATAATGATTTAACTTTTAGGGATGGTGTTGCTTTTGGGCCTTGCTTATTTATGGCCCCATGGACTTGGAGGGTATTTTCAAGACTGTTTACTTCACCCTGCTTGTTTTTTGGGATTTGCTACTGTAATGCAATGGGATTTCTTCTCCAGCCTCAAATGCTAAACCACGGCTAAGGGGAGATGATACAGCCAGCTCTTTGCTGATACCTTGGTCTCTGCTTCAGGTAGCAGGTGGATTTTTATCCACTTCATTTCTCAAGCCTCTCTTCAAACATAGCATGACTCAGGCCATGAGTGAAACACTTTTCATGTTCCTACTGAGGGGGAGAAGTGGATCCCACTTAGAGGCCTGTAGTGTTAAAGGAGGATGGTGAACTGAACTTTCAGCATTTTATCTCTGGGACCATCAAAGACAGAAGATAAAGGGGAGTTTTTTAAAAGCAGTCAGCCGAGGCTGAGTCAACCCCTTTTGAAGAATTCCCATGAACTTCCATGGGATGAGTACTGCCTTTGCTGAAAGCTTTTGAAACCTTACCTAACCATCCAGTGACACTTCTTGAAAAATGTGTGTACTAAGCACACATTCCTGGGAAAATGTAAGTAGGGTTCACATGTGTTGAATACTGAGACGCTTTCTCAGAAGCAGGTGTTTTGAAAGGAAATTGAGAAAACAGGTTTCTAAAGCTGTAGTGTCTGCCCTACACTAGTCAGGAGGGACACAGTACTTAAAAGCTATTTTTTAGCATAGTTTTCTCTCCTGTAAGCAAGGCCTGACTGATAAGCTGGCTGTGGCAATAAGCAATCCCCTAGCAATGGTCCAACACATTCAGCTGATGAAGTCACGCTGAGAACAAAACCATTGCAAGTTTTGCTGGTGTCTGACTCAGAGCTCATACAATACTTTGGGATTCAGAATAGGAAAGCCATTTCTGTACCACCTCTGGATATGAGCTGTAACAGTTAAATACAAGCCGGTAAAAATACGGAAGCTGAGAACAGGGACAGTCCCAAGGTTGCAGTAATCAAATTTTTTTTTTCCCCCTTTATGAAAACTGGAGGCTCAAATATCAGGAACGCTGTTGTTGGATGTAGCCCATGCATGCAGTTGCCATGGGCTGTGGTGGTAAATCGGTGGAGTAGCTCAGAAGGAATGTAAGTGAATGATGAGCAGGGTGCCCCATCCGTGTTGCAGGACTGCATCCTGATACCTGCCCTCCTTAGCTTTAGGACTCATCTGGAAATTCATTGGACTCATTTGAAGGGAATGGTAAGTCTTGCAGTTCTACGGGCAGGAAATGAAGGACAGAAGGAGCAAAAGGAGAAAAACATTAGCGGAGGGATTTTTTTTAAAAACACTCTTCCCTTCCTTTTGCATTGCAGACACGTTAAGTACTTAACATTTTAAGAGCATCCCCTGATTTAGAAAAGCTGGCAGAGATGGGATTCAGTATGAGTCTGCCAGATTGATTTACAAATCGGCCTTGCGAACTCCTGCTGCTTAAACATACCAGAATGCTACAATTAAAGCCAACATCTGGAATTAATTGGTGGAGCTGATCCTAGATAAACATTAAATGAATGTCCATTTCCTTAGCATTGGATTTCCTCTGGCTACCACAGCTTAAGCAGTGTCATCCTATCAGATAGAGCTGATGCTGATAGCAGAGCAAATGTCAAAGTCATGAGCCAGATCAATTTGTTCTGTCTTTTAGCACTGAAACTAGGACTTAAGCTGGGCTGAAGACACCCACTGGTTTTTTCCACTAGACTGTGGGAATGGATTCCTCATCTCGCTAACCTGAGCTAAGCTGGTTGTATGTGTGACTCCCTGTCTCTCCTGCACAGACTCCTTCAGATTACTTAGGTTAACCTCACTTGAGGAACTTTGTCTCAGTACTTTCTCCTCTCTCTGTTTCCCCCAAACCTGTCAAGGTTACAGAAGTCTCCCTCCACTCTACAAATCCAAGGAGGGATTTTGTTTGTTAGTTTGTCAGAAACGGAGAAAATCAGCTAATGAATTTGGGACTAACTCCCAAGTTACTTGCAAATTATGTAAGTGGAAGCCAGTCACAACAAATACACAAATGTCTTACTTTGCAACAGATCTCTAGTATTCAGCATCTTCCCACTTTCACCAATCTGACAGTCAATGGGTCCTCCTGCCCACCTCTTGCCCAGTCATTCAGCTTTATAAAAGCATCAGCTCAGCACTTTGGTTTCCTCGGGGAAAAAATTGCATGAATCTTTCAATGTTTTTCCGTCCTGTATTTTCACATTCTGCCTCCCCTCACTTTGTGGAAAAAGCTGTATCCATGTGGAGATAATCTTGGCTTGGAAGTGAGTTTTCAGGAGGCATTTGGGTTTCCCATCTCTGTTGTCCAGTTCAGCAAGGAGCAGCACAGCCGTGAGGGCTATGCTTGACATACCTCAGAGCGCTCAGTGTCCCTGTAATACCTCAAGGGCCGGTGCATTTCAGGAAGGGATCACAAGCAGGTTCCCTGAATCACCCTACTGAATCAGTGGGACATTCTGCACGGAGCAGGCGCCTTCCCTCCTTTGAGCGGCCCCAGCCCGGCTGAGCCGGAGGGAGCCGTAACCCCTCTCGGGGCGCAGAGCGGGCTCAGCACAGCGATGCAGAGCCCTGGTACTTTGCATTCTCATCGTATAGAGTTGCCTGCTCGGGGTAGGCTCAAAGAGGCAGAGGTATTTTCCTTGCTGGTTGGCCCTTTTTCCCTTGTGGCTCTGCAAGCGTTAATCTGCAAGTGGAAACCGAAATGTGAAAGAGCTCCTCAGAGAGGAAGGATTCAGGTGAGTTTACAGTTGTGTTGTTTTGCTTTGCTGGTGACTTCTGTCTGGTGGGTTTTCCAAAGCAGCTGATAAATATTTTTCTCTCTGTTACGGTGCCCGACAGTAGCCTGGAGTCCCAGTTTCTTCCTACAGAAGATAGACCTTTGAGGTCTATAAAATTTATACAGTACACTTTCTGATTTTTATTAGCCTAGTAAAAGAGATCATATTTTGTGTGCTTCTGTATCTCTGGAACGTATGGCTGGGGAATTATTCTGCAGGGCACCAAGCTGCATGTTGTGGTGGAAAATACAGATTTATCTGAGCTGTGAAAGTGGTAGACCAAGCAGATAATGAAAGTCCTTGAAATGCTTCAGACATACACAGCCATTTTAGAATATCCCACAAGGGGGCTGTGGGTTACATTGTCATTTAGCTTTTAGTTGTTGCTAATTAGTTCCACCTAAATACTTATTTCCCCAGCCCATTCCTTGTCTCTCAGTTATAACAAAGAGTGAATTTGCTTTGCTCTCCCTGTGTTTGAAAACAGTTTCATGGCAAGTGGTCTGTTTGTGGACGTGCAGTGAATCCACATACCTTTAAAAATACAATTATTTTAAAAATGCATATGCTTCCAGGCCCAACTATGCGTGGGGAGAGTAGGGCACAGCAGAAAGCAAGTCCCAGACTTTAGAGTCTGAAGAGATAAAGCTGATCAAGGACTAGTGGAGTAAGAGGTACTAAAAGTAGAGGAAGTTTCTAAATCTTGTGCAGATCACTGGTAGAATAAGTGGCCTCTTTATGCCTCCTGTTAGTTTTTTCTCTGCATTGTTTTTCTTATCTGGGCAGCTAAAAAAGGAGACAAAGTATTGGCCAGTGAAAAACATGTTGTTTAATAGCCTGTTTCTGTTCAAATAGAAATTTGTACCAAGACTGGGCAAATCGTGGTGCTTGGGACAGGGCTGGAGAAGAACATGGACTGGAAGGTGCATGTAACTTCTCCCTGCAAGATCAGCCATGACTTTTACCTTGATAATAAGGAAAATGGCATTCTTCCAGTGAAGGAGAAAAGAAAATGGTAGAAATGCATATGAAGAAGGAATAAGAGTTTTTTTCCAATGCTTGGCCTAGGCTGGAATATTTTTAGGTGTACACATTCTGTCCAGTTCCTGGGTTTGCTGGTAGAAGGCCTCCAAAATGACCTTATGCCAATACACTGACAGATGTGGGAGTGGAAGGGATCAGTACAGTGTCACTTGGGTGGGATGTTGGAGGGCCTCCTGCCTTTTCTTCTGGGAAGATGATGGCAGCTGCACAGCCTAGACACAACCTAGAGCTTGCCTCTGTTGGTTTGTGCCTCTTGCAGTGATGAGCATAGAGGTGAGGAGGCTTGGGGTCTATGTTACCTCTGCACAGTCCCAGAGGGGCTGTTAGAGGGAGATGCCGCATCCTCCTGGCCTCCTGCTTCCGTGCAAAACCCCACTAAATAGCTGCATCTTCCCCACAAACGTAGGTGAGTTCCCTTACCACCACATGGAAGAAATAACCAAATTCTTTGGCCTTTTGTTCAGTAAAGGCCAGTGGAAGGTAACTCTGAAGTGACTCTGTTTCCTTCTGCATCATTTTTCTGACCTAAAAATAACACTGTGGCCCTTGTGGTTGCCATTGGGTTATTTAGTGCTGCAGCCTTTTTTTTTCCTCCCCTTCCCTTTCCAGAACACTGGTGCTGCTGAGCAGAAGAACTGCCCCATTGTGCGAGCCCAAAGGAAACACTGCATAGAAAATGTGAGGAATTTTTAGGCCATGATATGTTTGGACTAGGAAGCAGGGGACTCGGAGGAATGCGGAGTACAGTTCCAAAAATATTCCCTGCAACAGTGCTCTTGGTCAGTAACAGTTATTTTTGTTGGCCCGCCAGCTCCCTGGAGCAGGGCTGATGTCATTCCCCGGCACAGTGGAGGTGGGAATACAGAGAGTGCCCTGTGGTTTTGCAGGGCTGAGAGTGGACAGCTGAACCAAATGCCTGCTCCTGTCTCAAATGCTCTTTCTGCTGTGAAAAGAAAATTTAAAGGCAGCGTATTGTAGGGGATGGTGGGGATAAAATAATTAAGAGCACCATAGAAACGTTTTCTGTAGTTGTAGTCTCTTCCTTCCCTGTGAGCTCCCTTCCTCTTAGATCTCCTGCTTTTCTCCTCTCAGTGATTTATGTGCTTTGGAGTGCTTTTTAGGTTGTGTTTATGATGTTATACTGCTTTTGTTATTAAAATTGATCAAATCATAACATGTAGTGCTCTGGTGTCCTGAGCATCTCTGGCTGAGACATAGGCATATGAATGTCATCACAGTGATTAAATAAGATGATAATCTACCCTAGAACACCTCTGGAGAAAAAAACCAGCTTTTTTTTTCTGTAATAAACAGGACTGAGAAGTAAAATATTGGGACCTTTTTCCATGCTGATGACTCTTAATGCTCATTGGTGATGCTGATTTGACTTTGATTTACACATGAGAGATGGGTCAAGAAATAGAGAAATTGCAATTTTTAGAAAAAGTTTTTCTAGGCTGATAAGCTGGTAGAAGCTGTGTTCATCCATGAGAGGTATGAACCCGGCAAGATGTAACTTCACCTCAGTCCTCCATAGCCTGAATTATGGTCAGCACATTACCCCAGAGTCGGGGGTGGCACAGCATACTGGACACAAGGCAAGGAGTTAAGAAACCTGGATTTTAATCCTGGTGCTGGTATTTAAGCACTGTGTGCCACTGGTTATTGCTTTCTACCTGGGTTTTATATACGACACGTGTGTACCCCTAGAGGGACTGTGTTCAATCTCAAGGGGCTCTATTTTTTGTTTTGGCATCTGGATTTAATTGCAGCCACACTTTGCTTCTTCACCAGCCCTAGTGAAAGTTGTGTCTTGTGACTTGACATGAAGGGCAACTTATTTGAGCTATGGGAGTGGTCCAAAAGTCCCCTCCTCAGATCTTTATTGCATCCTGTTTTATGGGCAAAGGAAGAACCTGTAAAAACCCCACAGTGCTGCCTTTCCTCAGCCAGGTGTCTTGGGGCTGCAGAGGGAAGAAAACTGTACAAAAACAACCCAAAAGCATATGAATGCAAAGGTTTCCTAACCTTGAAACTTAACTTTTGGGTTGATAGAATCCATGCAATGCTGACAGTTATACAGTGGCAGGAAATTGTTAAAGGTGTCAGGTTTTCCATTTTAATTCTGGGAACACACTGGCTGTAGATTTCCTTGAAAATATTGCTGAAATGGTCCCACTTTCTAAATTGGAAAGATTTACAATTTACCTTTTCTGTTAACCTCTTGTTCCTCAAAAGGTTAAATAAGGGAAATTTGTCTTTTTAACACTGGTAGCTGTTTGACAGGCTTTCCTTAGCAGTGGGTAACAGTGGATTTCTCAGCAAATGTACCAGTGTAATTGTAAAAGAAACATTTACTTGCAAGTTGTCTACAGCGGTCTTAGAAAACTGCTTCTGTCGTATAATTCATACACCCTCTTTCATTTTCATGTTGCATGACGTGCTGGAATGGAATAGCATAGAGTCGAACAAATTATTTCGGTTGCATGGGACCTGCAATGATCATCTGAGCAATTCAGGAATGACCAAGTAAATGTGTGCTGCTAAGGGCATTGTCCGAATGTCTCAAGAGCTGACAGGCCCAGGGCATCAACCACTGCTCTGGAAGGTCTATTCCAATGTTTGACCAACCTCTGGATAAAGAAATGCTTCCTGATGTTCAATCTAGACATCCCCTGGTGCAGCTTTGATCCATTCCCACATGTCCTGGATACCGGATAGAAGAGCTCAGCTCTTCCCTCTCCACTTCCCCTCCTCAGGAAGCTGAAGAGAGTGATGAGTTGCTCTTCAGTCTTCTCCAAGCTGGAATCATAGAAGTGTCTAGGTTAGAAAGAAGTTTTAATACTATTGAGTCCAAGTAATAAACCTGTTCCAGTGCTTGACCACCCTTCTGATGAAGAAATTTTTCCTAATATCCAATCTTAACCTCCCCTAACACGACTTGAGACCAGCAGGACAGTCAACTTATGCAGGTGCAAACAAATATAAATAAAATAAATAAAAATATGTATGTATATGTATAAAGGAGAGTGGAGTCTGGTAAATTTTGTGTTAGCATGGCGCATCAGTCACAACTTTAACCAGGACATCTTTCCTCAAGCTTTGGTGGGGAAAAGATGGAGCATTGCTATTGTGAGATAGAGGCAATGGAGGCTGCTAGTTCAGGTGCGGGTGGTTGCTGAGTGTTGAACTTGGAGTGCAGGAGAAGGAAAGGATGCTCCAATGTGCTTGAAATGTGAGTGGAATCTTGGGCAGTGATGGGATATGCTGGGACCTAATTTGGGTTAAAACTGGAGCATCTGTGGAGAGGACTGAAAAGCTGATGTCTCTCTAGAAAGGAAAAGTTGATGAAGCTGTTGCAGAGTCTGGAAAGGTATTTCCAGGAATAATCCATGTTTCTAGATTTCTGTCTATAAGAGCTAAATAACCAGCTGTGTCTTCACTGCATGGATTTAGTTGGGACAGGTTAAAAAAACTAGTTGTGTCTGGTGTTTCATCAGAACTTCTTGGTTTCTCCATGAAGCAGCCGTGGAAGGCTGTGGAGAGACGATGGGCTGGGGAATATGTCAGGGTTAATAGACCAGTCAGTCCCTTGATTAGCTCTACCCTGGCAGCTGCCTAGTAGTCAGCTTCCAGTATAAATAATCTTTCAGCTCTGGGGTTGATATTTCCAAAGCTTAAAATATGAAGGCCATACTGTGCTCTTTCTCAATATCATGACCTTAATAGGTTTCCAGTAAGAGCTGTAAAGCTGTCCCCACACCCGCTCTGCTTTGTGACTTGAAAACATCTGTGCAACAGTGCATGGCTCACTGTCCTGGACAGGACTGAATGAAGACCAGTGCCTAATTGGAGGAGGAAGGTCTTTGATGTGCCCCAGATGAAAGACATCAGATGGTCTCTCTAATTAGTCACTGAAGTACATTTGTAGTTCTGAAGCCAGTTGAATCAGAAGCACTAATGGTCATGGCTAATTATTTTCAGAATAGAATAGAATATTTTGATTGGAAGGGACCTACATTAACAATCTAGTCCAAGTACCTGACCAATTCAGGGCTGACCAAAAGTTAAAACGTTGTTGAGAGCATCTCTTAGAACACTGGCAGGTTGGGGCATTGACCACCTCTCTGGGAAGCCTGTTCCAGTGTGTGACCATCCTCTTGGTAGAGAAATGCTTCTTCATGTCCAGTTTGAGCCTTCTCTGGTGCATCTTTGAACCATTTTTGTTTCTGTTTTTCAGTCAGATAAACTGCTGTGACTGGTTGTACTGGCCTGGTGGGACACACACTATAGGAGACAAGCAGGACAAAGGAAGCAGCAGCACACTGTCCTGCACTGGGAAAAGCAGGTGGAGAAGAGGGTTTGAAGAGGGTGATGGTTAAGGGGTCCCAAGTGCTTCTTTCTAAGGAAGTCAGTGGGGCGGGTTACGGACACCTTATGCTGACACCTAAAGCATCAGGCATTTACTGACAAAAACTTCTGTGGTACCCATAGAAGTTACCAAAATACCATGAAAATTGAAAAAAGGCTGTTTAGAGAAAGTTTTATACCGGCTGGAGCACCAAGAGAAGCAAAAGCATCTTTGGACTTAAGGAGTCCTGGCCCTTCTGAAGATGGTAAAATGGCAAATGTGCCAGCAATTTCCTGGAAAGCGAAGTCCTGTGTGTCTCCTAGAGCCTTGTCATGCTATTGATACGAAAAAAGGTTACTGAAACAGGGTGTTCCCATAGTCACTTCCTCACACTGGCATTGCAACACCTTCCCCCAGTGAAATTCCTGCCTTTATTTCAGTCATTAGCAGAGTCCCAGTTTTTAGCCAGCTGTTTCCCCAAGGATTGCTCTGCAGGGCAGGTCATTGCTGCCAGGACCCTCTAAAGAAGATTTCTCTGTCTGGATTGTACTGTGAAGCAAAGCCGGCAGTGAACACTGGATTCATTTTCTGTGTTATTGTTAGAGTGAGCTCTTTATAACCATTCAATTTTCTTTAAAATAAATCCCATTTGGAAAAACAAATCCTGCCCATAAAAGCAGCTCTCTGTGCTGGGTTAGTTTTCAGCATACCATACACAGCTGTATATTTGGGTTTATGTCTCCAGGCTAAATTCTCATTCCTGTGTGCAAGCAGCGTGCTCATGTTAAAGCAATGGCAAAGCTGTTTCTTGGGACTCTTGGGCTTTCATTGGCATTAGGGAAGATGGAAGAGAAAAAGTAAGGAAAGTGAGTAAGTGAATTGTGCCAGGGAGTTTTGTGTGTAAGATTAGAAAGGGACCGAGTTCCTATCCATGGAGTCTAAGGTGGTAGAGATCCCTATGCCAGCTTTTCCCCTCTCTTCTGTGCAGTGAATGATTCCTGCTAGTCTGGCTCCCAGGTCTGAGTCCATTTGTTCTCATCCCTTCTTCTTCCTTCATGCTGATCCAAGTCCCTTGTGCATCGTGGAGATGAAGCATTGCCTCTGACCACTTGAAGAGAAAGGAGGGACATCTAACCAGGGTGTCCCCCCTCCAGAGCAGAAGTGTGATTTTCCTCTGGCCATGACTTTGCTGTGCCCACAGAGGCTGCTGCGAGGGCTGAATAGGGATGGATGCAGTTGCTCTTTAAGGTTCTCTCCAATCCAGGCCATCCTATGATTCTGTGATTTATGCTTTCCAAAAATGTGCAGCTTGCAGTTTAAGCTTCACCGCTTCACACAGGCTATCTCTTTAAATTCCTTTTTCTCCTTTTTTTTTCCCCTGCAAGAGGGAGATGAGAAGAAGCAATTGTCCCACAATTGTTGCCAATTCCTCGCTGGCTGATGTTTAAATATAAGGAAAAGTCAGCAAAATATAGAATCTGTGAAGGGGGGGAGAAATCTCAAAAGAAACCATGGGAATGTTTGAAACAAAAGAATTCATTGTGGGCTTTGTTTTAGCATTTCCAGTGTGTAAGGCACTGCAGACCTCCGCTGCTGGGACACAGAATGGGAAATTTCAGCTGGAAAGAGCCATCTGAAGATATAGTTCTGAAGGAGTGTGAGGCACCCTCTTCCTTTCCATCCACATTACATCTGGAATTATTTCACACAGTTGTTTACGCTACAACAATGGAACTATTAATGCTGCAACAATAATACTTTGCAGTTCTTTAATGAGGTTTCTAAAAACGTCATTAGTGCAGTTAAATTATGGAAGATGATTTTAAAGTATTTTCCTTTTAATTCCTGTGTCTAATTCTTGAGACAGAGCTGTTTATTTCTGCTTCTTTCTATCTTGGATATTAGATAATTCAAAGACTTTTTTCTGGATTTTGTCTTTGCAGAGAGGTTGGGGCTTTTTTTTTCAGTAGGCTTTGAGTGGTGGAAGGAAGCCTGGCCTAACACTTTAGCCAGAGCACAGGGTGAAATATTTAAAGCAATTTTTGCTTACTCTAGGGCCTATATGCCACTGTTGAGGAGGTGGAGCAGGATTTGGGACACTGAAAATAAACTATTACTCTGTATAATGCAGAGCAAATTGTAGTGGGACTTCCTAGTCCTCAGCACACAAAGTTGGCCAAAGGCTCCTGTTCCTGCATTGCTTTTGACCTCCTGTCATCCTTCCTTGTGTAAAACAATGCAACAGTCATGGGAGAAAACTTCTTCAGTTCCTGTAGATCTTCACAGCTTGCAAAATGTTCAGCATTTGTGTGGCTTCTGCTAAAACAATTTCCTTTCAAAAAATAATGTAATAGAAATTGAAAAACTAGTCCCTTTATTTCAAGTGGCAGATCTAAGGCTCGGGTAAAAGAAGCTGAGCTGAGGTTTTCATTAGAATTCTCCTGTTTAAGGAACTGAATGAAATGTGGGTTCTGATGGTGTGAGAAGTTAGGGCTGAATCAGAAGATGCAGAGGGAGAGAGGAGTGATATTCAGACTCGTGCCTGCAGTATTTCTGGGAGCCCATGGCTCGAGGTTGCCTTTGGGCCAGACCCTGAGCAGCCTTTTCCTCAGCAATTCATGCCACTCCAGCAACACTTTGCTTTTCCTCAAGTAGATGTTTTACGAGCCGAGTTCATGCCCTTGGGGAGAAATAACAAGTGTGTGTGATTAGGAAGGTGATTTGATAGGACTGAAAAGGAAAATAGCTGAAGTTTTAAAATGGAGGTAAATATTTAGTGCTTGTGTCAGTTGTGCACAGGGTTTGATTTCCTTAGTGCATTAGTTCTCCTCCCTCTCTCTCCACTTACGTCTCTCTGTCACTTGCAGTTTGGCATGACATGGAAGAACCTGATAGAGGTTTATGAAGTGGAGGCTTTTGCAGACCTTTAATTCGAAGTGTGGTGGTGTGATGGCCAAAAGTGTGTTGATAAAAAGCTGCCTCGTGCAGCCCCTTGAGCTTTGGTCTAGCCTGAGTTGTCCATTTGCTTGGGAATATGCCAAGGCTGAATTTGATTCTCCAGTTTTGAAATCTGCTTTCTATCTGTGGGAAAAAGATATGTTGCATGTATTTTTTTCAGGATTCAAGATTTACCGCATGAGAGAACAGGGCTTATGGAATTACCTTCTTTGTAATTTCACACCTTTCACACCTCTCCTGTGGTGATCATTGTGTCCACGGAGTGAAAAAGGGCCAGGTGATACCATAGACCCTTGGTGAGGGATTGAGGAAAGGGGATCTGCCAGGATAGAAAGATCTTCTGCCTGTTTCCAGCTATGAACTCTACCTGCCCCACCCCAGAATTGGTCTTTTTTTTTCTTGTTACTGTCTTGTCCCCCTCAGCCAATTTTTTTCTTTTTCTCCCAAGCAACTTTAAATACATTGGGTTTATTCCTTATTTAGGTCAGAGTGCTCAGAGGTGCCAACAGAAAGCAAAGCCATGTTGTGCTGGTCATTTTTCTAACACGTAGCAAGAAATAGACCTCACCCCTGTGATCTTACCGAGTAGGTCAACTACACAGACAAATGGTGAGTGACAGGCCTTGTCCCATTTTCCTGAGTGAGGGAACTTGCCTGAAGTCCCAAAGGAAGTTTGTACAGAAATGGAGCCCCTGTGCTACAAGTCCAGGTGCCATAATCAAAAGTCTTTCATTCATTTCCAAAACTTAGTAAGAGATAGAGAAGATTTTGCATTTGTTATTTCCTGACACAGAACCTAAATATTTTCTTTTTTAATTTCATTCTGCTAATTTGAGGTAGACGCACTGTCAAAAATTCAATATCACCTTTTGATTTGGCATTCTACTACTGGCTGCACACATACCTGATAGAGAGCAGTGGCTGTCAGGTTTGTTCCTGCACACAGTTAGAAGATCTAGTGGTGCCTCAGGAAACTTCTCTGAAACATATGGAAGACACTATGTGTTGAAATTTGCCAATCAGACAGGCTTATGAAGTATATTAAATCAAGCTATAATGTCTCAGTGTGAAGAGGAGAATACATGGGATGAGGGTACCTCCACAGACATACCTGGACCAAATGTGGAGGATACCATCTTTTTACAATTTAGAAAGTTCTGCCGTCTAACCTAAACCCTGACTATGATGGAAATTCTCCATTTTAATTTGTATTTTGGTTTGGTGGGATTTTTTTGGTCCAAAATTATTTTACATGCAATAATATTTTACATTATTTTACATACATCCATATTTTTGTTGTTAAATTAAGCACCCAGAAGGATCTGTTAGGAGTGTGCCAGTCCAATGGAGGTGCCATAAATCTTGTTGACCCTCTGCAGCAGCAGCTTGGTCTTAGGATTTAACAACCTTTATAGCTTTATTACAATGAATGAAATACAGTTTCTGTTCCCTAGGAATTTTGAGGAGTCTTTGAGCTTAGAATCTATGCTGGACACTGTGCTATGAAATTATCTGTACTATCGCTGATAACCATATTATCAACTTACTATCACTGAGTTAATGTCCTTAGATAGGGTCTTGCATGCTGGCCTCAGGAATGGGATATCAGAACACAGACATGCCCAGCACAGCCTCCTGTCTGTAACTGCCAGGACAGTGGACACCCAGGGAAGCATAGTGTGGTATTCCCCTGGCGTAAGTGCCTAGGCTCCAATAGTGTGATCCTTGGGAATTCCCTGAAACAGAAATAGTGTCTGTGCAGAATGCAAAACACTGGACCCCAACCTGTGCTGGATCATTGTCAACAACACAGAGGAAATATTGTCATAATTAAAAACTGAGTGAATGTTCCTGTTTAGTGTATGGGAGATGTGGCTGGGTTTGTGCTGTGGAATTCACTGGCTGTGAGAGCAGCAGTGGACTTCACTCTGCTGTCAGAGTGGGCTGCAGTGGCTGAATATTCCTTTCCATAGCTGCCAGCAGCATCAGGGCTGCAGCTGAGAGTCACCTCCTCTCTCAGTTCTGGGTGGCTTGTAGCAAAAGTTGCTCCTTCACCTCCCACTACAAGCCCTTGAAGACTAGAGCACTGGTCATTCTGAGAACAAGCCCTAAAGTTTCTTTTCTTCATTTTTCTACAGTTTGAACTAGAATTTTCTGTGAGAATTCTGTGCTAAAAAAAAATTCACTTTTCCATAAGAAAAATGGCAAGGGAAATACTTCCATAGATGTCATTTTGAACAGTGTGTTTTAACACCTGTGAGACCTTTCTGACCAAACCCAGCTCAAAGGAGGTGCAGAAAAGCTGATATCCGTGAGGGACCAGGATAGGGCGAGGTCTCCTGGGAAGGCTGTGCCCCGTATTCACCATGGAGGTTTTTAGCTTTGCAGCAGGAAGGTCATATCAAAGCATGCAAAACATTTTTCTGTCCTTGTTCCTACACACCCATGGCTAGCCCCACATATAATGCTCATTTTTCCCCTGCACAGTATTTTGTGTGATGTTTCACCCAGTAGGACTCACACAGAATGTGTGTAAATAGGGTTTTATACCTGCTTCAGGTAAATGACTGCACAGCCTTCAAGAAAGTGAATAATGGAGGTTGTTTCCTCTGATTAGAACATATTCTAGAGTAATGCTTCTGTGATTGAAACCAAGAGCAGTTTTTAGGTATGCAGTGTACAGTAATTACGCAAATTGGAATTTTGGCTAGAACAAACTCCTTTGCTTTTTTTGAAAAACTACAGTGATATTTTTAACAATGATGGATGATCAGCACACTGGTTTTATGTTTTGCCCAAGAGGGATGAATCATAGATGTAAGAGCTGTAAAAGACTTATAGAAGGAGGTCATCTAATCATCCCCAAGAAGACAGGATCATACTAATTTGTGATGGTTAAAGACACTTGAAGAACATTTCAGTAGTAATATCTTAGCTGCTCTGTTCTCATTCCTCTTTCCTTGTGCTTTCAGGTTTTCTTTCAGTACCATGGCATTTCTGCAAAAGAGGAAAACTCAGCCTAAGGCTTTCTCATGAAAGATGCTAAGCAGTGCTTAAATCACATAAGCCAGATTCTGCCCACAAGCTTTTGGTAACTGCCAACCAAACAAGAATTTCATAGTTTGAGCATTTTTCAAAGATAACAACCCCGTGATCAGTCATTTGCACTCTGCCAGGAAAATACTATGTTGGTTTTTACTAGTCACAAAGCTGGCATTTTCTCTGCAGGCTTTTTATGATGGTTTAATTTAAGTTTAAGAGGTAGCTCTGTCATCTCTCTCCTTTAAAAAATGTGTACATATGGAAATAGCTAAAAGTAAAGCAAATGAGTAAAAAATGACATCTTTTTGTAGGTAGGACTAAGCAGCTTGATTTAAAGGAAACTTTTTTGACAAAATCTTCTAAATATAGCCTTTCAGCTAGCTCCTCTGGGAAGTGGTGGCAGCTCAGGCTTTTAAAGTTTTGCCTGAAAATAAAGGTCTACAGAAAGCACCCTCAGGATTTTAAGAAATATTTAGAAAGCCATCAACCCAACATCATCCTTTATTTTCAGAGTTTCTCTAACTGTTTCCTTTTATACCATTTGGATTAAGGACACTTAAATTGCACCAGGCTAGGGGCTGTGTTGACAATTTGCCAGGCTCTTGAGGGCCACATGTAATTTTAAAAATATGGAGAAAATTGCAGCTGGTGCTTATTTGGAACATGGCAGGTCGTTTCACTCAACCCTGCAGGAGTGTTTCTATGCCCACAGAGGGACACGTATTTTGACAGAGCTGTGGCTGTGCCAGGCTGTCCTGGGTGTCCTAAAAAAACCACTCTTCCTGTGTCCTGTTTTGTAAGTGGGGATTTCTGAGTAATTTCTGAGCAGGAGACGTTGCATCATGGGATGGTGTTAGGAAAGTTGTCTGAACAGCTGCAGCTGGTGAACTTCGTTCTCGGCAGAGCGGGCAGCACCGTGTGCTGGGTGCTCATCCAGACCTGTGCTGGATTGCCTCTAACTGAGCATCCTGAAAAATACCTGCAGCAGCCTCAGAATACATGGAGTGGAAAGCAGCAGAGAATTCAACAACCGAATGGTACAAACTATTTTGGAAAAAGTAAAGGTAGTTATGTAATTTACAGCTAGAGAGATAAGCTCGTCCTTGACTTTCCAGAAGGCCTGAGCCAAGACACAGTCAAAAATGTCAACATGTCACTCACCTGGGCTTCTGTGAAATACCTGAAATCACTTAATGTGTTTTTTAAAGCGATAATCATTGATCAGAAGGACAAATTATGTCATATGTTGTGCTGATAATTATGTTTGCTAACACAAGGTTTTTCTCCTATGCAGATAGGAGTGAAGTATTTTGTTCCAGGTAGCCAGAGGAGGGAACTGTGCATATCCCTTACTAAAAGCAAAACCGTGGGCTGTGCTTATCACTCATGTGGCCAGGCAGGTGCCAGGAAGGATGACTGATACCATTGCATCTTATGGTTAATTACCTAACAACAAGATAATAATAACAACTCAAAACCCGCAAACCAGACATCAGACTTGTCTGCATAACGTATCATGTTGTGCTTTGTGCTCCTGGTTGGTGTCTCATGGCCTGAATGGGTCTCTAGGCAATAGCTACGGAGTAAACCATAAATAACAAAAACAGCAGTCATCGAAATCACTGTGGTCCTACGCTGTTAAAATTGACAGGCTACCTCCAAAAAATTCAGGAAATCATTAGGAAAATTGTTACTTCCATGGAATAATTAATATTGTCCTGTTTTCTAGCCCAGTCCAGTAGACCCTACTAACAAATGGAGGTCCCTTCTCCTGTTTCTGAGACATTACAATGATTTCAATGTCTGTCTTCTGTGTATCTCTCACATAGCAAGATCTTCTCATTGCCAGAATTGGGGCCAGCAATTTTTTTTCTTCGGGGCTCTTCTGAGGGATCTCTCAAGATACTTTCTGTGCGTGTTTGCAGTCAGGGATATTGCAAATACTGGGGCTTACCTCAGGCAATTGACCCTGTTCTCCACCAAGGTCTGAAGTGAGTGGTTGGGCCTTCCTGGTTGTGCTTGTTGTGGTTGCCTGGAAATCTGAAACTGTGTTAACTAAGACTTTTCATTTCCAGTGAAGAATATAGGCAATGTGTCATGCCATGGGGTAGGTGCTGGTCAGTGCAGGCGTGCCTGTAATCTCTTTTGACCTTCAGCTACAACATATAAGTGTACAGGTTATGTAGGAAAGACCGGTCTCATCCCACAGACTTCTCTGTGGTTGCCTCAAGAGAGGAGCCTTTCAGCTGCTGTGGGCAAGAATTTGTCTGACTGTAGAACAGCAAAGTGAGGCCACTGCTGTCCGCTGCAAAATGTAGTAGCTGCCTTTACAACGTATAAAGAAACTTGATCGGGAGCAATGTTTGTGGTTTAAAAAGGCTGAAGACAAGGTGGAGATTTCACTGAAAGCTGCAGGAGTGGGAGGCCGACTGCTCACGTGGTTTCTTTGCCGAAACAGCCTTCTAATAACAGTGATATCAGCCAGTGCTAGGGCCAGAGAGCCAAGTGAGTGTTGTTGTTACCTGGGCATCATTTTTCTTTGTGTGAATCTGTGCCGGGACTTTCTTGTAGAGAAAATGAAACCTTAGACCAGCTGCTCAGCTGGAATAAATCAATTTTACTAGCAATAGGAGGATTTGGTCCATATGATAATTTTCTGTGCCTGTTTGAGCAAGGAAGGGTCTGGCAGTAAAGCTGCACAAGTATAATATAATGTTTTTAGTGTAGATGAGGCAACAGTAAAGAGGCTGTGCTGAAGACAGGCTGGATTATGTTTGCTAAGTGGATGGAGCCCAACAGCGAGATCACACCTCCTTTTAGAAGCCTATCCCTGTGTACATCACTGTCCTGTCTCACAAATGCTTTTCGGATGTCTTTCAAACGTGTTTTTAAAAGGAAGAAAGGTCAAGCTTTTCTAATGGTGTGTCCGCCCTTGCTATGTGGATCTCAGCGTGAAATTTGATTTTGCTGGGTCAATGTCCCACACCTGGACTTTGACTCTCTCTGTTTACTGTCCCTCCACTCATTTTGTCCTGCACTGTCCCCTTGAGTTTGCTAATTACTGGTCAACAAACAGATGGACAAAAGAATCGCAAGGCCTTGTTATCAGTTTGTACTCACTTTAATTAAATGCTCTCATCAGACACTCCTGGAGTCTTAATGAGGCAGAGGAAATCAGTGAGTGTCAGAGTGAAGTGCTAATGCACTGTGCAGTAATTACAGACAGTGGGAATATCTCTGAGATCCTCCAGGCTGCACAGGAAACCCAAAAATGTTGTAGCTCCAGAAATGGAGCTGGATCTGACATCCTCTGCTGGGGAAAAAGAAGATGCCTTCAGATTAACGATAAATGAAGAAGATTTGTGAAACATTGTTGAACTATGTGCTGTGGTTTAGTGCAGAAACAAGCCCTGTCTTGTTTGCTAACTGTGCTTTTTTTTTCCTTTCTCCTTTTTGAGAAGAATCCCACTGTATGCCAGGACTAAGTCTGATTTCACCAACCTTGTGGGAATACACAATGCGTAGTTGAGCCTCTTTGATACACATATGAAAATACAGGACTAGTGCACTGGCTCCCTTCCATGCCACCAGGATTTTTGCAGAGCAGCATAGGCAGAGATCTTGTTGATGGCATGAATAAGCTCCTTGCCATTCAGCACAACTTCTCAGAAGGCAGATTAACCAACCAGCGTCTGAACATGTTTTCAGCACAAGGAGAATGCACCAGGGGGACTGTAAACATTCACATTTGTTCCTCTTCAAAGAGATGGTTCTGCTCTCATTACTTCCCCTCTCTCCTCCACCCGGCCCCAGCCCTACCCTATTTAGACTCATGATTTACTGGGCTCCCTTGAACTCTGACCTGTGTCAATAGGTCCATGATGTAAACATCTTCCTGTGGCTACAAAGCTGTGACCTGGAGGAGCAGGTGGGGGATGAGGATGGGGGTGAGAGCTGTGTCATCTGTGCAACCCTATTTTTGGCCCTACAGTTCCTTGCTGCTCTCCAGGGCAGCAAGAGCCAAAGCCTATAGAAGTCAAGAGGAGCCTTTCTGTTGACTGGAATGATCATTGGATCAGGACATATGTTTGCTGTGCAAACTGGAAGATAGCCCTCATAAACCCCAACAAGTGAAAGAGGGAGATTCCCCCCCAGGCACCCGGAGGTCCTGCTCAGTGGGTGATCTTTCTTTGGGAATGAAAGCAGATACACAGCTCCTTGTGTCCGACGTGCTGCACAACAAAAGAGGAGCTGGCATTGTGAAAGCCAGGCAGGAAACTCTCTGGCTCCAGACACGTAGGCACAGCTCAGTGCCTGGCCCAGGAGAGGAGAATTCTTTGTGTTTCATTGCTCTCATCACTGTGGCTGCCAGGATCAAACTTGAGTCCACATGGGAGGATGCAACTCTCTTCTACGGGAAGTGGGAGTGGAAGGAGAGTGGGTGCAGAGAGATGTTGTTTTTGTGCAAGTCATGAAGGTTTTTGGGAAGGAGTCAAGTGTCAGTCAGTGGTTATGGCGTTCCTTCCAACCTGTGCTGTGGACATGCCAGCAGTGGTGCTCACTTTTCCACAGTGTCTAGTTTGAAATCAGATTTCAGCCTGGCTGCAGGACCACTATGACTGTCAATTAATATTTTATATTATTTATTTATGAAGATGAATATTACAATTATTTTGGCCTCTCTAGGTGCTTACTCTTCCACCTGGAAAATGGTTTCCTGCAGGACTGCATCTGTTCCTGATATATTTGTATTTGTAACACGATTTTGGTCAAGAACCATTCATAGAGCCAGTATTACATACATGAAATGAGATCTCAGACTGAAAAACTTGGATAACATGGTTGCTGTGGGACACTCAGATACTGTTATTTTTGCCTAAGAAGTCTCTCTGGTGAAAGCAAGAAAGTGGAAAATTGAATTGAGTTCTTTCTACTGACCTCAACTTCTGCTGAGCTGCTCTACAGAAGAAAAAAGCTTAAAATAGGTATAGGTATAAATAGGTTCACTTGGATTTCACTGGAACTTGAAATAATTGACGTTAATTTCTTGTCCTCACCAACTTCAGCCAGTTGGGAGAGTGCTTCAGACAGTGGGGACCTGGCAGAGGGTTTTTTGAGACACTATCACAACATAAATGTTAATCAGCATTTCAGTGAACAGCCTCTGTCATGAAACTGTGGCATCAGTTTGCTTGGAAAGTGCCATAATTATACAAGACAGTTTTTAGAGTAAAGCAAGGACTTCATACTTCTCTGAACACGATTTTAGTTTGTCTGAGATGGTGGGTGAAGCACTCATGTTCAGTGTCCACAGACAGCTGACAGTATTTGCTGCCTTACCCAGATCAAAGCTGAAGCAGAGGGCTGAGTCTGAATGCATTTGTGTTTTCGTATCAATAAGCTGATGGTGCATCTACAACTGAATTCAAGTTACCTGAAATCCCAGGCTTTGGTTGAACAGTGCTGATGTGATTGCCCTTGATGAGCTACCCCTCATCAACTGAACTGTGGAAGCTGAAACGACATTCTCATAAAATCCTGGAATCATAGAATGGTTTGGACCAGGAGGGACCTTAAGACTATCTCGTTCTGGTCCCCTGCCATGTGCAGGGACACCTTCCACTATCCCAGGTTGCTCCAAGCCCCATCCAACCTGGCCTTGAGCCCTCCCAGGGATGGGGCATCCACAGCTTCTCTGGGCAACCTGTTCCTGTGCCTTACCACCCTCACAGTCATTTCCATTTTTAATGTGTTTGGGACAGACTGATTATTTGCTGTGACAAAGGGGTGGCAGGGATAGGCACAGCAGCTCTGATGACAGTCTGTTGTGAAGAGTAGAGGTATTTTAGCCAGGTGCATAAGTGAGACCTGTTCACCCTTCCTTGGTTAAAACCTTCATCAGGTTTGGCAGCATGGCAGAAAGATGGGGGTTTGCACATGCTCCTGGGGAGGAGCAACTGTTTTGGACAAAGGATGCTGGAATCTCTGCTGACCTAGAGAAGAGACTGCAAATAACATTATACTGGCATGCTCAGCATGTAATAATGATTCCTGGGAGTCCTACATCTTGTTTGTTGGGTGGGGTTTTCCCCCTCTTTCTGCCTATCTCTACAGTGTATATGAACCACAGCTGTTGACAAGGAAAATATGCAGTTGCTCTGCAGCAGCAGGAAGGAAAAATAAATCATCCTCCCCCCTCCCCTTCTGTTACTATTGACTTACCAGTGACTATGCTAAGGTTAAAATCACACAGAGCTATGTGTGTAAATGACAAGGAATCTGCTCTGAACTGGACCATGCTGCCACTCATGATGGATAAATTCTCTATTTCTAGTTGCATTCCCCTTGGCAGACAGCTCAGCTTTATGGTAGAATGGCCACAATGGTTATTTCAGCAAAGTTGCCAGCACAGTGTCAGGAGAGCATGGCTTTAATGGGAGTTTCTCTATGAGAGGGTGAGAGCTGGGCATTGGAATGATCATCTGGAGCAGAGCTCCAGAGGGCTTCATTGTCCTCTGTGCGGCTGAGGGGGGAATTTGCTTCTCGAGATGTTTAATTTTGCTTTTTATGCCAAAGCACTCCCCCTGCCCTTCCTGGTTCTCCCAGGAGATGTAGCTGCCCACACTCCCCAAACAATCTTGACAGATAGTAAAATTTGCCCCATAAGGCATGCATATTTTTGTGAATAGGTCAGATGTCACCCAGGGCACAATTTCAGTTCGTCATCTTCCTCTGGCTTACACTGTAGATGCTCCTTCTCATCCGTGGAGTTACATTCATTTACACTAGCTGACAGTGTAGCCCTATGTTTTACATGACTTCTGGGATAAATGTATTTTTCTTTTTTGAAGTCTTCTGCCCTCAGGCTCCCGTTCTGCCTGGCAAATGAATGTTTCAGAAAGACATCCAAAGCCAGTCTCTGTATCCTGTGGTGAAAACAAGACTGACGGTATTCATTCCTGCTTGTCACTGTCTAATATATGTCTTCCTGATTAAGTTAGTGGACAAGACCTAGTCACACACTACAATATGATACAAAGAATATAAAGATGCATACTCTGCTCTCCATGACCTTTCCTCCTTCATGATGAAATTTTTTAGGGATTTTTTTGTTGTTGTTGTTGTTGCTGAATACCTTCTGCCTTGAGAACTTTTCTTCCTTTGGCTGATCCTGCTGACTTCTGTGTGAACAGATCAGACATGAGCAAGGACAGAATTCCAGTCCGTCTTGCACAGACAGCACATATTTCTGGTTTTCTGTAACTGTTTATATCAGAGTAAGCACACAGAGGACACGTATAAAATCTGGATCCAGCATACTACACATGTACAGCAAATTTGATTTCATTGGCCTACACTGTCTTTTATTTGCCTGCTAAGCCTTTAAAATCAAATAGCTTCACAGATTTCAAACCATCCAGTCTCCACTCTCCAGCTGGAAGATTGAAACTGGATTATAGGATAATCTCAAATGTCATCACAATTGCTACCTACGCTACACTGTTTGAAAAATGGTGAAATATTAGGGCTTGGTTTTGGGGGTTTTCTCTCTCTCTCTTTTTTTTTTTTTTTTAAGAAGATAGTGTTAAACATTGCTACTTGCAGAGGTTAATGTTAGTGAAAAATGACAGGTTTAGGAATCCACAGAAGATTTGCTGGAAAGAGCAGTTGACTTCTTTGGTCCCATATTACAGCTCTATGTCTATGTATGTGCCCAGGAAAAGGTTGGAAAATTCTTTATTCAGAGTCATGAAGATGCTGCTGAATGATGTTGCAAATGCTCCTTTGCCATTTGTTAACTTCCACCACCAGCCACTGCCTGATATTTTGCCTGGTTCACCAAGACTGCAGAGACACCAATTTTATGTGTTGCTTATGCAGTATTATCTTTTAAGGAGGTTTAATTCACTTCTCAGCCTTCTTTCTGACTATTTGGTTGTATTGCATACTTTAACATTTACAAGTGTTTTCTCCTATTCTCTTAATTGTTTTTGGCTTACTCTTAAACTTTTTTTTTTCCTCATTTTTCCCATTTAATTTTTGAGCCATGACATCGAGTCTGGACCCAGATGCTGTCTCAGATACTATTGTGTATACAGCCAGATCATCTACCCTCTTCTATGTAGGATTCTCCTCGTGTCCAAAAAATGCTTTAGCTGGTTTTGCCACATATTTTGCCTGAGAATTCAAGTTGAGCTCGTTGTCGTAATCGTACAGTGTCTACTTTCGAACTCTTTGAGTCTCTCAGCCTGAAGCTTTGCTCTGTTCCAACCTCGCATACGTGTGCCCTGCATCACCCTGCTGAATGGTTACCTGTTCACTGAGTGATGCAGTTTATGCTCTGTCATCTCTCTCCTCAGGCTGTACATTCTTCACAGTTGGTTTTGCTTCTGTCTTTTCTGTGCTACCACTGATGGTTTTTCCTTCCCCACACAGCAACAGGCTTATCCTGAACTGGAAATGGATTTTTAACTGCTGCTTTATTGATTTTGGCTTGATGAGTCTCTGGTGTTTCACTCCTTTAACTTGACTTTTTTGCAGGCTGTGTTTTTTAAAGACTAATGACATTCTTCATCATTAATCTTCTCTCTGTTTTTCAGGGAACCTATATATATATATATCTGTAAGCTTTATCTTAATGTTTTAGTATTACTTCCACACATCATTTCAGCCAAGGCAGTTTTTTGCCACCAGGAAGGCCAGGCAGTGTGGGGTGCCCAGAGAAATTATTCCAGTAATCCCTGGAGATTTTTTTTTTTTTTAAACAAACAAAACCTTCCAAAAATTAAACCCACACATGTTATTAATAGAAGTTTAGGGAGCAATCACTGTCTTTTCTAATGGCAGTGGATAATCTGCCAGTCAAAGCAAGTGGTCTTGAAAAAGCCTCGGGGTTGTCCCATCCTTAGCTCATTGGACTGAGCTTGCTGTAGGTAAAAGTTGTAAGTCTCTCTTTCTCCTTCACATGGTCTGGAAATGTTTATCTTGTCCTGCATTACCCAGTGCACTGTGGCATGGCCATTACTGTCCCTCCACCCTTGCAGGCACAGCTTTCTCCATGGAGGACAGTAGATGTTCAGTTCAGGAAATCCTGTGGAGAGTGGGACTGCTGCCAACTTCCTGATCACCCACAAGTTAGCCAACACAAGTCTTCTGCACCTTCCTCTTTCTGCTGCCCCGTCAGCTATAGAAGCTTGAGTCTGAAGTTAAATGTGAAAGCCACCTTAGGTTCTTCATTTGGGCCTGTGAGACTTTTAGTTTGTCTATTCTGTACTAGAAACTAGGATGCTACAGACTAGACCAGTCAAGCTGACGAGGTAAATTTGTTTTCTCTTCTACAAGAATACAAATTTCAATGCTAATTCACCTCGTCAGGTTTGTGAAATGATCGACTAGTCTACCTTCTCCTTTCCTTCCCTAGACATGCAGTTAGTTGCACAGGACAAGAGAGCCCTCACAAGTCTCAAAAACGTCGCTCATAGTGCACACTGTTCGTATTTTCTCAAAAGTTTAACATGCAGCAAAAATTCAGGCTTTTTGCATGTTACAAAGCCATGGAGATGGAGTTAACTTCCCCTGAAATTTGTTTTCTCCTCTAAAGCAGAACATACATACACTTTTAGCTTGAGTGCACCTGTGTATGGCATCCCTGGTTTTGATGCAGTGAAGGAAAAGTAAGTGCCTGATCTTCTCTAACGAGGAAGCTGACCAAGGTGTGCCTGTGGTTTCATTCAGTGTGCTGTGCAAAAAGGATGAAAGGGACCATAAAAGAGGAGAGTTTTTCTGGAACCATGGTCCAGTTGTTCGGCCAATGGGGCATGCTACATTTTCCATTTCTCACATTGCCAGTAGGCACATGAGTAATGGTGTGGTAAGGGAAAGAAAAGAAGGGACCAAAAAGAGCGCGGAGGGTGAGCATGTCAGGCTTTAATGAATGCCGTGCCCCAGCCCAGGTGCTTGTTTCCAGCAAAGTGTCCGTATGTCACTTATTATTTAGTCTCTAGCGCTTGCTCAAGGTGCCAGAAAATGAAAACAGACGCTGACACGTAGCGGGCACAAAGCGCGGCTGCGGCAGGCAGATGGAGGTTGGATTTCACGCCCCGGCGTTCGCTAACATGGCGCGAGGGGGATCGCTTTCACAGGGGCCGACCGGGCCGCGCTCCAAATGAGGCGTTCCACATGATTTCACATCAAACAATCGCTGCAGTGACACACTTGTTGTTTCCACTCGTGCGATAACGCAGCAATGTGCTGGTGCATTCATTGAGGGTTTATCGATCGAGCTATTTTCCTAATGTGCTTTAAGCTGCGGAATTACAAATCCTGGATGGCGCGTTACCATGTTTCGTTGGCTTGGGGAGGCACATGGCAGCCATTCATCCTGATCAGTTACTGTCAGATACTTTCCCCCAGGCCCAGAAAATAACTTGTCTTGCCTGGAGGAGTAGGAATGTGCCATGAGAATGAAGCCCAGCGTAAAACATATCCCTTATTCCCCTTCCTGTGGGTTGCTAGCCACCTATTTGATGGCATGTTGGTAAAGTACAAGAAATCAATGTGAGTCTTCTCTTCTGTGTATTTTCATAGTAAATTTGGCGTTTGAGCCATGTTTAGTAAAGTTTTGCCAGGGGTAGTAAGCCTTGCCAGCTTCTTCCGTGATCCAAGGACAAGTTCTTTATCTGGCAATGCAAGAAACTTCATGAAAGTAAAATTGACTTGTAGCTTGGAGATGAAAGAAATATGCCACAAGAAACCAAAAAAGCTGCTACAAAACAAGGCAGTGGGAGTGTATTTTTTCTAGTATTTAATGATACTGGCAAAAAGGGAACATCTAAGAGCCATAGCACAAAGCAGGACCCAGTGTACAATGAACAGAAAGATGATTGCTGCCTCAACCAGCAAAGTTTACAAAACCCATTTGCAAACTTTTCCCAGCAACATTTTCTGATGGAAAAATGCAATTTCCAAAACATGATAAATACAATAATTCAGAAGATCTATGATCTTCCTAAAAGTATTGTGAAAATCCCAACATTTTATTTGAGTATGCATGATTCAAAAAATATGTTGTCTTACTCAATTTGACTCAACTTACTATGTTTCGAGTCATCTCAATAAGGTATTAAGTTGCTTCCAGTAATGCAGCAAGAACCTTCAAATGTTGAAATTCTGCATTTTTCTGTACTCTTCAGTTTGTTCAATTCTCAAATCTCTCTCAAGAGCTCCATGGTAGTTGCTCTTGCGTACTTTTAACCTACATCTTTGTAAGGTCACTAGGCTATAGCCATACAGTTATTTATTTCAAGGCATTTTGTGTATTTCTTCCCTGAATTTTTCCATTTTCCTTGTTTAGTTCAATGAAGTTAAAGGTTTGCATAGTGCTTGCATCAAATATAACAGTCAAGTACTGACAGAAAGCCATTTAGCCTGAAGGAAGGGCTTTGCTAGAATTTATGCCTAGTTCAGGGGAAGAAGGGGCCCTTAATTTCTCTGCTGCAGTGTATCCCCTTGATGTGTTAAACTGGCCTTAATTCTGTTTGATCCATGTATTTTCACAACCTGAGATTTTTTAGATCCTGACTTTTAGCCTGAGCCAGCCTTTGAGTAGATCTGTAATGTAGGGAAAGGGCAGTATAATGTATTTATGTGTTATGTGTATAAGGGCCATTCTCATTTTCCAAGTTTAAGTTGACTCTCTTTGGTGAAGAGGGAATGAAGTCTTTAAAACATGGAACAGATTTTTTTTAGATAAATACCTGGAGATTTGAAAAATTCTGCAGCGTTTATAAGTGATAACACTGCTGTGATCAAACAGTTGTGGTTTTGTGTTTAAACAATCCCCTTTCTTTGTGATCTTGTGCTGTGGGTGTGGCACTGAAAAGAGGGATTTGACAGTAAAATCCATCTCCAAAGAGAGACCTGTCTTCTAAGGCAAGACTTGTAAGCAGAGCAAGTAGGGGCAGTGATTAGAATCTACTCACACTGCTTTGATGGCAGAGAGGGGTAGTGTTACACCAGGGGAGTGCTCACGAATTACTTGTGCAGCAGATGAGAGAAACCTCACCCTTTCCACCAGCAAAGAAGACAAATATTTGTGTCTCCCGAGAAGTGATTCTTTTTCTAGTGTTACTGTGGAAACAACAAAGTTACTACATTTTCTTTTGATGCAGAAAGACCATTGTAATTGGGGTTTTTGTTTAACAAATTCCTCTTGCCTTCATTACAAAGAGCAGCGCCTTTAAAGGGGACTTTGCCAGCTCTGCTGTTTTATAGCCTTGAGATCTCTGCAGTGGATGAAGTGACCACATTTCATGCCTTCATCTGCTGAATGGTGAGAGGTAGATCCAGCACCCTTGTGCACCACAGCCTTGTCCCTTTTCTGGGGCTGGAGCGTGGACTTGGAGGCCACGGAAAAGGGAGCCCTCGGTCATCCCCGATGGGTCACATCCTGCCTGCAGGGCAGACCCTCGTCAGGCGTCTGCCTGTCTGCAGCTAGGGATGACTCCCATCCAAAGGGGAGAAGCCAAGCCAAGGCAAGAGTCCTGGAATCACCAGCGAAGAGCATCTGCCAGGCCTGGCTGTAGCTGTGTGTTGGAAAAGCCTCGTCTGCATGGGGAATGGCACACGTTCAGCAGATGACAGCCAGCACTTGGCTGGGCCCCACCAGCCCTGACCTTTCTGGCAGGTGGGAGGGCAGGCTGGTGTTTACCTTGGCCAGTCTAGCCAGGGTTTATTCCTCATGGAAATGGTAATAAACTCTGAGTACTCCCTTCCCAGAGCTCCCAGTGTGCATTGGTGGGGTACACTGCATGGCAGGATCTCGCCTGCTGACTGTCCCCCATAGCTGCAAGTGGTGACAGGTCTTGCTGCTCATGTCACCAATCTTACTGGAAAAGTCCTTAGTGTGGGGTAGCCTGTGTGCATTATTTATTTCCCAGCAAAGTCTTACTTGGTTGACAAACACAGTGTGAAAATACCAGCTTTTGTAGCATCTGTACTGAGGGAAAATTGTTTGTGTCAAGTGAAACCATTTTACATAAATACACACACCATTCTATGTATATACACCTTTTTATGTATATATGGCATTCAATAGTGCTGAAATAGACAGCTATTTCACCTCCTTGTTTTTGCCCTCTACAACAAAGACAACCCTTACTGGGGTCTGGGCTTCCTTCGTGAGTGCAGGGCAGCACTTACGGGACAAGATTCTCTTTATCACACTTCTTAAAAAATAATTTTATGAAGATACTTTGTCATAAACCAAATAGTGTTATGCTGAGGCAAAGGTGCAATTCTGAGGTGTGTATATTTACGTAGATACTGTTCAGTAAAGCTCCAAGGCTATTTGGAGCTTTGCATTCTCAAGAGAGACTGGAAATCCTGCATTGCTCTGGTTGGAAGATGCTGGAATAGAAAGAGGCCAACATGTGGTGGAACTGACAACTGGTACCCCAAATCTGAGCTACTGTAAAATACTTACTTTGATTTAACATTTGGCCCACTCATTAGGTTTTTTTTGCTCCAGGTTGAAATCTATATCAGTAAACCTTATATATGTTCAAGTGGCAGATTTTCCCCTTCACTCTTGGAAGACAAAGGTCATAAGGAACTTTTTTCTTGTGATCATAAGCCAGGTCCTGATCTTGTTTCCACAGCTAAATACCTGGAATAACATAATGTGTTTAATAGATTTGCTTCAGATCTTTGGCCATGTGAGTGATACCGTGAAGGACTCTCCCATCTCATCTAGTGCACATTGCACTGACCCACTGAGTCAAATTACAGGCTCATCAAGGAAAATGTGCTTTCAAAAATGTGTGTGCAAACCACACACTGGTTCAGCACGGTGGGTGCAGCATGTGGCTTGCTGCAGTTTATTGTCAGAGTGTTTCATTAATTAAAGCCAACAGCAGAAGTTGATGCTTGGACATCACCCAGTAAAGAAACCGTATCCTCTGCAGAAGGCGCAGGGAGTCCTTGGGAGGACTGTGGTGATAAATATATGCATACATGCACATTTGCCCATCCTGATACAGTAGCTCTCATCTCCCAAGCTTTCATCTGACTTCTGTGCTGTAAATACCTCTGGTCATACAAGGGAAAGGCTATACCCAGTAAAATGGGAAGCCAGTGCCTTTGCCCTCTTCAGTTCACGCTTATGTGTGTTGTCTGTCGCCTTGTAGTTAGAGATACACTGATAAACTAGTAGCTGCTGGTAGTTATCAGGAATTCAATTGAGAACCATTTAACGTGGGGGTGACCTTGTGAATGAAATTCTGAATGAAATAGTTTCTTAGACGCTTACCACACACTAAACAGTGCTGCAGCGCTCTCTGTTCTCCCTTGCTGTGCTGCAGTCACTATTCCAAGCACTCAACAGAAGAGATGATCATCCTTCAGATGTTGTATGTGGTTTTATCAACACTTGAGGAGAAAAGTGTTGAATCCTTGCGGCCAGAAATCAGAGAGATACATGGAGAGTTCAGCGCACACACCAGGCTCTATGAAAGGGCAGAGAAGGTCTAAAGACCTGTCAGAGCTGCTTCAGTCCTACTTGGTCAGAGATGTAAGTGGTCTTTAAAAATAAAAAACCGAACCACAACAAAGCAAACTGGTTTTAGTTTTTCCTTCTAGAACAGGCACAGACCACGATGGTTTTTTTTTTCGTTTCCAATCTTTTGTAAACCCATTGAAAGACAGTTATTTTCATGAGTTTTTCACTGGTCTCTGAAGCCCGACTCTCAGATAGTACATTTTGACTCAGATCTGCTGGTGCCAGCACAGCTGCACTGATTCACAGCAGTAACATGATCTAGTTACTTTTTCTAGTAACACATTCACAAAACCTTTCGATCTGCTTTCACCAGCCCTGGCAAGGCAGAGTACACACAGGCAGATTAAATCTTCGTGAAGCCTGGACCCTTCCCATTTCAAGGATGCCTACATTTTGATGACTCTCGCTACAGGTTTTTACTCTGCCATCAAGTCCATAATCCCAAGCAAAGCTCTCCAGACAGGCAGTTGTTAGCAATTTCTAATCTGCTGCATCACCATCTGCTGCTTTGCTCTTAGTTCACTGCTGCCTGAGTCTGGGGACCCAGCTACAATGTGCCCTTGCTGATACTTAACAAATGCTAAGAGGAATAGTTTACTGTTTTGCATTTTCCACTCTGTTTCTTCCCCTTCTTGGCTCTATTCTTTTGCCTTGTTTTCACATTATTGGGTATGGTGTCTGGTTTCTAGTAGCATATTAGTAATGTAGGAAAAATGAACATAATTGCAAAAATACCACACAAAAGACTCATATGTGGCTTTCATTGCTTAATCCGCTTGCTGGGAATAATTGAACGGGATTCCTTTTGTTTTGTAGCTGCTTGGTTTTTTGAGTAGAGGTCCCCTCCTCCCATGCTTGACCCTGCGAGTACTAATGGGCAGATAGGCTTGAGAGAAATAAGAACAGAATCCAGCCCTTTGAAACTGAGCCTGCTCCAGAGAGTCAGAAATGCATGGTTGAAAGTACTACTGCTTGTCATTTCTCATAGCCCGTGTGCTTTGGAGACATTGGCAAAGATTCACCTGGGCTGGGGTGCGAGTTCAGCTGCAAGCTGGTGATGATAAGCTCCATGCTACTGGAGCAACACAGGTATCAGGGGGGCTCTGCCACTGGAACGGGGAGACCCTCTCCTAAGAGAGCCATAATTCAATGTTGTTGTAGTGGGAAATACCCTTAGAAGAGACCTCTTCTGTCAAAAACGCATTTCCCTGATTCTGTATAGCTGTTACTAGTTCAGTTTAAAGCCTCATTCATCCAAATGTGTGTCATCACCCCAGTTTTAGATAAATGTGGTGGTTCAAGGTGGGCTCAAAGCCACAGAGCTCCTTTGCACACCAGTGGGTTTCAGTTTCTTTCTCCTCTGCAGTACATGGTGATGCAGAATTGCCTTGCACCGCTCTGAAGGTGTTACAGGTCCTACTTTTACTGTCCTTGATTGCTTCTGCATTTTTTGGGTCTGTCCAGAGCATAGGCAAAAGTGTAGCTGTAGGAGAGCAGAGCAGGAGCAAGAGCTGCAGGGAAAAATTCATCTGTGTGTTCCCAGACAGGCTCTGGGCTTCTGGTGACATTTCCAGAGCTTTGGGTATATACACAGGGGCCTGTCAGGAAACTGCAGTTGCTGTTGCTGCGATGGTTTGTAATAGGAAAGGAAACACTGAATGCATGCATCTAGTGTGGTCTCGAATGTTAGGACTGGGAGGTTGTTTTGCCACGTGAACAGCAGTGGTGAGACAGAGGAATGTTAAACACAACCAAGGGCCCATGCATTAAAAAGCACGTTGACATATCGTGGGGATTATACAAAAAGTCTTTAATATGTTGACAAGATGAAGATAGGGCCTCGAAGGAAGAGATTTAAAGACCTTTAGGTGTAAACCTTATCAACAGGAAGATTGAGAGGTGACTTAATTGCAGTCTGCAAGTACTTCATGGGTGGAAGATACACAGGATATTAAACAGCTCTTTGGTTTAGGAAAAGAAAAGCATAAGCCGATAGCAGAGCTAAAAGGTGAGTCTGGACAAAAGCAAGGTAGAATCTAGACAGGCAGTGGAGGTGAAAAGCCTCTGGGACAAACCGCTGAGGGAAAGCATGGATTTTCCATCTTTTGATGTCTTCAGCTTATTTCTGGAAGCTTTCCTGGAAAATGCTTTTGCCAAATACAGCAGCACTGACTAGATGGGAATTCAGATTAGATGTTCAAACAGTCCCTACTTGTTTAAAGCCTATATATCTTGTCACACAGAAGTGTGAGACGGAGGACATAGCTCTGGAGAGAGGCTTGGCAGACCTGGCACATTCCCAGGTCTAGTATTGGTGCGTGGTGTAAACCTGCAGAAAACAACCTTGAAAGGTCATCTAAAACCATATCCAAGACAAAAGATTCATACTATATTTGGAAGGTCAGGAGCTAAAATAAATGGCCTGGTTTCATTGTTGCTTAGCTGAAGTGAGAGCTGCAAACACTTTATTACCATGGAATAAGGATAATTATTTATGTACCAAAATAAAATTTGGATGCTCAAGGATTCTATACGTAATTAGACAGCATGTCTTTCTGTTCCTGTATGGAACTGGCAATATCTGAGCTCACCCCATGCATTGTGAATTGTATATAAATTGTACAAGCCATACCTACTGTTTCATTTGGGAAGGAAACTGATAACTGTTCCTTGCAGAAGTTGTTGTCCATACAAAACTCAGCCCAGGCTGTGGCAGCTTTATTGTGCAGCCGTGTAGCATTCCTTCCAGTAATGTATGTGTGTGTAGAGAGAGGGAGGGCAGGCAGTAATTGTTTCACTGACAGAAAAGATATAGACAGATGCACAGAAGCATTCTGGAACAAAAATGGGGCTGCATCCACTGAAACAACAGATGCTGCCTTGTGAAAATATTTTTTCCATTATAGCTCCAATGTCATCTCCCACTTATCTCTCTCAGAAGTGCAGAAGGAGCTCATTTCAAGGGTACCTATTCTTGCCAGTGGCATTCCTCCTGCCTCGCAGCCTCAAAAAAGGGAATGGGTTTTTAACAGGCATCGTGGTGGGGGGACCATTTGTCTACGATTAGGCCCGAGAAAGGAAAGAAACTTTTGTCCGAGTGAAAGGGAAGCTTGTAGTTCATTAAGCGGTGGAGGGATTAGCCATGTCGAGAGCTGTGTTCTCAAAAAGCGCTGGAGAGGGCCCGGGGAGGGGAGGGCTCGTTGTAAGAACTTTCTTCCTTTTCTCTTCTATTCTGTGGGTCTTTAATGGCTTCCCCGCGGTGGGGCACGGCGTAAGTAGAGGATCCTGGTCTTATTAGTGGGCTTGGGGTCCCCCACCTCCCTCCAGCCCAGCATCTCTTTATCATTCTGCCAGTTCATTACAAGCCCCAGCCAAGACTTCACTGGCTTGGGACTAGGCTAAAGAGAGAGAAAGAAAAGGGATGGGGGGAGGGAAGAGGATGCAAAGCAATTAATTTGGGAGCATTCAGGCCTGAGAATGTAGGCCACTCCAGAAGAAACAGTCCCCCCAAAGAAAAGAGAAAAAACGAACCTTTAACAATGTTTTCTTTCAAGGTTTTGGCTACTGTTGCATAAAACCCTCCAGTGCTTTGATATTTTTCCACTTCTAATTTGCTTGCGCCCAGGAGTTTCTCCATAGAAATGTTTCCTCTCGTTAGGAGCTTTCAGATTTCCCCTTGATTCCCAAATGCTCCTACTTTGGAGGGAGAAAGGCTTTTGTTTTTTTTGGTATCAATAGTCCCTTGGGGCCAAAATGTGAAATTTGTGTGCAGGTAAATTCCCTCTGTCCTTGCTGGGAACCTCAGATGAGTACTGGCCACTATAACAGGCAAGTCCAGTCTCCATGATTTGCCTCCTGCTGTTCCTATGGAAAATACCTTTTGCAGTCAAAACAGTTCTTGTTCTTTCAGGTGGATACAATCAAATGCAGAATTACTGCAGGTCTCACTGGCAGAGAGAGCCATCCGGGGAGCCCACTTCACTTCCCTTGCTTGGAAATTCTGGAAAAGATATTCTGTTCATTGTTAAACATAATTCTTGAGTGGAAACCCCTCTTTCCAGGGGTCTGAGCTCACCAGTTATTCCTCATCTGGACTGAGAGCTCGTGAATAAGGATATTGCCACAGAACTGACGGTAAAACAGTTTTTCCAGAATCAACTCCAAGCACAGATGCTCTCAGAGCTATTTCCTCTGGAGCAGTGGGAGTTTTGGTGGGCCTGGAGGTCCAGTCTCACTGCCTCACCACGCCAGCCAGCATACAGAAAGGCATCTGAATCATTTAGCTTAATGAGAGAGCCGCAAATGAGTAATACAAAAAAAATCAACTTAGAATTTCCAGCTGTTTATTTTCACCTGTGTGTACTCACTTGTGATTTCCTGGCCAGTAAAGGCACACCAGTGTGCACACTTCTATGGGTAAGAGTATTTACAGCTGACCATTAGGCAGTTTAGGCATTTTTCAAAGATATTTGGATGGATATTTTCAAAGATATTTAGATGGAGGTGTGTTGAAGATGAGGGAGTCTGATTTGAGATGAGACCATTTTGCCTCTCCTATAAACCCAGCCATGTGTTTCTCTGGGCTTGCATTTCTGCCCTAATTGCATTCACCACATCACTGAAATACTCAGCATATGCTGCATTTCCACTCGAGGTGAGCCACAGCTGAACCACTCTCAAGGCAGTTTGACCAAAGAAATCTGGCCAGATTTGTTGCTGTGTCGGCTCCTAGCTTTGGGTGCCAGCGTGTTTACTCTAGGCTGTTTGGCTTCCTCAAAAGGCACCTTCCCATTTGCTGGTGATCTTACACAGTATAGAAGAACAGCATTCACAAATCAGTGCAGGAGCTCTCTGTTACTAGGAGAAATCACAATTCAAATATTTATTCTAGAAAAGTCCCACGGTAACACTCTGACATTTGATTGCAGACGAATGTAAAGGTGTGTCTGAGCCAGGAGAGATGCAAACACAGGGTGGGAAAGGGCATCTGCACCGTGTTGGCCTGGCTTAAATCTATGAAGTGGGATGATTCTGGGATGATCATGAGATCAGTAGGCTCCTAATGAGGCAGAAGGGAGGAGGCCTGGAAAGGTCAGGACACTGGCCACACCACTGGCATCCCATTCTGTCAAACACGAGCAGCTCTTAATCATACCTGGAGGGATGCAGAAAGACACAGATGCCTTAAGAAGAGTTCGAGAGGAACTGATTTTGCTCCTACTTTATGCTGCCTTTTGTGCTCTGCCACAGGGCTTCTGGGGTGTCCTGGCCCCCTTAGAACAGCCCTGGGGCTCTGCATTTTTGGAAATGACCTTTTCCAGAGCTGCCAAGGGCAGCGAAGATGATTTGCTTTGCCACGACCTGTGGTTAGAAATGTGGGTGCCAAATTCTTTGCTCAAGCATTTATTTAGCAACTGGGTCGCCTGTTTCTATCAGAGGGCAGGATTTAGGCACGTAAATTAAATGGATTATCAGGAATGCTATCTTCACTCATTTTCTTTGTTTCCCTTTTTCCTTCCTTTTTGGCCAAGGTTAATTCAGAGCTCTCATGTGGTTCCCCTGGAATGACTGGAGAATATTGCCCAATATTTTCCAAACTGTTTTCCAGCAAAGGCCATTGGTACAAGGCACTGTAAAGACCAGCACAAGGTTCATACTGGCAGTCAGCAGCTCTGACTTCCAGTATCTTACCGCAGGGTGAACCATAAAACACGGGGTGGTGGGTAAATTGAGAATAAAATTGTGGTGGGTAAGAGCTACAGGCAACATCTGCCTTTCCCATCAGTGCAAAGGCAGAGCAGTTACACTTTTTATTTTTAGCAACTTTATTTGCAAACATGTGATATTCCACTGAATAAGAGGTGGTCAGTTAAATGGATGTTTTGGCAAGTTGCTTTCCTCCTGGAGTCTAGCCTTGATGGAGTGAGGCTGAGCCCACATCCCATCCCGGGCTGTGCCTGCCACACGGTTCTCAGACTCGAGTTTTGATTCGTAGCCTGTAGGGAGACAAGTTGGGGTTTAATCGTGGATGCAGCCTATCAGTCAGATAAAATGAAAACACACTCAGGTTTTTAGCACAGAGCACATACTGCATTTTTTTGATGATTATAACCCAAATCCTCCCATTTCTCTCCTCCCCTCCCCACCTTCATATGTGTAGTCTTCAGTATTTCTGGGGCTTGGTCTGGTTCAAAAGCAAAAATGCTGAGCGGTAATAAAAATCAAGGTTAATGTACCATAATATTGAGTCAAGTGACTTGTAAAAATTCTTGCTTTAGTTTCTCTTAGTTCACAGACACAAGATTCAGAACTTTTTCCAGCAAGATTTGCTTTTGCAGCATGCTCTTATTATGACAGCTTTTATTTTTAGAAATGTTGAGAATCTCTTTGGAAACTATTTATAGGTTTGCTGCTCAAGTATGCTGGAGCTTTTTATTTTTGTTTAATTACTGCATGCATAGTTTTGCTTTACTGTTGTTTTTATTCAATGACATGGAATATATATATATATATATATATTCTTTTTTAGCGAAACTCAAGCATACAATCCTTTCCTTTGCTGATGTGTATATTGGAAAAGCTTGGGGCTAGAACTGAGTGCTTCTCAAGTTAATTTAGACTCAGCTAAGGCATGATTTAACTGTGGTAGTTAATTGGGATAAATTCACATGGGTAGACCCCCAGCTTAAATTGTCAGATGCCCTGGGTGAGTACTTAATTGTCAGGGTTTTATGCAAACCGTAAAGAGGCAGTTAGTTTGAGTGTTGAAGCTGACTCCCTGCAGAGGAGGATGTTTTGCTCCATCCTTTTTCTGATCATCTGTCCCCATCCTTCTGTTCTTTTGGGTAAATCTTCCCCATGCATTCCAGCTGCTGAATAGGAAATCAGGGCAAATCACCTTGTCTATTTTATTATCATTTATTACGTAGAAAATAACTTTCATCATCATTTCAAATTATGCAATTACTCTCTCTTTCCTTCACTAAAATCTCAAATGTTTGCAAGGCTCATTGCCATACTTTAGAGGCCAGTTTAGGAAAATATCAGCGTGCCTGTGATTTTCTGAGGACTCCGCAGTGGAGAAATTGGATAGATTTGTGTCCAAGTCAGAATGACAGGGGCTGAAATGCAGGGAAACATTTTAATCTAGTATGTTAATGGTCCTTTCCTGTCTCGGAAATGTCCATTCTCTACTCAGGCAAAAGAAATTAAATGCAAAAAACAAGTTATGAATAACATCTAATCAAAAAGCCATCCCTGTTTTTATATCTTAGAGCAGAAATTAACCATGACAGCTGCTCCTGGAAGGTTATTTGTCCATGCTATTATGTAGAATTCTGAAAATTGCCATTTTTTCCTCGCAGACTCTTATCAGGAGCAGTTATGTGTTTTGCCTAAAGACTATTACTTCCATTGTTTTTGAACTTTACACCAGACATAGTCTATCACAAAAATAATCACTTGTCTTGTGACAAAACAAACCATTCCATTTCTTTCTTTTTCCAAGGCATCTCATTATCAACTTTGGAAGGAAGTTGAATTTATAAAAAGATAAGTCATGTAAATAAGCTGGAAGAAATCTAATCAAAGTCCTTTGTCTTCTTTGGCAAGCATAGCTCCATTAAACTGTGATTCTCCTTTGAAGCTTCAATTACCTGACTTACCAGAGCTGGAGCAGGAGAGAAATGGCTAATATTTCTGAACAATGTGCATGTGTGTGTGTGAGGGGGAGTTATTACCTTCTGGGGGGCAAGGGAAAAAAAAAAAGTCTGAGGAAGTTTACAGATTGCAGCTTTATGGTTTTGGCCAGCTGCTTGGAATCACGGGATGAAATTTATCCCTGATGTGTCCCCGCTGTAAGCAAGTGGAGGAGCAGGGCCAGTAAATGCTGTCTCTCCGATAACTCCAGTGCAACAGCACCAGAGGTGCCCATGCCCTGTTCCCTTTCTCACATGGAACTCACTTGCACCCATTTACGTCCACACGTGTTTGTGGCCCCAAATGCTGTTTGTACCAAATGCACATCAGAAATGCCTTGCACTGCTCCCCCCTGAGCACTCCCCAGGCTGTATTGCACAGGATTCTGTTTACCACTGTGTTTATGTCAGTTCTTTCCATTTAAAGATAAATGTCAAATTCCCCTCGCTGTTTTTTTTTTGCTTGTGCATCCACAACTGTCTTCAGTGCTGACAGATGCAATTAGACCAGATCTCATGGGGAGCAGCATCCACCTAGCCATGGTGGTGTGAAAGTCTGTGTGTCTTATCATACTGTTAGGCGGAGTAAATCAGAATAACTGAGGAATCTGGAGTATTTGAGTAAAATCACCCTGCTGGGCTCTGTGCTGCTGCAGCTAAATTTCTTCTGCCTGGAAAGCTTTCTCTACATTCATCCATGCTCCAGAAATTTCCACGGAGAGGCACAGGACTTGCAAGGCAGTAACACCTAACTGCCTCCTCCCAAATGACAGAGACTCACTTTTACATTCTTCAGTGAAGCATTCAGCTGATGCACCAGTGAGCCATACACATGCATCTTGCCACGGATTTCTTACAAATAATTTTAATCCTTCTAACCACCCCCATCATTCTAGGTTGTATAAATAACCTAAAAAATGAGGGCAGAAAACACGGATTTTCTGTTCTTTGTTGGAATGCTGCTCTGGTGTAACTGAGAGGAGAACTTGACCTGCTGTATCCGTTTTTGCAGAGTTCAAACTGTAATTCCAGGCCAGATTCTAATCTGTGCTTCTTGCTCATATTTCACTGAAGCTCTCAAAAAATACACATGCTGTGGACTGCAATGCAGCGTTGCAGGCAGTGAGTGACTGTTATCTGGCCTGAAGGATCTTCTGGAAATAAATTTAAAAAAAAAAAAAGATAGTGATCAAATTGCTGAAGTGAACAACTGATGGGTGTTTTAAGTCTTTAATTTGTTTTCATTTGCTTGGAAAAGCAGACCACGTTTGCCTTCAGAGCAAAAGGCAGTTACTGATAGCGCTACTTAAGTGAGCAAAATAAAATGCTTGCAATGACAGTTATCAAAGGTTAGGTCCCTGGAGATAAAAAGCTTTTGTGTCCATGTGCACTCCAAACCAAATCTTTCTGTGGGCCTACATAAAGTATACAACAATGTGCTTCCCTTCTGAACTTTTTTGGGACATGGCATGGAAAGACTGTAGCAGTCTTCATGAAGTCAAATCCCAGATGGGTATTGGTTTCAAAGGGAACGATGACTAGCCAGTATGTTAAATATTTTAATTCAGTAAAGCCTCCTGTTCTCCTTGATGTTTGCTAAAGTTACGTTCAGCAGCTGTAGAGGAGAATGTGCACAAGAAACCGAAGGAGAATCTTGTGTCCTCTCCTCTTGCCTAACCAATAAATTTTAGCACTGAGTAGGCAGGCACAAGCCCTCCTCACCTTGGCCCGTGGGGTGGGGAGATGAGCAGGGAGGGCTTTAGATGGAAGCGGAGCCGCGAGCAGCTGGACCAGGTGCCACTGGTGCTCTGAAATGTCACTTTAAAGGCTATTAACATAGTGAAGGCTTTTGAAGGCTACTGAACTGTTTGTAGCATAATCCTTCCGCTTTTCTGCCGCAGCACTCTCTGCATGTTGTGCTAATAGACACTTGTGCAGAGGAAGCCCACCATGTGCAGAGCTTCAGAGAGAAAAACTGCAAGAGGTGCTTTATCTGCAGTGGCAGATAATTGCTGTTGGGGCTGTAAGTCTGATACAGGCAGGCAGGTCTGACCTGCCCCATTTTTTAGATAGATTTGAATTTTCCCAGAATCCAGGGTTATCTGGATCTGGGCAGAACCTCTTGAAAAATAAGAAATTATTATAATAGAAGTGAGGAGTTTTGGGGGGTGGAAGGTTTGTCTTGAACTTTTTCACCTCTCCAATGCTTTCTGCAGTAATAGAGAATAATCCTTTCTGCAGTATTAGAAAGTTATTTGCCAACAATTTTTGGAGAAAGGGGCTGCTTTTGCAGGCAACCAATACAATAAACAGCCTTTCCTCTAGAGCAACTGCACTGGCTTTTGGTTTCTTTTGCTTTCTTCTGCTATTTTTTGGCTTCTGTAGAATTTGTCTAATCTTACCTTGCTCGAACTGTGGATCAGAGCCTTTAGACCTGCTAAATTATCCCAGAGGACTTAAGGCAAGTCTTTGTGTAGCTGATTTCTCACTGATGCCCCACTTCTCTCTGAGCATTCACTTGGCTCCGAGCTTGGCTAGACAGGAGTGAAGGAGGCAGGTACTGACTTCCCATGCTGAGGATCATATATATATATATATATGTATATATATTCTCATGCAACAGTTGAGGCATAGGAAGAAACCTGCTATTCATGGGCCTGGCTTTGCTGCTGAAAACATTCTTAGCTGTGACTTTACACTACAGGTGTCTCTGCTTTTATGTTCTGTAAGTTACGAGGCATTTAGCTCATTTTCCGAGAGCATCTCCTTCGCTTTTCATGGGGCAAAGCTCCTGTGTCACCATGCACTGCACTGCAGGTGGTTAAATCAGTTCCTTCTTGATGACAATTATAGTATTTGACCAGCATGTTTCTTTTCATTTTAATTTATTGCCAGTTAAGCTTTCCTTGCTCAGAAGCAGTAATGTATGACATAAAAGCCAGCTCTCCCCACCCTCCCTGGCTGCACTTGTCAACTGTGTTCACTCATGGCTGCTGCCATTTTAATAACCAGTTCCTGCTCTTAGATCTTGAGAATGTATGATTAAAAGATCCAGCACCTGAGACCCGCAGTGAAATGCAGTGATTTTGCTGGAAAAGGCAACCCTTCAACTTTCACCCAATGGAAATGGCAAAGGTGGGAGGTGTTACACTAGGTGTCCAGTCTCTCTCCTTGCATGGAGTAAGGCTGTCTAAATAATTAAATTCTCACTGGTTGATGCTTGCTCAGTTGCAGTCTAACAGCATTTCGTGTGTTCCCAGTGGAACCTTGCCTCCTTGTCCCTGTTGCAGGATCATCACCCTTTTATCAGGTGAACTGCCGGTGCTGGAGCGGCCTCACACTATCCACCATTCCAACAGGATAATTCTGCTGAACACAAAGCACTTGTCACTTCTTCAGCTCTAGAAGGCAGGAAGGGTTGGATAGGCTCCTGAAAAATATGCTTTTTGGACATGGCAAGGATGTTTTAAGAAATCACAAGCACAGAGAAGCACTTGAGGCCAGGTGGTGTTTATCTGACGTGGGGTAGTCCCTTTCCCAGTGGCACACAGTGCTTGTGTGCTCTCTGATTTGGTGGATGATGCTGGAAGCTTGTCCTTTGGTTAGGTGACAGAAGCACAGCCTGGGTCTGCTTATCCACTGTGTGCAGACAAGCCATAACATATTTAGGAAAAGTAGATTCCTTTTAAAGCAATGTTCCCTAAATTCCAGCACAAATTGCCTATGGGTCAATTGACTGCATGTACAGATCAGGATTTATCATAAGACCTACTCCTTGTTAAACTCAAAAAAATACCACAAGGTGTACATCAAGTCAGGTATCAAAGAACTCACACAAATAACCTACACAACATATGTTGTCCTGAGGCAAACATGTTACTAAGCAGATGGGTTTGCATCTTTCGCTGCTGCTGCTTGCACTGCAGCTGCTCACGAGGTGTTTCACCTTCCCATCCAGCAATACCCCTGTGCAGCAAAGGTGTGATTTAGATTTGGTTTCAGGCAACAGCTTTGAAGGCTGAAGGTGGTAATTTTACCCAGGTTTTTTTCCTAAGTAATTTGTATTGTTCCGTTTACTGGGACCTTTTACAACTTGTGCTTTCCATGGCTTTTTTTTTTTCCCCTTTTTTTGTGGCATTGCTTCAGTCTTTATATAATCCCTTAATATATGATGGAGAACAGTTCAGCCCTTCAGGGAGATGCTATTGGAGACCACTTTTGGGTTATTGGGTCTTTCAGTGTTTTTCACATCCATCCTTAAACATTAGTATTCTTCATCCATTCTACTTTGAAGCCAATGAAACATTTTAATTGGCTTTAGTGTCCTTTGATCACGCCTGTGAGAGTTGTGTAATGTTGCTGTCATGCTGTACAGGTTGTTAAAAGGAGTTTGTATTTAGCCTTTCCTGTGGAGGAGTTGCTCTTATTTCTAGCTCCTTGTTGAGGGGTGCTGTTGCACAAATGGTTGTGAACAGTTGTGCAGTCCTTACCCAAAGAATATGGAAGAATCAGGAGAAGGCAGAATTAATATTAGCGTGAGTAAAAAATTGAGGCGGTAAGAGGAGTAAATATCTTCCTCATTTTCATTCGGAGGGAGAGAATGAAATTGCTGGGGAAAATGAAATTGCTGGGGAGAATTGAGAAGCAATCAGCTCTCTATGCCTTACACCTCTGCCTTACCCTGCACCAGTTGCTCCTGGACACACCAGCTACTCCCGTTTCAGACCAGTGGAAACACTGAACATATCTGAAAGCAGAGCCTGGCCTTTCATACAGGAATCAATTTGCCCATCGCTGTGGAGCAACCACAGAGAAACTGTTTAACAGTACAAAACCCACATTGTGTATGAGATTAGGACAGGAAATATGGGATTGCAAGCTGAAACTGCATGGTAAATTTAAGTGAGTTATACACACTAAAACAACATGCTTCTCTCTCTGCATCCCTGCCTGTTCCACAGAGGCTCACAATTTGGCTCTGTTTATCCTCATGTTACTCCCAGTTGGTGGGAACCCCTTGCTGCTGGGTTCACAGATGAGGTCCTGGGCCATCAGCAGGGAAGGTCACCTCTCCAGTGGTGGAGGAGAGCCTAGAGCCTGGCTGGTGCTGTGCTGTCTGCTCCACATCTCCCCTTTAAAGGCAAGGAAGAGGCTTTGATAGCTTTGAGATAACAGCTCCCGAAGGCCTCTTCTGAGATGTGCCCTGAACAACAATCTATTATGTGTTTACTTATGGAGATGGGTATATGTTCCCCAGCTTTACTCTCCCCAAATTAGCTGTTTAGCCTTTTCTTTTTCCAATTAGTAACCAAAAATGCGTTTTCAGTTTTTTTCCTTTTTCAAAAAGGCTAATGGAAAAAAAAAACCCTGCTTTCAAAGGTATTTTTTCCTTTTGGTAAGATTAACCCATTGTTTATAAAGCAGAAAACAGAATTTTTTCACTGAGCAAGCAAAACCACAATTGCTGTAATGAATATTGGGTAATTAACCCTTCTCATCTGGAGGAAATAACACATAAGACTCACTGCACTACTTTCCCTGTGGAATAAAGTAGCAGTGGTATTAATCCAAGCCAAACACTGACGTTTTACAATTGGTTGTATTATTATTGCAGTTGTAGCATTTTTACAGCCAGAGCAGAAGGCTTCTGAAATTAAGGTGATATTTAATCTTCTTAAGACTGCTGGGCACCAGCTAACTGCTCATGCTATAGAGAGGAGACAGCTGCCTTCTTCTCTGCTTTATACAGAATTAATGCCACACCTCAGTTTCTGGGAATTTTCCAATGCAGTTTTCATTTGGAATGGCTGGTCGCTTGAGTAACGTGTAGCTTAGAAATTAAATAGAAGCAATTTTCTGCTTAATTAGAAACATAATCCTAAATTCGGCCAGCTTCAGCCTGGCAGTTCAACGGAGAGGTTTCAATATGGGATTGAATGTCATGTTTTGAAGCCTGTTCTGCCCCTTTCCTAGTGATACAGTGTGGCTGCATTGCCTTTTGCTCGAGAAGGGGCAAGGTGGTGCATCACCTCCCAGGCAGGTTCTGTGGAGAGCCATCGCAGCTGCAGGTCAGGCATTTGATCTTGGCCAGGGAATCCTTAAGGATCAGTGAACTTCATGTGGGCAGCTTTGGATGGAAGCAATGGAAATCTGCCCTCTGAGCTGAACCAGCTGGGTTGTGAAGGAGGGCCAGCTCTCTCTGTTATAAGAAGGCCTTGTGGAAGAGACTTCTCACCATGTGAAATGCTGACAAATTATGGTTCCACCAGCCAGAAGTCAAATTAAGGAAGATTCGTGCTGAGGCTGAGATAGTTTTCCAACAGTATAATTTCTGAATGCTCAAAGAGCAAGGCCGGCACAGTCAAACATTTTTTTCTTGCTGTGTTATTCATCAAAGGGAACTTTCCAAATCACCCTTATTTGCAATGGGACTCCAATGCAGCATGAGGGAGTCAGCTGGGGCTGTGCTAATGCAGGTTGGAGGCCTTAAAGGCGGTGGGGTCCCTGGCCCTCAAATGGATCAGACAGCAGATCTCACTCCAGGAGTTTACTAAAAAAAAAGTGACTAATCTCTGCCCAGATGGGGTTGGCTTGGGAGTACACAGGGATGTGTAATCAGACTTCCTTGCAAAAGGATGGTGATTGTTCAGTGAGACACTGGGCAGTTTATTACACGTCATACTGATCCAGGGAACTCCTGATTGCCTTGAACATCCGGAGATCCAGTGGCTTCCACAGGGAGATGCAGTATCTCAAGCCTATTTCTTCTTATAGAAACCCCATCCACAGATGTAATCCAAAACCCCGTGCTCTTCCTCCATTCTTTTATCTTTTTCCTTTTGAACAGAAGTAAATCTATTTTCATTTTTTTAGATTTTCAGAGGTACTAGATTTCCTACATCGTATTATTTAGCATGAGGATTATTTTTTTTCCAGCTTGTGGACTCCCAGCATTTCCAGACAGACAAAACTATATCAAATCATTGCAAAAGCATGGCTGTTTGACTTGTCCTCAGTTATCTTCCCTGTGCCTTCAGGAGCAGTCTTGGATACATAGACCTGTGCCACATTGCAGGCTTCGTCCCATTGCTTCTTCTCACGGAAATTCTGTTTTTATTAAAAATATTCCTCTCTGTGGTTGCTCCTTTTTCCTTTCAGCAAGTCTTCTTTGGAGCAACCCCTCTCTGGCGTTCCTCCCATCCCACTGCCATGAGGCTGCCTTTATTCCTGGTCGAATTACCGAAGCCTTCCCTCCTCCCTGTGGCATCCAGGCGTCCCAGCACAGGGTTTACCCCAGGCTTCCCATTGCGTAGGCCTCTGTACTGCTGCCAGGCGATCCTCGCAGTATATGCTGCGGGTGATTCTCTCAGCCTCTGGAATGAATTATTTTATTGCTGCCAGCTTGTCAGAGAAATCAGCTTGAAAGCTGAGCCAGAGAGCGGTCCTGGGAGCGACCGACTCAGAGTGGAAGCAAGTCACCACTGAGCAAAATAAATTGGGGGATGCATCAGCTGGATAATATAGGCACTATTTTATAGCAGAATTTTGAAAGAACCAATTAGGCTTCCACAGGTCTTAAATGTAAAGCTCATAAATATACAAATCATGGTATAATAATTAAGCATTGTTGTTTCCCCGGTTTTGGTTTTTAAGGGTATAGTTTTCTGTTTAACTGCCATCCTTTTAAAGATTTGGCATGGTGTGGGACATTTTTCTCTTCCCATTTACCTCCCAAGGAATTTGCATTCCCGCTCTGGGCCTGCACTTGGGTGTGCGTGCTGCCACTGAAAAGGCTGTGACCCATAAATAAAAGAACAATATGACCACAAGCACCCCCCACAGAGGAAGAAGAAAGACATGAGTAAAATAATATGCCAAAGAAAATCGTAGGCCAGATAATTCATCCACCCCTAATTATTTCTGGGCCAGAATGAGGTATTTCAGATAGCAAGAAAACACCTCCTTTTTTTTTTTTTTCCTAGTGATTTCAAACCATTGGTCTATTACAATTTGATTCAAATTTTAGTTGACTCTTGGTCAAGAAAAAAATCACCAAAGGTCACTCACGAGCACCACAGAATCCCCTGCATATGTTTCTGAAGCAGAAAGACAACTTTTTCATGCATTTCTGATGCTTTCAGCCATTCAGACTCTTGTGTCTTGAAAGAAAACACATCTCAGGTGTCACGTTAATCTGGTTGGTATGAGATTATGGCTTGCAAATTGCTGATTTTGGATATGGATGCCTGCCCCATTTAAAAGACTTCGGCATAAATAGTAATAATAGACTTAGAGAGGCGCAGTCTTTCAGAAGACGAGACAAAAAGCTGTGCTTGTTAAAACAAAAGATACCCCAGAAGCAGGAAATTTAATATTATTAATGAAAACAGAAGGAATTATTAGGAATGTTTTCACACGATAGAGTTCCTCATTCAGGATGTATTACCGTGGGGACTGCACCAAGGGGTCTTGCTGGGTCTTTTTTTTCCCGAGTGTGTCTGCAGCACTGCGAACACTCCTCTGCTATAGCCTGTGATGTATTTGTAACATTTGCATGTAATCTGTCAGGCAGGGCCTCTGCTATAGAGCGTGGGAGTCTCAGGCCCGTGGGATTTGTGAGGCTGCAGATGCAGAAGTGGAAGTCAGTCAGATCTGTGGCATGGACAGGGGTTTCCCCGGTGCTGGAAGGAGGGAACAGTAAGCCCTGAGTGCGCTGCAGTCCGACTGCGCACAGGCTATTCTCACAAGGTTTCCATTTTCAGGGTCTGGATGTGTTTTGGCATTGGAGTTCTCCTTTTCAGCCGATCCTCCACAATTTTTCAAGGTTCACCCACAAGTCATAATTACCCAGGGGGACAACAGCACATGGATGCAATGAAATGCGTTCATGAAAGTGCTTGTTTTTGCACTGATGGGGCTCTAGCTGCTTGTTATCTCTGAGCGTGATTTAGAGGGACATAAAGGCAGCATCTCAGCCTCACACATTCATAACCCCTTCCATCAAAAAATCTCGAAGCATTTTATGCACAGATGTAACCAGATAATATGTCCTGTTGTCTGTGTGGCATCTCCAATATCAGTCATCATCATTCTAAACCATATGCCAGAGTCTAGAGTATTCCCTGAAGTGTTTTACATGGGAGGAATCATGTAAATAGAATATCTGGCAGTCTATGAATGGCTCACAGGATTTCAATCAACTGCACAGTTTTAAAATTGGCGTTTAAATCCCTCTCACATCTGTTGTTTAAAATAGCCAACAGTGTGTGGAATACATTCAGTATGAAATATTCATATGAGTATGTTAATAATAATATGCATTATCACAGTAAAAAATAAGTTGTGTAAACTGCAGTGCTTGTTAGGGCAAATATTTAGAGATTCTAGAGAAAGCACTGTTTACTAGTGAAAAAATAAATATTTTCCCTCCACAGATAATACTGAGATGTTCTCTGTTTTTTGAATACAGGACTTAAACATTCCCAGTTGCCCCCTCGGTGCAGATTGTGGCTTCCAGTGCTCTCCAAGAGCAGTCCATATGGGGTAACTTCCATAGGAAGCTAATAAACTGCACCTGCTTTAGCTTCTAAATATCAGAGGCTGAAGTACCTCTTGGAAAAAGTTTTTATGGATCATCTGGGCAAGGTCCTAGGTGACAGCTAACTCTGGTTAGGTGTTAGGTAGTTCTGGTTCATTGACAGGCACTGAATTCCAGTTGCAGCCCTAGCATGTCTCCTCAATGCATTTTCCTATCTTCAAACCACCATTCTTTATGAAGGCTCCCTGCCCCTGCTTCATCTCAGTGAGGCCTTTAAATGAGGTTCAAGGTATGAAGTGCATTAACGTGGGACGTGTTGTGTCTCTGACTGTGGAGGATTCTGAGGGCTGGGGAGAGCCTCACTCTCAAAAAAACGCAGTAACTTTGCTATTGAGTACTCATAATCTGTTGAACGCTACCTAAAATAATCTTGAGTTTCATATGTTTTTAGATGACCTTGAAAGGCCTCTTTCAGCTCAGGGTATACTATGATTTTACGATTCTGTGTTTTCTTAGGTAGCTTCTGTCTCTGGTCCTTTCTGATCCTAAGATGGTGGTTGTTCTTATAGACTGCTGGTCATGTGCTAGGACAGGCATTAAAAAAAAAAGCAAAAACACATGAAGGAATTTAATTCCATCCCACAGGAATGACTGTACTACACTAGTCATTGTTTTGAACCATGTTTCAGAAATTTCTAATGACAGCATTGGGATTATATAGTTAATTGGGGAGCAACCATTTTTACAGTTTGTGTTTTACCCCACATGGAAAGCTATAATTTACTCCATGTAATTAGGTTAGGTTTAATTTTGGCGAGACACAGGCCAGCATTATCCTGTGTAATATACTGTAATCCTCACGTTAGGTAGGGTGCCAAGTATTCAGTTTGTTTTGGGAGCCAACAAAATTGCCACTTGTCCAGGGTTGTTCTTGGACAGAATTGTGAAAATGGTAACATTTTGCTACTTAAACCAGCTTATTATTAGTCTGACAATGACCTAGAGATATATGTATCATTCATTGAACATTATGCAGAAGATAAATGGCACTTCATTAATAAAATTATGTATTTAACAGCATATTGGGGTAATGTTGCAAGTCTTGATACCATCAGACACCAAGGCTACTTTCTGTCTTTCATGACCCCAAAATCTCAATTTCTTTAGCTTATTGTCATGCTGTCAAGTATAATGATCAGAGAGATTAAACCACTGCCATATTGCTGTTACATAACTGCATATCAGTTTGTTTATAAAAGAGAAATCTAAATTTAAAAAGCTAAAAATTGTTTTTTCTCTCTACCCTTTCAAATGTCTTGTTTTTTCTGTCTGTTAGGAAGTCCATTTATCAAAAGATATTTGAGTATAAAGTCATGGGTTGGTGACTGGTGAGGGGCTGACCACTGCCAATGACATTAAAATTCATGTTTAGTACATATATGGACTGTTTTCTGAAATAGTTCTCTTCTGAAATCTGAGGGGAAGGATTTCCTAACAGCATCTTGTGCTTCACTGAACATAATGAACACCTTAGACACTTATGCTGTTATATGCTCTGAAATGTCCAATTGAAAGCTATCATCCTCTGTTAATGTCTTAGCACTTTTACCACTTATAGGTGCTGTTATTTCTTGGAATCAAAGTCAAACCATAATAGGCTAATGACCTATCTTGATGAACTGTGATTTTTCACCTCAAGCAAACACACTTTTCCCATTAAAGATGTTGAGCAGCAATCCTCTCTGAGAGTTTGCTTCATTTGGTAGTTGTCATAGGATGTTTCATCTTCTTCCATAGGAGGTGTTTTTACTTTTCTACCAGAAGACTATGAAATATGTAAGCCCATAAAGAATGTTTCAATAGTTTTCATACTGGTGTGGAAGAAACAGCTGGATCCACATTCCTGGCTGTAAAGCCTGGTATTGCAATTCCCAGTTCATCGTGATGGATTGGGTAATTCCACACGAAGGAATTATCTCAGTGTTTGGAAGGGACAGGACTGTACAATTGATTATTTTTGTTTGATTATAAATGCCATCCAAAAGTAATGCCTGTGCTCAGTCACTGACATGTGTGACCTCTCTTTTCCTTCCAGCCCCTCTGGAAATCTCTTTGTGCTGGCCTATTTTGGCCATGTGAATTTTCAGGGAGATAGAACATGTATCAATGATGTTTCTACACGTTTTGGTGAAGAAAATAATAAACATCGATCAGTGCTAGTAAGGAGGGGAGTGATAGAGGTATAATTTTATGGGGGACAGCAGCTGTGTAGTGGTTAAAATAGAAGGCTGGGAGCCAGGTCTTACCAGTTTATCCTCGGCTCTACTGTAATCTTCTTCTTATCATTAACCTTGCATTAGTCCTTTCAGTGGCATGTCTCCCTCCCCCAACCCTAAGCAATTTAGGGTTGTTGAAGATGGAATTTTGGCCTGTATTTTTGGGTGGAGTGTTCATACCACCTCGTTTTTGGCACCCACTGTATGTAGCCACCATCTCTTCTGCAGTCAGGGAAGAGAGGTAGGTGTCACCCTGACCTTCTTTTCTTTCTCACTCTGGACTTGGACACTACAGTTGGGTTTCTAAGTAAGGACTGTTTAAACTTATTTGTCAGATAACACTTAAAATCACAGAATTCTTCCCAGTGTTTATAAACTTTCTGTAAGTAACTAGTAATTTTTTATTATAAATAACAACTGTAATGCAATGGTTATAATTCAGACAGGCTGATCAGTGTTCTAAATGAAGCTTTTCTTCTCAACTCTATAATAAAGTACAGGACCCCCATCATTCCCCCACTAGGCCAAAATGGGTGGATGCTAAAAATATGTTTTTCAAGAAATGTTAATATACGTGACATCCACTCTGTGTCTGCACTATGCAGGCAGTAAACTCTTTAAACAGGGTCTGTCTTCTGTGCTGTGAACAACCTCTAATATACTGGGACCCTGTCTCTAAGAAAACCTTGATGCTATCAGAGTAACATTAAAAAATACTGGAAAACATTATCAATTTGTTCTGGGTCTGGAACAGCTGGCTGGTAATTGCTGTCTTTTGGGGGCTGCTATTTCATGCTCAGAAAGTGCTGGTGACAAGGCAGAAGCCTAACCACTCATCTTGTTCTCTGATTTCTTCTCCCTTTCATCCTCTGCAGTAGCAGATCAAGACTGTGACCGCAGACTGGTGCCTGTGGTACAGAGCTCTCAGGGCTGCTGTCTGTGTGTGCTGGAGCATGCTGATAAAAAAAGCAACCTCAACAACAACAACAAAGGAGGAAGGATTGTTTTCTTGCCCCCTGTGGAATGGAGACCTGAAGTCAGGCTGGAGGTCCTGGTGTCTGGAGGAGTCAGCATGGCGGAAGGGCTGTGATTGCCTTTGTAATGTAATTGTTGTAATGGCAGGCCAGGGAATTGCAGTGGTTGAGTGAAAAGCTCCAGCTGTTTCTCCTTGTGGTTCTTTGTGTGGTTACAGCAGGAGCTGGAGCATCCCCATGTGCAGATGGAGCCACGACTGAGAATGTGTCTCAGATGACTTTGTGAGCTCTGTGGGCAGCGATAGACCACAAGGAGCAAGGAAGAGCTGCACTTTCAGAAAGGCTTCTCCCTCCACAGCATTATGAAAAGTGGTTGGAGAAGGAGGGGAAGAAGGTTATAAACTAGGTGCAGATCTGAACCAGATACAGAGTCATGGGTACAGAGAAGGGGAGGTGAGAGATGAGTGTGGTAGGCACAAGTCAAATCCTGCATGGACTCAGAACAACTCCAGAATTCCTCTGTATAGATACAACCAGAAGAGACTATTTTGCAGTCTTCAAGGATTCCTTTTTCTCTAATATCCTTTTCTGTTGTGTGCTTTCTTTCTTATCAATCATACCATACTCTAGGAGTTACTAAAACTCTCTTCAAGAACTACATGAGCCGACTTTAGAAAATGGAATTGAAAAATCTATAGTTCAGCCATAGCTAGATCATTATAATTTTACGTGCTCTAAAGTTTGAAGCTGGAAAGCTGCCTGACAGAAAAGGAGCTGGGGATGTTGGTTGAGAGCCAGCTGAACATGAGCCAGTGTGTGCCCAGGTGGCCAAGAAGACCAGTGGGGTCGTGGCCTGGGTCAGAAATAGTGTGGCCAGCGGGACCAGAGCAGTGATTGTCTCCCTGTACTTGGCACTGGTGAGGCCACATCTCAAATCCTGTGTTCACTTTTGGGCCCATCTCTTCAGGAAGGACATTGAGAGGCTGGAGCAGGTCCAGAGAAGGGCAGCAGCACTGGGGAAGAGTCTGGAGTACAATTATCATGAGGAGCAGCTGAGGGAGCTGGGGGTGTTTAACCTGGAGAAAAGGAGGCTCAGGGGGGACCTTTTTGGTCTCTACAACTCCCTGACAGGAGGATGTAGCCAGGTCGGGCTCTTCTCCCAGGTGACAAGGACAGGATGAGAGGAAATGGCCTCAAGTTGCACAAGAGGAAGTTTGGATATTAGGAAAAACTTCTTCATGGAAAGGTTTGTCAGGCATTGGAACAGGCTGCCCAAGGTTGAATCACCATCCCTGGAGGTATTTAAAAGACATGTAGATGTGGCCCTTAAGGACTTGGTTTAGAGGGACTTGGCAGTGTTAGGTTTGTAGCTGGACTCAATCATTCTATGGTTCTGTGAAATAGAGCTTCTTTCTCTTCTTCTGAGTGACTATTCCATAGTCAAGCAGATGCCTCTCTTGGGAAGCTTTCACATATGTTCAGTTTAAAGGCTTTCATTTTTTATCTTAGGTTTTTTATCTTAGGTTATTAATCCCTTTATTCCCTTAAAATACCCCACTTTTCTGAAGTTCCACCTCTCCACCTTACTTATTTACCTCTCTAAGGAAATATGTTATCCCTTTCCATACCAAAGTTTTAAAATCAAGCTCAAGTAATAAACCACAGCATTCTTTATGCAAGAATACAGAACAAGAATATGTCCATGTTGGTGTCCCGGCAGAGATTGCCGTATTAAGGAGGAACTGGAAGTAAAATATTTAGTCCAGGTGCTGGTAGCAGCTTATGCACAGCAGTGAAAGGTTCTCTCAGGGCAGCTGAAACTCTCCACAGAAGTAGGATTGGTTTCTCTGTGCTGTTGGAGCTCAGCTGGTACCAGCCTGTAAAATAAACTCTTTCTCATATGTCTGTGCTACCCCATAGTCCTCCTTTTCTCCTTCTGTGGAAGAGAGTTAAGTCTTCCTTGGTCTTAAAGCTGTCATCTCTGATTATGTTCACCTGTTGTTGAAATGTGGGATGCAGCAATAACCACCAATTCAGAGCTTTGTCACTGACAGGTAATACAATGGGCCTGTACATCATCACAACTTAAAAATGTGAGTTGCTGATGCACCTCTGGACAGAAGCCTCATTTCCTCATTTCCCGGCCAGGGCTTTTGTCTGTTGACTGTGGAGCCTCTCCAGTGTTTCAGGAGGCAGGTGGCCTGCAAATGTTCCTTCTGCAAAGCATCCTGCTTACCAAGAGATTCCCAGTGCTGGGCCTGAAGTGAAATCCATGAAAATTTCTGCATGGAAGTTCTCATGAAAATGGCCAGAGATGAAAATACCAAAAAAGCCACCAACACATACTTTTTTATTTTTATTGTCAGGAAATTCCAGTCTTAATACCTCTGGTTATTTTTGGCCCAGCTGCAGTCAAAGGCAGTAGGTAGTAAACTCTTCAGTGGCTGTCACAGAGGGAAATTCTCTGCCAGTAACCTTTTACTTCATGTTGGTTTTATTGTGGCTTGTTTGGTTTTAGATTGGGGGGGGAGGTTGAGAAAAGCAGAGTGTTCCTTGGCTATGCACTCCTCTGAGTGGGTTTCTGCTTTTCTGTCTTTAGGGGTTTTGTCTGACTGGACCCAAGGAGAGGGGTTTCCTCCATGAGGTCTTTTTTCCTATCTCCAAATATTCCTGATACCTTTGTTTTCACTGAGCACTTCCAAATAAACTTTAAACACATTTCCTGTCTTTTCATAACATTAGCACTGTTAATGCAGTGGGTGACACTGTTAATATAGGCAGGTTAAGGAATGGTGAGCAGGAGACGGAGGGTTAATGGAGGATCTACAAAAAACATTCAAAATAGTATCTAATATTTATGCCAGGTTTGTGTTAGTGGGGTGAGTTCATTGGAGTTTGGTCCTGTCTACCTCTGACAGGAAAGAGGGTTCAGAGTGGAGACTTGCGAAGTTAGACCTCAGTGATGGTAAAAAATTCAGTTAGTCGAAACGAAGACTTTGCATCTGAGTCTTAATTATTTTAAGTCCCCTTTGGGATTCACCTGTCTCAAGGGTCCTGAAGCCATAGTTCAGGCCTTGCAAAAAACAGAAAACAAGCTGAAAAATCACAAGATATCAAAAAAGAGTGTTTTGCTCCTTTTAACCCAAGATTTTAGAGCGTATTTGCACAGAGCTCTTCTTCAGAATGACAGATGTTAAGAGTTGTTATTCAGTAACAAAAAACCCCCTATATTTTAAAGTAGTGACTTCAAGGTCAAGATCATGTTCAAGGTCCTTCAGAAACATCCCAAATATCACAAGATGAGCAATAAAACCCTGTCAGCTGGCAGTGGTAGCTCTCAGATGGCATTTGTGATAGCCAGTGGGTTGGGCTGTTTTTCCCTGGCCATTGAGGGTTAATATCAGCTGAAACTCTAATGAAACCTGCAGTGTTAATCCACATTAAGGAGATCTGGGGAAAGCAAGTGCCTTAATCCCTGTAATATCCCAGAGATAAAGTTGTTGCTGCCTTCCTACACATGTACCTCATGGACCATTCATCTGGGCATCAGATAAAGCAGTGAAGACTCCCTAAAACAAAGTACAGAGTGATCTTTGCCATGTGTTTCCCTGTATATTCCAGCAAGTATTACAGGAAAACCTGAATGCATCTGAGATAAACTGCAGAGACCTACTTTTAAAGATTGCACTTGCATTTGTGTGTGTTTATCCACCATCTACTGCACCTTCAAGGCTGCTGAAAAATAAGTCCAATCTTTTCCTGTTTGCAGTTTATGGTCTAAGGTTTCCTGGTTAGGCTCAACAGAACAAATTCTGATTTAACTCCTAGAAAGGCCTGAAATCCACCGCCCACAAGCAACTTGAGTCTGGTCACTCCCTAGACTTCTGCAGCAGTGAAGGACAGTGGGGAGCAAATATGATGTGCAAATATGATGCGTCTGGGTAAACGCGAGAGTCAGTTCCTAAAGCCGGAGTTCAGAGAGATTTCTTTCATTCATCCATGGGAGAAGGAGAAGGCCTCATTATAATTGTTCAAGCCTGACTGGATTACATCACTTTCCCCCTCATTTCACTCCCTCCCCACTTGCCTCCCTCCTTTTATTTACACCCCTTGTTCAGCAGCGGTGTGGAGTGGGGGCTGCCTTAATGATGGATGCTGATCGCTTCATTCCCCACTGCCCCCCCAACACCTCCCCCAGTGCTTTGAAGTGTGCTCAGGTCTCAGGCTCCAGTTCAGAGGTCACTTTGTTTATTTATGCAAAGCTGGCTCATCTGTGAAATGGGGCTTTCAAGGCCTCTGACATCAAAGACTCCAAAGCTGGTCCCATCAAGTCAGAGCAGGGACGGGCCTTGCATTATAACAAATTGAAGCAACTTTGTGAATCATAGGGAAATATGATGGCTACATTTTTGCTTCAAAAATTGGGCTGTTGTTTTCACTTGTGGTTGGATGCTCAGCACATGGTATTGGCCTGAAAACCAGTCATACCCATTCGGCTAAAACATGAAGCCTTCATAGAGAGCCTGTGGGTAAATAAAATTTGATCCTGACTTGGTAACAGTCTGAATATTTCCCATCAGTTGCTCTCAGAGCTGGACTGTTATGCAGAATTTTCCATTTGCCTTAACTTTTAAGAGGGAATGGAACAATTCTGCTATGGTAATAAACAGTAACTATATCCCACTGATGTGGCAGTCTTTGTCCCATAGGCTCCTCAATGGGCTTTGTCAATTGATGGTGTTACATACAGAAATCCCTTTTCTGCAGAAATCCAGCCTGCTTTGGGACACCACACACTTCCCCAGCACCACCGGCATCTCAGTCCTGTGGCATCTCAGCCCTAAAAGCCGGCTTGGAATGAGATCCTGAAGCAAGGGAGAGGCAATGGCTGGAGAGCAGCTGAGGATGATGCCACTGGGGTGACATTCCTGAAGAGTGGGCTGATGCCTCTGTGTCCATCCTGGCCCCATTTCGTATGGCCATGTGTGGTATTTGGGGGGGAAGGGCCTACACGAGTTTGTCCCGTGTCTCCAAGCCTGTCACCTGACACGATACTGGAGCCTTGCCCTTCAGGTTTCTCGACCAGCCAGCATGCTCTGTAACACCATGGAGCCAAATCGTACATTAAGGACACCTAAATCACGTGTATGTTTTCTTAGCATCAGATACTCGTGACATAAAATTAGTCAGTGATTGCTTTTCAAGGCAGGTTTTCCACTTCATCTTCCAACTGGCTGCTGTCCTAAGCGTGTGATACTGTCCAAGAAGTCCAGTGCAGGATGACCTTCCAATATAGGTCACAGAAAAGGGAGCTTGTAGGAAACTTCAGCAGCTCATCCTTCTTAGCACTGCCTCTCATGGTAATCTGCTGGCAGCAAATCTGGCAGTGCTGCATAGCTGGTCCCTGCTGCCCTTTGACTGCAGGCTGATTTTTCTGTATGTACTTATCACCCCGAGCTGCCCACCTCTGTGGGGAGTTGACAAGAGCATGAATAAGCAATCGGCTTATTGGGTCATTTATTGAATATAGCTAAGACTCATGATCTCTGCTACTAACTCATCGTTTTGTATGCTGGTCATATATATCGAAATGTGGCTTGTTTCTCCAGGTCCCCTCTCTGTCTAATAAGAATACTGCCAGGCCAGTTGTGTTTGTGAAGGTTGGGGTGAAATGCAAACAGCAGATCTTCAGATCTGACACTATTAACCAGGCTTCAGACTGCAGGTTTGGGCTAAAGCAGATGCCTCTGAACTTTCAGGAAATTTAGCTTTCCTTTCAGCATCACAGACCCCTGTAAAACACTATAAAAGTGTTTCTCTACCCTTAGAAACCACTTGATATTAAAGTTGAAAAAATAAGAAAGTTCTTCAAAACAGGGAGAGACATATGCTTTCCATGCAGCCACAGTACTGACTTTGGTTGAGGCAAGTGAAAGTCAAATATTGATGATGTCTGAGTTAGACAGGGGCCTTCCATCCTCAGAGTGTTCCTGAGATACCTGTCTCCCAAAGTAATTAGCAGCTCTTTTTTGGTTTTCTGAGACCACATGTCAGAGCTTGACATTCACCCAAGGTGCAAGAGGAGATATTCAAATCCTTCTCTGAAAGCAGCAGAAGAGAGACCTGACCCTGTATAACTCACATCCTGGGTTAGCGCTTTATCATTTTTATCACTGGCTACTCTGCTGCCTCACTCACGCTTTTTAGGTTCAGCTGGAGGCTCACAGGCTTCAGGGAGTGCTCCCCAAAGGAGCTTCATCGGGATGTCACGAATCAATTCTTTTTCATACAACTGTTGAGTGTGAGTTTGTTCAGATTCAAGGAAGGTAGGAGCCCAGTTGCACATTGCAGCTGGAAGGGTCTGCTGGAACATCCCTCACCCCATGGGCAGCTCTGGGGATGGGAAGGAGCAGTTTTGCTGCACAAGAGTTTCTGTGCTTATGGCATTTCCCCCCCTCAAGACTTCAGCTATTGTTAATGTTACCACATTCCCAACACAAGTGGAACAAGTTCCAGTGTATCTAAACCACCATGCCTCAAATGCATGCAGTTATTTATTTCAGTCTTGCTCCTCCACCAAATCATCTATTCCATCAGCTCAGCATGGTGGCATAAGTTGTCCGGATCTGTTCTCCCCAGAATGTTTTTTTCTGGGTTTGGTTGGTGACTCCAAAGGTTTGCGATTTGTAGGGATAACAACTGACGATGCATCTTCAAAGGATCAAACGGATTCAGAGCAATTTTCCTTACATCAAAAGCTTGGCAGCAAGTCAAGAGGTGTGGAGTCCACAGTCAGTGGTTGTGTGTCGGCAGCAGGAGGGCACAGGGGCTGACTTACTGTAACATGAGGCAGCAGGCAAGGGAGATACCCTGCTCTTTGTACATCAAACTGAGCAGGATTAAGGTGTAATTGACAGAGCATCACCACTTAAACGTCTTAACCACTTTTATGATATTCGGCAGTTAACAATGAACAGGAATCCCTCATCTCTGACCACAGTTTTTCTTCTCCATTACCCAATACATTTTTCTAATTATGCTGAGGGATTTACTATGTTCTCTGTCAGACAGCATCCAAGAGCTCATTCATGACACTATGGATATTTATGAGAAAAAACTGTACAAGTGCCAGGAGATAGTCAGTTCGGCATTTTGACTGAAAGGAGACTATGTCATATGCAAGCCATCGTGTATAATGTGTATTTTTGTATTCCCTGCATTTGGTTTGCCAAGGTTGTAAAAATAAACTTGCAAAGTGCAGCACGTGGGGCACTGGTGTCCTCTGTAACACAGGCTGCAGGCAGAGCCTGGATGGTGCACTGGCACTCAGGCTCTGTGTGAGACTTGGTGTTTCCTGAGTGGGACCTGTGTCACCCTGCTGCCCTGTGGTTTGGGCTGGGAGGTGGCTGGGGCACCCAGGAAAGGCTCAGCTGTGGACAGAGGGTGGCGGGAGGTGGGACGGGGCAGTCAGCTGGAGAAGCTGCTGAGGTATGAGCACAGCGCTGCTTCCTGGAAAGTTTTCTTTTCCCCTCAAAGTGACAGCTGTACATAGCTCCAGGAGAAACTGTGCTGAAGTAGCCAGAAGGAGAACAGAAAAATCTCTCAGGGTCGAGGGGGGACAAACTCACATGGCATTGCAGCCTCTCCGCTTAAGGGACAAGGCTAATGAGAGCAGAGCATCTGTTGGCATATAATGCCCTGTGCTGAAGAGATGGGATGATTTTCCAAAATAGCAGAACCTGGGCTGAGGAAGGGGTTAAAGACACATTGTTCCCTCTCAAAGACTGCACACAAGTTTGCACACTAAATACTGTTTTAAGCACAACCCAACTTCTAAAACAAGTGTAAAGGGAAGTTTTACTATTTGTACATTTTTGTCTGGCATGCTTATATATAAGCTGAGATCAGTTTTTTCTCTCTGTTGCAAAGATTACAGAAATAAGTTTCCTCTCTTTTGCTCACAAGACCTTTTTCTTGCAAGTTATAGGAGTTGGGCATTTGGAGGGACTCCTTCCTTAAATCAGATGTTTCCAATTCTCTTTATTTCTTTGGGTTTTTTACACCATTGTGTTCCTCACTGAGGCGAAGTTTTCCCCAGCCTTCACCTGACCTGTCTCTGAAAATCAAATTTCGCCCACTTCAGTGCACTTCTGCTGGGAGCTAAGGAGCTCTTGGTCAAGATTGTCACCTCAAATCCAGCTACCCTGTGGGGCTGTGCCACCTTGTAGAGCACAGAAGTAGTCTTAGAAGAGAATGTATTTTGCTTTACCATCATGTGAGGGTGCCCAGAGTGCTCCAGGTGGACCTCCCTCCTGGTGTGAGCCATTGCTATATAAGAGACTGCTCAGAGTTGAGCACTTGTGCAGTAGAGGTCAAGCTGGAGGAGGAAAAACTTCACATCTGGGCGCTGCAGAGGTGTGAGGCCACCAGTATCACCCAGTTGTAGAATGAGGTTCAGGGCACTCTCCTGCTCCCTTGGCCCTCCTGGAGACCTCGTAGGTGGCAGTTTGAGGCAGGGGTTGCTGGAGAGATTGGGGTTTCACCTTGTGGAGGTTTCTATTTCTCCAGGGCAGAGCTGAGATTTTGGTACTGCTGTGTGGTAGTGATATAGACAGCAAGAGTGATGAGGGACAAAGTGGTGTGTTGATACAGGTGAATGGGTGGTCTTAATTAAAAAGAAATATCCACAAGCAGCTTTTAAAATCAATATTGTTTTTGCCAGCCATAAATTTGCATTCAGTATCCTTTGAGAGCTCATTTGACCTCAGACCTGCTTGCTTTGCTGATTTTGTATGGAAGCTGAAGGGTGAATTAGTGGCCACAATCATACTGCTTGTGCTCTGTATGACTGATCACATAAGTCTTCCCCCACCCCCTAGGTTTAATTATCTCTAATTTTGATTTATACCATTATTTGCATAGGTGGTACCACAGATCAGCTCCTCCTAGGGAACAGCAACCTATAAACATAAACAAAAAGGCTTTTGTCAGCTATTAATGGCAACATTGATTAAACTCCCATTGATTTGGTAGCCTGCCGAAAAGCTCATAAAGGAGAAAACGAAATTGTTCTTTAAACTGGCCAGGATGTAGGTGCCAGCATGTGGATGCCTACTGTATACTGAGTTTGTTTCAGCTGCGTGGTGTCTCCAGCAGGAAGTGCAAACTCTTGTTGTCATCCTGTTGTGCTGCAGGAGACCTTAACATCTTCCCTTTCCTTCCCTTCACAGATGATACTAGCTCAGGAAAGGACAGCCAGGTGCCTGAAGGCTCCAATGGAGAATATGAAGATCATTCTGGGAAGCAGTGGGGTAAGGAGCAGTGTGTGTTTCGTGGTTTTCCTCAATTCTTGGTTCAGTGCTGTTCTCGTGGCACATTTCTCCGTTGCTGAAGGAGAGGAAAGGCGGAGCGACTGGAGTGAGCTCTCCCTACATATGGTCAAATAATAAACAGAGTGTCAGCTGAATGTGTTGGTGTGAATGGATCCCATCCAAGGGTCCTGCAAAATGCAGCCTGTGGTTTGCCCTAGGGCCCCCTGCCATTTACCCCAGCATGGTTCTCCCTTGTATTTGTTTTTCTGGGCAGTGACTTTCTTTTGCATGTGCAGCTATTACAGCTTTCATAGACTCCCTATAAAAAGCATATTGACTTTTACAGCAATATTTCCAAAAGTCTTTGGTGCCAACATAACATTGCTCCAACTGAGGGCAAATGGGAGGTCTGACTTCACTTTAGGAGAATTAGCACTAAGCCAAGATGAGTATTAGTTAAGATCACCCTCTCTTTTAGACACCTGCCTGAACTTCTCCAAGCCCTGGACTGTTCAGGCAGAAGATTTTGTTGCTGTTACAGAGCTTTGGGAAACTGCTAAAATCTCACTTGGAACAGGCTCTGAATCACCACAGGACTCGCAGGCCCAGTTTGGTCCAATCACTCCTTGAAGGACAAGAAGTTGTCAGGCTGATGCAAAACAGCTTTTGGCCATTACTGACAGGAGTGTGATGTGAGTTTATGAGCTCAGTGGATGAAGCACAGTGTTTACATTTTGCTCGTGCAGTACATCCCTCTCTTTAATTTTATAATACAGAGATGGCTTTGTACCACATTTGTGGCCAGGGAAAACCTCACAGTAGTGGTAGGGGTGTAACCTGACAGGTTTTTGCCATGTGAGTCCCCACCACTTAAGCTGAGGCCAGTTTTCTTTGGGAGCTGACAAACAGGGGATATGGTGTGCTGTGGTGTAGTCCAGGCTACACTTGAATTACATATTTATCTCAGACTGAGGTTGTCTGGGGAGAGAAAGGTAACCTCCACTTATTTTGGAAAGGGATGACAACATTTTAGAGCTGGAGGAAGGGTGTCTTAGATAAACTACAGGTCAGGAGTACTTCGGGAGGGGTTCAGTACAAAACTAGTACAAAACTGCCATCTCTCCTCTCTTTGTTACCATGGTGCTCCTGGTAGAGTTGCTGGATGATGGATCAATACAATGACACAACAATAGTATTTGGAGGAAAAGATGTAAGCCCTACTAAAATTATCAGGCATTGACAATCTCATACCAGACTCTGTCCTACTCTGTGCTGCCCTGGCCCGGTTCATTGTGCTGCAGAGTGTTCCTGAACCTCTGCTTTTTCCCCTGTCCCTCCCTCCTGTCTCCTCTCCTCTCCCTAAGCAGAGAAATGCCTGGGGCTGCTCACGCACCAACCTTAAACCCTTTCCATCCGGCACTGTTCACCAGTGAATTGCTGGTGTGAGCTGGTGTGGAGGGAGGGTCAGTGTGTGACTGCAGGTCTCTGGAGGATGGTGGGTGAAGAAGCAGTTTGTGTTGTCCCAATCCTGGGTCCTTGGAGAAGTGTGAAGGACAGGAGAAGCATGGTGAAAAAAAAGCTCCACTTTGCTTTCCATCTACCATCACAGAGTGATATCTCTGGGGAGAGGAGGGAACTGATGTGGGGAAAGATAGATACCCCCATCCATGCCTTCCCACAATTCACTGAGCTCTTAACCAAAAGACTTAAAATTATTTTAGTACTTAGTCCTGTTGTGACACTTTTTTTGTAATTATCACAAAAGCCAGAAGTGGTAGTGACTGTCACTACATGGAGGTAATGGTGGTGGATCACAGCAAACAACATTTTTCAGATAATCACCTCACTTTGTATGAGCAACATCTGACAGGGGCCTTGGGGACTGATCCATGCCTCTCAAGGTGTCCCACAGGGAGAGGACACCACTGAATTCCTTCACAGGTCTTTGTGATGACAGGCTTCCATTAAATTTAATTTTCATTAGCTTTGAATAAATCTTCATGGTAAACAGCATTTCAGCCAGGAACCCGTAAACAACTCTGTGTCTTTGTCCCCATCCACTTGTGTTTTCCCTTGCTCTTGAGTGTGACATAATTTATACTGTACGAATGTGTGGTTCATGTTGATGAAGCAAATGCCAAGTGATGTGGAGAACAAGCATGCGAATAACAGAAGAACTTTGTAATGGCCTTTGCTGGCACTCCAACAAGCAAAACTTCTGTAAATGGAACAGATTTGGGAACAGACATTTAGCATCAACTCAAAAGAGACCTCTTCTGCCTGTCTCTCACAGTGCTGCTTCTCCTCTTTCTCCTTTGTGCTTGCTGGGTCTCTTTTTCGCTCTAATGTGTGTGTCTCTCTCTCTTTCTCCTTTTTTTGTTAACTGGCTTTTCTAAACTTGTCCAATTCAGGCTTTTGTCAAGGAAACATTCAGGACTGTGTAAATGGGATCTGGTTTCAACATATTGCACACAGCCTGGAGTAGCTTTTGAGACCACATAATCACTTAACCTTTTTTAAACAGAGAAGAAAGAAAGGCAGAAAGAGCCGAAGAAGTGTAGCTTTACCTGTAGTTTGGTATTTGGGCAACCATGTACAAGGAGTGAATGCAAAACTCCAGACAGACTCATGGGAGTCACAGAGGGAGGAAAACCAGAAATGTTAAAGACCTGCTTTTTCAGGTGGAAAGAGTTTCTGGCTTAAAATGCCCTTGCTGAGCAGGACTCCACCAAGTCCTTCTGAGATCTCAGTCCCTCACCTGACTTTGCAGTTGCTGGGGAAGAGTGACTGTCTTGGCTACAACTTGGTCTTCAGTATGTTAGTCCCAGCTCAGGAATCCTATCCATGAGGATCTCCCCTCTACTTGGACCTGGAGTTCCTGGTGTCGGTGTAAATTACTGCCATCTTAGAGAGTAACTGTTCAGACCCATTGCATGGCTGATTCCTGAACTCTGCGTGAGCCTTGCAGACATTTTCTCAGTTTCCACAATGGCAGCCCTTATCAGCACGTCTCCCTCGGCTCAGACTGAAATTTGGGATGTCCTTGCCCATGGTGTGCAGCTCTGACAGGGTTCATTGTCGGGGAGGGTGATTGTCTTTGCTGTGAGGGGGCCTCCTGCAGCAGACCCCAAAGGGAACACCCAGCAATTCAGGCACCACGACCTGTGGAGGGGGTTAGTATGTCACACTTGCTGCTCAGCTGTCACGGCAAAGACTTCCAGTGCCGGAGTTACTCCGGTTCATTGGATTACACATGAAAGCCTCTGCATGGAGTGCAAAGCATTTCTGAGCAGGAGTTTGAAATAACATGAAATGGCTGGGACCCAAAATGACAGCCAAGGGGGCAAGGGAAGGCTGTGGAGACAGATGGTTTCCCCTGTGGAAAAGCACTCTGCAGAGAGGGGTATGTCAAAGGGTGTCCTCTTCCAAGAGGGAGGATGTTGGCCAAGGCTGCAAGGGGGTGAGGACTAAGGGATATGCCCACAAACCTCAGAGGGCAATGGCTGCCATTCCCCAGTGCTTGGAGATAAGAAGCTGCAGACCAGCCTCTTCCATTCAGGAAAGCTCCACTGTAATGCACATCCCAGAGCTTCTGGCCCTCAGCCCTGGGCAGCAGGGCTGGCTGTCAAGTGGAGAGTCCCACCAGGCCATCCTGTAGCTGCCCAAGGAATCCCTAGAAGCGCTTAAAAAGCATGTAGATGTGCGGCTTAGGGACGTGGTTTAGTGGTGGAGCTGGCAGTGTTATAGTAATGGTTGAACTCAGTGACCTTGGAGGTCTTTTCCGACTTCAACAATTCTATGATGGGCTTAGTTAGAAGTGCCCCTGGACTGGCATTGTGTAGTTAAGTTAACTGTGAGAAATTTGTCATGTCTTTTAAATTCTTCATTAAATTTCAGATTTTGCCAGGTGAGGACCTTGAATTTCCCTAAGTTTCTTGTCTCTGCTCTTAGAAATATTGGTGATTTCTTTGCTAAGACAAGATGACTGGCTTAACCCATGCTTCTATCCACCAGCAGCTATTGCTTCAGATTCTCCAGTTTTGTGATGGAATGGCATGGGGTATCCTCTAATAACAAACTCATAGAGTTTTATTGGATCTTTCCATTTCTTTGTTTGCTTCTTTGGACCATTCAACGTGAAGGCTTTGTAAATTGGAGCTGAATGAATTGCATACATTTAAGTTCAGATCAATGTACAAAAGTCTGTCACCCTTCTAAGACTTCCCTATGTACTGAAAAGATGCTGACTTTTCTTAAGTCCCAGTAAAGCCACTGAGAGCTAAGGGGCAAAACATCTTCAGAAAATGAAGCTTCATGTGACAAGCAAAAAATCGAGAAAATGGTCAGCGTGGCAGGAATCTGAGTTTTTTCCTTTGGTCTTGGCTGAGGACTTTGTGGAATATGGTAACAATTACAGTGTGATTATGGGGCCACATTTTGCCTTCAGCTGCAATAGCGTGATTTTGGTATTATTTTCTGAGATGATCTGGTGCAATTGCCTTGCAGACACAGAAATTCTGGGGTTATGCTATGCAGAAGGTTAATGCAGTGGCCAGAGTAGTCAGGTAGACATTCAGATGCATTGGGCTGGGTGGTGAATCCCTTCCAAGTTTAACAGTTTGAGCTGATATGAGGGAGAGTGATACACTGCTGTGTACGGGGCTGCCTCTCAACCATATTTGGCCATAAGACTTGACAACGGTTTCCTTCTTTGCTCATGTCCTGTGCTCACCATTCTGATGCCTTTTGCAGCCCGGCCCAGGTTCACTCAGCCTGCCAAGATGAGACGGAGAGTGATCGCCCGCCCCGTTGGTAGCTCCATCCGCCTCAAGTGCGTGGCCAGCGGCAACCCCAGGCCTGACATCACATGGCTGAAGGACAACAAGCCCCTCACTCCCCAGGAGATCGGGGAGAACAAGAAGAAGAAGTGGACGTTGAACCTGAAGAACCTGAAGCCGGAGGACAGCGGGAAGTACACCTGCCGGGTGTTTAACAAAGTTGGAGAAATCAATGCAACGTACAAAGTTGAAGTGATCCGTAAGTGCAGCCTCTGGGAGGAAGAGCAGAGAGGGGCATTTGAGAAGGGGGCTGGCTCAGTCAAGACAGTGTGATGGCAAGGGTGCAGTGTCGATAGCTGGACACAGAAATGGGGAAGTGCTGAAAACATCAGAGGAAACATTACTGAAACTCTAGAATGAGCCTGAAACCTGGGCAAGACATAGTAGCAACAAGACAATTTAGGAGCTGAAATTAGGACAGGTACTTGAGAAACAATCATCTCCAAAGGCAGCTGCATGGTAGAAGTTCACCATTGCCCAGTTCAGTCTTCTGCAAGAGAGTCAGTTCAAGGACAGACTGAGAACTAACAGAGAAAGCCCTTTCAGGTACCATGGAGGAGGGGGGGAAATATCTAGGATAGCCCAGATTAGTATCTCAGAATGGGTGAAACCAGTCAATTCAAAATTTAATCTAGAAGTCTCCCAAGGGAATTAGCAGAAATCTTATGTCTAGAATGACTAGCCAGACAAGGCTTTAGGGCCAGATTCTTAAAAACATTTGGGCATCTGAAGGTCCAGGCAGGTACAAATGAGTTACTAAAAGAAAAACCAAAATACCCACTAGGGTCCTGTTTGGATCTTTAGATGCCTACATAGCTTTAAAGAATCAATCCTTAGAAGATGAGCTGTAGGGGATTACCTTGCATTGTGGTGAGGTAAATTGCTCTTCTTACTATCTAGCTATTCTGATTCTTGCCCTCTAATCTCCTGTTTCCCCTATTATTGCCAAGGATAATTGTACTCAAATCCTTCCTAAGTTTACCAGAGAAGAGCTCTTGTTCTTAAATCATTGTGCTCTGCCTATGACATCATCATAAGTTGTCATGGAAATGATTACAGAGTAGCCAACTCAAGAAAGAGGAGAAGATGAGCTGAGTGGAGGGAAGATTGAATAGCCTTCATTAATGAGGAGCAGGGGCATGGAGGGCTATTTCCAGCCGCTTGGAAAGCATGTTGTTTGTCTCTGCATACATTTTAGCATGAGAAAGTTTATCCCAGTGTGAAAGATGGTTCTTAAAGGTAAAGATCTGTTCTCTGATAAGTCCTTTCTCTAGAATCACAGGAATTAAAAGCACATGTGGGAAGCTCTGTTGGGCTCTGAAGGCACAAACCTGCTGGACATCTGGGATTGATAAAGATGCAGCTGTGTGGAGACAGTAAAAACATGTGTTTACACTAAAACCAGGAGCAGAGGCAGGGAAATGAATCAAGCCCCATCCTAATGGCAGCTGTGGCATTTTCACTTCATCAAAACCAGACAGCACCAGGAACAAACCCCTTTCTGTGTCCCTGTTTATCTTGGTTTTTATCAACTTAAAGATGTATGTAACCTTTGTTTTCATTAGCTTTTGCTGGCTAGGAGTGAAAACAGTAACCAAAGCTGGAACCAGAGTCAAGGAGATAAGGGCATTAAGCAGTTTTCAGACATCTTTCTATTTTTAACATTGTTCTGTGGAGCATTACAGGTTTTATTCAATTTCCTCCTTTCTTTCCCCCCCTGAGCCTCCTCTCCTAAGTCCTGCTTATCTGAGTCTCAGTCTCCCCGGCTATGATTGCTGCTCACAGTCCCAAGGCAAAGCCTACAGGGACTACTGTGGTATTTTTGTTTCCCAAGCACATCTTTAGCACCCTCATTATTGAACATATCCTGAGTTTTTGAAAGAGGGTCCATTGTTCCTTCCTCTCACTCCAAAGCCAGTGCTGGTGGGAGCTATTTTGTTATGTGCTCAATCCAACAGTGTTTGCCATCAAAAGGAGTTGATGATTGTCAGCAGTTACCACCCACTGTGATACCATAATTTCTCCTGTGCCTAGGATAGAGGTTTGCAGTACCTTCTTGTCTGGAAACTGTGACTGATTTATCTGATCCTAACTCTAAAAAAAAAATCCTAACATTCCTCAGAATGAGGCTAACATTTTTCCTTTCACTTTATGTGATGTTGACACAACCTTAGACTTACGATCATGCTGGAAAGGATGGTCTGGTGAAGCTCTTCAGTTTGATTTCCTTTCCCTCCGTCTTGTTTCCTCCCTTACCTGAGACTTGAGGCAAAAATAATTTGTGAAAAAGGAAAGATTTTGTTATTGGCTAGAAAAGCAAAAGCATTCTGAGCTCATCTTCCACAAAAAAATTTCTCCATAGTGAGTGTGGTGATGATTATACCAAAGAAAGGAATGATAATGATGCCTTGAGGTTTAGCTTTTATATTCTGTATTGCCTACCGTAAAACCCTGAAGTGTCTTACAGCCTGCTGCTGCTGCTCTCTCTATGTTAATGTTAAGATGGACATAACAAAGTCTCTAGATTTGCTCTCCAAGGACACCTAGGCTGTGCTGGGCCCAGAAATGTATAAACCAACATCTTGGAGAAGGGGGGCTGAGCTTAGAGAACTTACATCAGTAGCTAAAGTTTTAATTGCTGAATTTATGCTGATATGCAAATGGACCAAACCTATAAAAGTGTGAAGAACTCGTGACTCGTCGTTCATCTTGGGGTCCGTTTTGGAAGTGCCCTCTTGGCTCCCCAGGGTGTACTTTTGAAGGCCTTTCAAATAAATATCACCTTTATTCCCTTACTCCTGTCTAGTCTCTGTTTCCTGGTAGCCTCTTCAGGCATCAATAAACCAGGGAGGTGACGATGAAGTGAAAGTCTTCCTCACTGGTAGTGCCTGTGGTCTCAGCTCTTCCAGCGGTTGATGACATGGCATGGGATTGCTCCCAGTAGAGTTTGGTCCCCATGAACAGCTACCAGACCCAGCTTGAGAGGTGACAGGTATCTCCTGAAGGACTTCCAGACCAAAGATGACAATATCCACAGCCTGCCATAGTCTGTGAAAGAAGGGGTCTTTTCCCATCAGATTTTGTCTGTCCATAGGGGACATTTGAGAAGGCCAAAGGAAGAAAGAATGTCTCACCCCACCCCTCGCTACCCCCAAACTGGGGGTTGCCACAGTAGTTCTGGTGTGGGTTCTTAACAGATAAGTATTTGTAAATAATCTGGTAAAAACCTGAGGTTGTGTCTGAGAACACTTAAAGTCTCTGTCTTGTTCACCTGTAAATGGACATGTAATTGTCATGGTTGTAAGAGGCACAGCATCACGGAGCCACAGGTAGCAGACTTGTTCAGTGTGCAGAAGAGAGGGATGAAGAAAATCTCCCAAAATATAAGGGCTCAGAGGGAAACCATACTTTACTCCAGTTCTGATGCCGGTAGAAAAGGAACTTCCTTGTTATAAACAGGAAGATTCAGGTTGAGCAGGAGAACAGACTTGCTAAGCCTCAGACAATGAAAGAGTTGTCTGGAGAGACTGGAGAGCATCCACCATTGGAGGCTTTGGCAGAGGTTGGGCAAATGTTTGCAGAAATCTCAGCGTTCCTTGGGGCAGGGAGTTGGACTAGAGTATGATTTTGCATCCCTCCTACGCCTTTTTCCTATGTTTCTGCAATTGCAAGTTACTGAGATTGGCAAACACCTTTCCCAATGGAGCTCCCTGTGTTTCTGTGCAGAGAGGACGAGGTCCAAGCCCATCCTGACAGGGACACACCCCGTCAACACAACGGTGGACTATGGTGGGACCACATCCTTCCAGTGCAAAGTGCGCAGCGACGTCAAACCCGTCATCCAGTGGCTGAAGAGGGTGGAGTACGGCACAGAGAGCAAGTACAACTCCACCATCGATGTCGGGGGGCAGAAGTTCGTCGTGCTGCCCACGGGGGAGGTCTGGTCCCGCCCAGATGGTTCCTACCTGAACAAACTGATGATTACTCGAGCCAAGGAGGAGGATGCAGGGATGTACATTTGCCTCGGGGCAAACACCATGGGCTACAGCTTCCGCAGCGCTTTTCTCACAGTCCTGCCGGGTGAGTTGTGACATTTTTCCCCATCTGTACCAGTAGTCTGCATCATGGTGTTTGTTAACTTAACTACTGATGCCCACTGGTTCGCTGGCCCTCTGTGGTGCTGTACTGATTTAGGCTAGCCCAGTTCTGATGAGAATGAATGGGGGACTAAATCAGCCCTGATTTAAATCAGTCCCTGCTGAAATCCTGTTGATGATATTTCCTTTTCTCCCTTCATGGGGAATTATCACAGAATCACAGAATGGGTCAGGTTGGAAGGGACCACAGCAGGTCATCGGGTCCAGCCTCCCTGCTCAAGAAGAGTCAATCCAGAGCAGGTGGCACAGGATTGTGTCAGGATGGTTCTGGAATGTCTCCAGTGAGGGAGACTCCAAACCCTCTCTGGGCAATCTGATTGTTCAGTGCTCAGTCACTGCACAGTAGAGAAGTTCTTCCTCATGTTCAGCTGGAACTTCCTGGGCATCAGTTTCTGCCCTTTCTTGTCCTTTGCTCGGTATCATGGAGCAGAGCCTGGTCGATGCTCTTGACACCTCCCTGCAGATACCTATAGACATTGATGAGGTCCCCTCTCAGTTATGCAGGTGAAATAAATTGAATTATCTTCTCCTCTATGAAAGAAGAGCAAGCTGGGAAGAGATCCTGCAGTTGGAGACACTGAATCACTTCAGTGATAAGGCTGCAGGATGAGAGAGGGGAGCTGAATAGCAGCACAGTTTGCAGCCTCATTCCCCAGCATTTCCCCTTTCTCTTCTCTTATTTATATTGCTTTTACTGGTAAAAGGAAACAATGATACAGGCCTGTAAAATGAGAGAAGAATAAAAACACTCCTGGGTCACAAGGAAATGAAATGAATGAGTGTGAAAACCTGAATGATTGATTAGTTAAATTCTTACCCAGTGGTCTCCTGGGGTCCCTGTACCAAACTTACAGCTGCTGCCTTCTCTTCCCAGACCTCAGAGCTGGTGGCCATATCCAACTGAGACTGTATCAAATGTGTTTGAGACACACCATCCTTGCCTGGTCATTTTCTTCTTTGTCTTCTGACTATGCAGTTCTACCCTGATTTTTTTTTTGATTTAGGACTACACTCTAACTGAAAGGCTTGTCAATACCAAGGGAAAACTGCATGGGTGGGATATAACTTAAAGCCTCTGGGAGTTTCTGACCTATGAGAGTCTGATCCAGCTCCCACTGAAATCAGGGGGAGACTTTCCATGGATTTAAATGGGACTGTAATGAGGCCTCGTGCCAGAACCAGAGCCTGCAGGCCTGTTGTTATTGGCAGTGATGGAGAAGGAGAGCCCAGCTTGCCCTAAGATGCAAAGATGTGGTTGTAAAACCATGAGTTAAAAAAGACCATTTTGCTTGTAAATCTACCAGATTTGACATAGACAGCTCTGAGGAACATGGATGAATATCAAAACACTTTTGTTTCAGCCCAGCATAGGATTTCTACCAACCAACATGAAGACTTCTGTTTTCATGGTCAGCTGATGGATCAGTTCTCTGATCTTCTCATGTTTTTCACAGGGGGCTGAACCAGACTCCCCTTACAGCCTAAATTATTCTGTAATTTCCAGTGTTGGTGAATCAAAATTTCATCTATTGAGGTCAAAGTATAGGTCCTCCTAACTTCAAAGAGACCACATGGTATATATTTAACATTTTGAACTGCCCATAGGAGTATTTGTCAAGGAGGAAAAAAGACATTAGTGTCTTAAAGAAGTTTAGCTTGAAAGTTAAGTGATACATGTTTGAATATAGCATATTGAATGATTTAGATAGCCTGTGGTTTTTGAAGTTTCCTGGGTGTCTCCCTGCAAGCTGAATTCTGTGCCTGCGTATGTTTCAAGGCATTGGATATTCCAGCTGGTAGCTATCTAGACAAGGATTTTCATAGCTAGAATTCTGCCCCAGGACTCCTTTTGGGTCTATAAATCAGGAGATCAGGCTGAGAAACTGGAGTGGCTATCCAGGGATGTACAGACTGCCAACAGCAGAGAGATAAAGGAGGAGGTAGTTGTGAAAGATGATGTCTAAAGCATCTTATCTCCTCCAGTAGCTGAATTTACTGCCCTTGAAAAGCCAGCAGCAGCTTCAAAGAATCTAATGGAGGTAGAGCCCGTTTGGTGTAGGAAGCTGGGGACACACTTCAGTGCTGAGTGAACTTTCAGTTCTCCATGGCTTAGGAACCAAGGAGGGGCCGCCGGCTCACCTACATTTTCCCCATCCGTCAGCCTTCCTCCCAACCACGCAAGAAACTCAAGACAACACCTCCAAAACCCCACATTCATTCTCCCTGCCGTGGTGGAGCATTGTGGGTAGCTCCAGGATTGCTAGACAGGATTGCTAGAGAGTGTCTGAAGCCCTTGCAGGCAGAGCTACACCTGGCAGGGGTGGGTGGGCAGCGTGCTGTGGCTCTCCTTGATTGTGCCTCTTGGGCTGCTGACAATGGGGTTTTACTGACGTGTCCTGTGCTGTGTCCTTCAGTCTGGGCAGCAAAGCCCACTCCGTAACAGAGTGAGTGTTAGGGAATTCTCTCAGGCTGGCTCTAGTGTGCATCCATTAAAGCTTGGATAAGAGAGTTATAAAATCCCCCAAAGACTCCCCTCCTGACCCCTAAACCAGAGAAAATGAGTTGCTTGTCCTTCCAGGAGCACTGAAAAGCAAAGCAGTTACCAAACATCATGTGCTGGCTTGATTTCTCCCTTGTTACTTGGTCTGGCAGGGTTGCCAGACAGCCTGTACAACAGCCAGCCCAAGTGTGACATCTGTTTTGAATCCACTTTGCCTGCATTTAATTAACTCTTTCTGTCTCTCTCCTGCCACCACTGTCTCGCTCCTGTCCAGATCCCATATATATATAAGCACCTGTGCCCCCTTCCTCGGCCAGCAGCCTGCCCTGGCCTGTGATCATCGGCATCCCTGCTGGAGCTGTCTTCATCTTTGGGACGATCCTGCTGTGGCTCTGCCAGTCCAAGAAGAAGCCCTGCTCCCCTCCAGCTGCTGCCCCCGTGCACCGGCCGCAGCCCCGGGACAGGATCTGCGTCTCCCAGGTTCCTGACAAAGACTGCATCTCCTCCATAAACTACGAGGAATACGTCGCCCAGCAGCAGCATTTACTGTCCCAGGGGCCCGCCCTGGCCCCTGCCATGGCCTCCAAAATGTACCCAAAGATTTACACGGACATCCACACCCACACCCACTCGCACGTGGAAGGCAAAGTCCACCAGCACCAACACATCCAGTACCAGTGCTAAGGGTTGGCCCCGTGTACAGTGGCTCGTTTGGGCTTTTCCTCGTGGTACCTCAGCAGAGACTGCTCCAAGTCAGCTCGCACTGCCAGCAACAGGCAAAGCAGACAGAAAAGATTATATATGTAATTTTAAATATATATATATACATATATATATATAATTGTATATGCGTGTGTGTATGTGTGTATATATATATGTGTATATATCTATATCTATCTATATAAATATATATATAATAGAGAAAGACAGAGAAAAGAGATTTTTTTTTTTTTAATTATTGCAATCAGGATGTAGCTGAGGAATAATGAAGGAACTCTAAGTCACAGCAGAGAGGCAGCTGTCTCCAGCAGCAGAGCCTTCCTGGATATTTTAATCAAAGTGGCAACAAGTGAAATGGGACACAGGGATGTGAACCACCACCTCCTTCCTCTGTTACTGAAAGGAGCAGGTAGAGCAAGAGGTGTGTGTGGTACTTTTCTGGATGGGCACAGCTGTTCCTGGGCCTGCTGTGGTTCATTTGTTTTGGTGGGAAGCCCCCAGACCTGTCCTGCTCCGAGTGACTCGAGCTCTGATGTGCTTGAGGTTTAGTGCCAAAGCACCGGGAGACGTCACCCATTCATCTCTTCCAGGGAAAAAAAATAACACAAGAGGGTCTGGAAAAACTAATTGCTGTTCACAAGGTGAAATGTCAGGTGCTTCTCAGTCGTGTTCAGCACAATCAGCTAACCAAGCTGGTTGGTTCAGTTTCTGCAAGGTGAAGGCATCTTGTTTCTCATGGGATGTTCTGCAGATCGACTCCACTCCCCTGGTCCTAGGACTCAGTGCCACTGCCAGGAAAAAGGAAAAGAAGGAAAGAGGAACATTGTACAGAACACCTTTATATTTATATTTAAGAAATAATAATAATTAATAATAATAATAATTGAACTGCTGATGGTGAAGAAAGCAAAACACACTGTCCTTCTCTGATGGCTTACAGTGACAAGCTACTGGATTTTCTGCATCAATGCAAAATACATGAAAGCATTAGAAAAAATAGTAAGAGGCAAAGAGAATGAAATAATCTTGTAGGAAAAAAAATGCATTTGAGAAATATCCACCTAGGTTGTGTGTGGTTGTCCCCTCCCCTCAGATATCATTTTGGAAATGATAAAACATTGCAGTTCAAACAACAGTAAAAGCAGAAAGAAGAGAAAATAAATAAGGACCATAATAAATACCTATATGGACTGAGAATGAATCCAATTGCAAAATATAAAACCTTTGTAATTCTATATAGAGTTTAAACAGAAGTCATGTATATTTAATTTATTTTGTTAAACAAGAAAAAAAAAGTATGATATTTTCCTTTAAACAGGCATTTCTATACGTATTTTTGATCAAAGAAAATAAAGATTTTTTTTTCAGGTTCTGCAGATGCCATGCTCAGAACACACTTGATGTAGCTTGTGACCAACTGTGCTTCTCCTAACCTGGAGGCCACCTGTCTCTGTGCCTTTTCACACTAGCCAGGTGTCATCTCCTGTCACCTCAGGTGCTGCTGGTACCGTCCTGTCCATCAGAAACTGACCTTTTCCACTGTCTGTATTCTGACTGAGAAGGTCCTCCGTGGCCAGATCACTCCTTATGGACCCCAGCCATCTTCAGTAGCAGAGTCCTCTGCTCACAGGGAAAGCTGTTTCACTATGCATTTTGAGGGGGGCGTGGGGAGGATGTTCCATTAGATTTTTAAGCACAAACCTGCATTGGTTTGTTGGTTTGTTTGGTTTTTGTTATTTTAAAGAAAATTTTGTAAATCAAAGCATAATAATTTGCGAGGCTGTAAAAGGAACTTTGGCCTCAGGGTTCTTGGAAGGGGAAACCATGAAATGTAGGTGAAACACTTAATTTGTTACTGCAGCTGCTTTAGGAGCCAGTGGAGGGTGAGCTGGGCACAGCGAGGAGAGAACACAGGATCTGCTCCTCTTCAGAGGGGTTTGAACCTTCCTTCTGCTGCACATCACGGAGAGGCACCCAGCTCTTCAGGGGCCAAAATTTTCTTTGGAGAAGGCAGGTTTAGTAATGTTGCAACTGTTTATCTTCTTTTCATTTAGAGTTTGATGGTTTAAAAAAGAAAAAAAGAAAAGAAAATTTGAAACACACTCATTTTTAAGTTTGAAGTTACTTCCTCCTCAAGTCCGTTCCGTGAAAGAGATCCTCACCAAACCAGCTGCTCCATTTAAAAGTGAAACACTTTATTTAATCTGAAACAAAGCTGTGCTTTAGGCTTTGCTTTTCTCTGAACATTTCTGAAGGTATTTGCTGTGTGTTGACCTGCAGTGATTTTTTCTGGTGGTTTGTTTGAATCACCAGCAAACCAAACAGTTCCCTGTTTGCTCAGCCGTGGTGCTGTGAGACGGGGCCCCGATTCAGTGAAACACATCAGCTCCTGCTTTCTTCACCAATACATTCTGCTCCAAAAAGTCCCTTTCTTGCCTTTAGGAGTATGTTGTCCATGTAATAACCCCTAGAGGAAGACCATCCCTCATGATGGTCCTCCTGTAGAGGTTGTAATAAAGCAACCCATTGATAACTAGTATTTTTCAGCAGGAGGGCTCAGCTAAACTTTGTTAACACAAATTTATGAAATCCCTAAAATTCAGATTAAGGATATCTTCATATGCATCCTCTCAGCTTCAGGGAGAGATGAGAGGAGCTTAAATGTGAGCACTGATATAAGTCATGGATATAAGACATGATTTAGGCAGGAGTTCTTAGTGGCTGTAGTATACTGAGTCATTTCATTAAAAAAAATAAATAAGCATCTATACACTAAGGGCATCACCTTTATTTCAAGACGACAGTAAGTGAATGTTTCCATGAGAGATACTAAGGGGCTGCATCTCATATCTTGTGCCTGTGGGAAGCTGCTTACTACACCATAGTATGTCCCAAACTCCTGCAGGTTCCAGCAGCATTAGGGGCATGGCAATGGGCAGGATTCCCCTGTAAGCCCGTGGTCCTTCTCTGCTCTCTGTGCCAGTGTTGCAGCAAGGAGACACTTCTAACCCATGCTGTGTGAGCGGTACTGACACCAGCTTCAGAGGTGGAGGTGAACACTGAGTTTGTGTGGTTCAGCCCTAAGCAAACCCTGAGGGATTTTCTAATGGCACCAGTTCAAGTGGCAGCTCTATCTCTGAGCCTCAGAGAGAGGGTTAGTGGGTCAAGAGAAGCACTCCTGCATTTTCCAAACAGCACAGAATTCCAGGCTGTGCATAGCACTCTCCACCAGTGCCTTCTGCCCTTTGTGACCCAGCTCTGTAGTGCTGTATCATGCAGTCAAAAACTTTACATTTTGCCAGATGGCTCAAGTGGAAGGAGTGGCTTCTTCCTGCCTTTTAAAGCTCCTGAATTAAAGATAAATCTCTAGTGCTGCTGACAGAGCTCTCCAAAGGCAAATGTTGCTTTAAACTACCCATCGTGGATGATGCATCAGCCCAGGACAGCTGAAGCTCTCAGCCATGGCACTGAGAAGGCTGCTCTGGTTTTGGGTACACCGTGAGAGATGCTGTAAAGATCCCGATTTGAAGAAAGCGTTAAAGGGATTTCATCCTGCTTTGGGTATCTGCTCCATCTTGAGCACCAAAAATGGTTTGAAATTTCCCCCCAGGAAAATACCATTGCATGCCCTGCTTGGGAGGGGCTGTGTTTTATGTCTGGGCCTTGTACTGGCTGTCTGTGCCCGGGTGGATTTCACATTTTTGAGGAGTTATTTTTCCTTCACAGGATACCTGTAAGCACTCTTCTGAGTCACTCTGTCCCAAGCCCTACTGCATGCCATTCAATTTTAGGGCTTGATTGTGCCTTGCATATATTGCAAAGTCTTCCGTAGTTTAAATAAATTCAACCAGGTCATGCTTGTGTATGAATATGTTTTTTATTCAGTGGGAAAATATTTGGATACATCTTCATTCCTTAATAGAGGGTGTTCAAAGAAAACCATTGTCTTATTTGTAGTAACTGACCCTATGTTGAACACAGAAGATTTTTTATTTTACGTATTTATATACATATGCATATAGATGTACATGCCAGACTGTGACAAAGAAGGCAGTTGTACTTTTAAAACCATGGAGTTTCAAAGATCAAAGGAATTTTAGGCTTAAAACTCACTATCTTTGTTAATTTTATTTGCATTACAGATCAAACATGGCTTTACCTGCCAGTTTGTGCATGGCGTTTTTAAACTTTGTATGGACAATCTTTCTGTGGTCGGTCCCTTTCGAACCGAAAACTTATCAGACGTTGAAGATAAAAAGTGTTCTGTGGTTTTCAATCAGTGACAAATACAGTAACTGAACACATCAAAGGAGACAGAATGGCACAGTGTGTCTGTGGCTTTGTAATAAAAGTTTCAGAAAAAATGGAATAAAAGCCTGGAATTGTGTTAATATATGTTAGAGTTCTGTGTTTTGAAGGGAAGAATGGCTCTGTGTGGGGGGGTGTGTATGTTAGCACACACCAAGAGTGTGTGCTGGCAGGACAAAGCAGACAATGTTGTAAAGTTACCTGTGTGCCACAGCTTTGTCCAATATTTTGTGTAGGTTCTATGCATCTGGCAGAGGCATTATTTTTTTAATGGTTTGGGAAAGGTTTCTGGTTTTTAGTGAAAAAGGGCAGTTTTTAATCTGTTCACTTCTAGAGCCAAATGCAATAACTGCACGAGAAGCCAAATTTTAATTAGCAAGATGAAATTTTGGAGTACCTGGAGTGGAGCAGGGATTTCAAGGTCAAGTTCAGCACCTCCACTTTTTTTGAGGCAAACCTGTGGGTGTCTCACTACTCTCTCCAGAGGCAGCAAATGTCCAAGCTGTGACATCTTAAGTACAGAAAAGCTGGCCCTCATCCAAACTTCATCGTGACCTGACCTGGGCCTCTGACCCAAAGATCCCTGTGCAGAAATTGCACACTTGGGGTGGGAAAGAGGAAATATTTCTCTGTTGACTCCATTTCTGGGGCTGTCTGAAACTTTTGAGAGGTTTGAAATACTAGAATAAAGACCTGGGGAAGATGCAGAGGTGAGCAAACCCTGGGAGGTGGTCAGACATTAATGGAGAGTTTATCATGGCTTTCCTACCTGGGCAAGACCTCTGCCTACATGAGGTACTTTGAGCATGCCCAGGACTCCAAATTGCTGAAAGCTGATGATTAACATGGAATCATTTAGATTGGAAAAGATCCTTAAAATCATTGAATTATACCCCATACAGAGCTTGTTCCAGCTCTTGCAAATGCCAGTGGGAAAAAAATCCCTGCAATGTCCGTTGGGAAATCAGTTGGACACATGGAGCCATTGCAAGGGTTTGACATCTTTGCACTCGCTGGCCCATTGGCAGAGAAAGATGGGGCAGAAATGAATGGCCCCAGTGTGAAGCCAGACACACATATAAATGAGAAATGCACACACTTTGAAGGGAGCTACCAAAGGAAGAAGTAGACCCTGCGTCTCTCAAAATCTTCAAAGCTGAGTGCTTTGTGGACAGTGAGTTTGGCTGAATGGAAGATTTTAGGAATGTTACTGGGATAAAGGGATTCATCCAACCCAGTTGAAGTCATCTAGTGGTCCCTTCTGGCCCTAAGGAAATGCAGTTGAGCTGCAGAGCAAAGGAGATGCCAGAGCATTTCCCTGCACCTGGCTGGGCCATTCCCAGTGAGCTGTGTGAGTGACCTCACGGCAACAATGGGCACACGGCTGCACACCCAGGCTGCACACCCAGGCTGCACACCCAGCTCCAGCTGCCTCCAGGCAGGATGATCCCAGCACTTCCCAGCGTAGTGCTGCAGTCATGGCATTCTTTATACAAATGGGGGCTCTGCACTGACATTTACAGCTGCTTTGTGCAAACAGCAGTGAGGCCCCGTGCGTACTCACACCTGTCCTCTACAGCGTTGTAGGGTCTGTCATTCAAATGTGCTGGCATGGGTTAGGGGCTGTCATCCAATGTGTTGGGGTGGGTTAGAGTCTGCCATCCTACGTGTCCTTTGATGACCAGCTGAGGAAATGGGGTGGTTTAGTCTGGAGAAGAGGAGGCTCAGAGGGACCTCATTGCTTTCTACAGCCACCTGAAAGGAGGCTGTAGTGAGGTGAGGGTTGGTCTCAATGAGGATGAGAGGAAATGGCATTAAACTGCACTAGTGGAAGTTCAGAGTAGATAATCGGAAAACATTTTTCACTGAAAGAGTGGTTAGGTATTGGAATAAGTTTTCCAGGGAGGTGGTGAAGTCACTGTTTCTGGAAATGTTCAAGAGGTGAACTGGATGTGGCACTTGGTTTAGGGGTGATTATGGTGGTGCTGGGTTGACAGTTGGACTGGATGATCTTGAAGTTCTCTTCCAACCTTGATGATCCTGTAACTGCAGAGAGCACCAAGACACAGAACCAAACCAGTGAGATAAATTACAAGACCACCAACCAATTATACCCTCTTAGAATCCTCCAGTTACTTATTGCCCTTTAAATCTTTAAGTCTCAAACTAGATATAAGGAAAAAATTATTTTACTATGAGGATGGTGAAACACTAGGTTGCCCAGAGAGGTGGTGGATGCCCCATCCCTGGAAGCATTCGAGGCCGGGTTGGACAGGGCTCTGAACAACCTGATCTAGTTGAAGATGTCCCTGCTCATTGCAGGGGGTTCAATGAGATGACCTTTAAGGGTCCCTTTCAACCCACTCCATTCTATGAATCTGGGATCCAAATGTACTGGGATGGGTTGGGGTGTGTCATCCAAATATGCTGGGATGCATCCAGGCTACCTGCCAGGTCGGTTCTGTGTTCTGGACCTGGCGGAAAATGCTAATGATTAGGGAGCTGTAGGTATAGACATTCTCTTCACCTTATCTTACCAGCAAAGCATTTCTTGGCCCAAGATTCTCAGCTTTTAAAAGTTTGCTACAAATGTAAAAAGCCACAAGCAAATCCCAACACCAAAAATGTGGATTATTGTAGTCAAAAATAGGAAGTAATGGCTGATAAAATCACATTTAAAATACTGGTGTTATATTGATTGTTAGATGGCACATATATATTGCCTATTCGTGGAGTGGAGTCTGGAGAAAAGAGAATGCCCATTGTACATTTTCTTTAGCCAAGACACCTTTGTTTGTGTTTACCAGATTCAGGTCTCTGCAAACAATTCAGGGAGCTATGACCTTTATTTGTCCTCATTTGAGCTTAAATACTTTTTCTTTCCTTCTTTTCTCTTTTGCTTTCTGCCAGTCTGCTGTAATTAGGATTTAACATATCCTCCAATATGCATGGACATCAGCAAAGCAATGAATATTCTTTTTTTTCCCATTTTCACTAACCAAATCCAGCCCAAAGTGCTATTTCTATCCGAGCTGATCTATGCTTTAGTGAAAGGAGTAATAAATAACACTTTAGACCAGACTTCAAAATGCCTTTTTTCCTTTGATCTGAGTAATTAAAGTCAAGCTGCTGTTCCTGAGCGTTTTCTGATGGAATTACATGAGTTACACAGCTCTTTATTTGTATCTTATTAAGCATTACGTGTTACTGATGCTGTTCAAACAATTAGCACCTAAATATGCCCCCATTCTCATAAAGAGGCAGTAGCAGTGTTAATGTTAATGCCCTGGTGAACAGTTTGCTCCCATCCAGAGTCCACCATCGTGCTTGAATGCCATTTAATATCAATCAGGTCTTTACTGATGCCTTTCTGAAGTTGTTCTCTTCTGCAATCATTTAACTGTGCAGCAGAGTGAGAAGAAGTCGCACAATAATGTTAAGTAAAAATGGCATCTCTCTTAACACAGGAATTTTTCTAAGTCCATTGCAAGTTTTGGTTATAAAAAGGCGAGCGCTTCATGGTGATCGGTCATTTTGACGTTTTTATGGTGTTTTTATTACCCCTGGCTCATTTCCATACTAAAGAGAACATTTGTAACAATACTTGCTCGCTCTGTTATGATTAGGATTGCGCTTTGTTCGGCTGTTGCTGCGCCCAGTAATGCTCTTGGCACATGTCCTTCCAGCCCCTGCGGTGTATTTATTCAAAAGGAAGGAAGAAGAAGTGTCTACTAAAACAATAAACTACTACTGCTTGCGTTAACATGGCCATAGCTTCCTTATGCTGAAGACAATCAGTTAGAAAAGCTGTTGGGTAAACTTGCTCCTTCATTGCTGAAAAAATAAATATTCATGAAGCTTACAGCCACTTTTTCCTGTGCTTTATTACTGGGTTGAAAACTGTGAAGGATTTTAAAGCTAATGATTTAATCAGAGAGATAAGGATAGAGGTCCAGATCCTGGAACCAATGGGAGCTGGGATCTGAAATACTGATGAGGACCTGGCTAAGGGTTTAAGGCAAATTTTGATGAGTTACTTCAATATTAATGTTATCCTGCATGTAAGGACAGGTTCAATGCAATATTAATGTTATTAATATTGAAAATTGAAAATACTAGTATATTCACTAATGCTGTCTTAAGATAGGAGGTGAATGTGAAAAGGGGAGTCATGAATGATAGTGAGGGGCAACTGAAAAAAGAGGGGGAGTGGTGTCATGTCACCAGAGGTTTCCAGGGTAAAGCCAAGTCTTTGCTTTGGCCACTCCACGTGTGTTGGATCCCAGGAGGCAGCTGGAGCACCTGTGGGGGCTTCCTCAGACCCAGGGCAAACCAGAGCACTCAGTGCCCTCTATGTAAGAGGTAATTTCTCTTGAGCACATCACTGCAGAATGTCTTTCATTTAACGTGAGTTCGTGTCTTCCCTGGCTTGCAAACACGAGTAAGGGTGTTTTGAAGTCTAGATTCATCTTTTTTTCTTGAGCAAGTTAGCAAAATTAGGAGCAGAGTAATCATAAGCTTCCTAAAACAGGGAAGAGAAACTGGCACTTCCCAAAGGTGGTTTGGTTTCTGGGTGGAGAGAAAGACCCAAATGTTGTTACCTCTTCCACTAAAGCCAACAAGATAAGCTGAATTTGTTACCCAAGTACCATCAAACAAAAGGATGAACCTGGCTTTGACAATGAAATACAAGTCTGGAAAAAATACAGAAATATGCAGAAAATTGGTGAAGTGTCCATTTATGTTACCTTTGCCCAAACCTGGTAGAGACCTCAGCAAATAGTGGTGATTTTCCTTATGCTGCTATGTTCTGCAGCTTGGGAGGCTGGTCATGTCCTGAACTCTCCCTGTCTGTAGGAGCAGGAAACAAAACAAGAGGATGAGAGGGGAGAGGAGTGCAGGGTGGGATGTCCTGCTGGTCCAAGACCCAGCTTTCATCACTCGGCTCCAGCCGCTGTTTGTTGGCCCCAGCCCTGGGCTGCCACAGAACCTGAGCTGGCCTCTGCCATGGTTCAGTGAGAGCAAAGAGCTCTCCCACTTGACATCACAAGAGGAGCATTTTGATGTTTATCTGAGACTCCCTTCCAAAAGTGCATTCGTGGTAGAGGCTGTATGTAAGGACAGGTTCAACCCGCTATCACGGAGAAGTGATAAAACACTTTTCTCTCATTTTGGTTCTTAAGGTCTAATACTCCCATATGCCAGAAAAGATTTGTAAGGGGCCATAAAGTCAGCACAGCTCTGTTTGCACTTGCTTTTTTGATTCCTTGACAGTGCTGCTGGGGCCTCTGTGCAAACACAACTCTACAGTCAGCATTTAAAGTGCCCGTCCCTGCAGCATTTGTTCTCATCTGCCATCTTTGCTGGAACTGGGACCCACAAACCCAAAGGTGGAAAATCACATGGGCAAATCAATGTCAAAATAGTACTTAAAAATTAACTATTTAAAAAATGGTTTTATGATAAAATATGATACATATTGTGTAGGTAAATGGTAACTCTCCATTTCCAGAGTGTCTGCACTCCACACATTTTTGAGCACCAAAAATTTCTACATCACTGTGAATCATGGCAATAATCACTCTCACTGTATGGAAGAGACACTGAAATACAGATAAATGAAAAGGTTTTTATAGAGCAGGAAGAACAAAGATTTGAATTTGGATCCATGTACCAAATTAATGTCTGTCCAAAGCCATCACCTTCCTCATTATGTCAGCAGTGCTGCTTTGATATTGGGAGATCACTGGATATCTGTGATCCCTTCTTCCAGGTAACAAGAGACAGGACAAGAGGAAATGGCCTCTAGCTGCAGGGAAGGTTTAGATTCAATATTATGAAAAATTCTTCGCAGAAAGCTTTGTCAAGCATTGGAACAGGCTGCCTGGGGCAGGGGTGGATTCACCATCCATGGAAGTGTTCAAAAGACATGTAGATGTGGCACTTGGGGACATGGTTTAGCAGTGGCCTTGGCAGTGCTGGGTTAATGGTTGGACTCAGAGTTCTTTATCAACCTTAACAATTCTATGATTCTGTGCTTTACTGTCTTTCAGGGGTAGCAAAGCAAGACTAAGATCAATTGCATCCCCAAACTAGAGCTGGTGGCAGAATGGGGATACTGGAAGCCCTTCTAGGGAGGCTGTATCCCAGTTCCAAGCCCAGTTTCCTAGTCAGTGGAAGGCACAGCCTGTTTTTCATTCCATTCAGGGTCTTTACTTGTCCTTTTTTCTCCCAAAACATTGTCTAAAAGGCAAAGCTGTTTCCCCAGATGCTGGGTGAGGCCATCAGAGTAGTTTGGTTTAAACTTGGTTTCGTGGAAGTCACTGGGATTCTTATGGTGGACTTTTTGGGAGAAAAGCCCATTTCCCTTAAGAAGCTGGCAGCTTTCTGACAACTGCTGTCATCAGCACTGTGGTGTATCCTTTTTTTCCATTTATTTTCTGGACAAGTATGTACAAGAGAAATGCAAGGGGAAATTTGTACCATCCTGGAGGAACCGTGTGAGATGTGTCAACATCAAACCTTTGTCCTGTAGCTACTACAGAAATTTAGTTGTGTGTGGTTCCAGCTCATGCACGTCGAGCTTTCAGAAGCTTCTATCAAAGACCATGTGTTGTCCTTAAGAAAGCTGAGGGAAAAATTATGATAGATAATTCACATTTCAACTAGCATTAAATAGAAACTTTACCAAGCAGGTTCAAATTATTTATTAAACACTGATAAGTCCCTCCAGGAGTATCAGGCAACAAATGATAGACAGTATTTTGGCAGTAAAGAGAAGTGGTTGCTTCCAACAATTATGGACAACCAGGCTGTCCAGGAAACATGTTTGGATTGTTAATCTTAACAGTTTTTCATTGTTGAGATTGTGGTTGAAGATACCAGTACAGTGAAAAATATACCAGGTGTGGATTTTTTCTAACTATATGTTAAATTTTGAATATTTGGCTATTCAGAATTCTAAAAAATGGTCATGAAAAATACAAATTTCCAAAACCTTCAGTGTGTATGCCATTAAAAATAATTTAATATAAAGGTGTGTTCCTGATGCTTTTTTTATTTTACAGAAACCAATGAAGAGAGTTTACAGAGACAAAACATATTGCTGCTGTGTTCAGTGATGAAGTTACAGGTATTTTATTATGGTTGATATATGTGTCACAAGTACTGGTGAATAAGGAAACCCTTTTTGTTGTTTCCAAGACTGTCAAATATTTGAGCTGTCCGCTGGTAGTATTTTTAATGCTTTCAGTCAATGTCTCTAGGATATTTCAGAGTATTTGGAACTCAGAAGCCAGACTTTTTTTTAAATTTAGCAGATTAAATGTTTAGCATTGCAGATGTGTTTTGGTCTTTGCCTCTGGCAATGCCTGTGCACTATGTAAGGAAGACTAGTCAATAATTCCCATTTTTCCAAGACAAAATATCAAAACCAGAAGCACCCAAAGTCCATGAGTCTGCCTGGGGCCCGCAGCCTGGAGTACTCTTCTGTACAACCTTTCTTTGAAAATTCAGTCAGCATTTCCTTTTAAAACACACTCAGAGGGTTTGACACCTTTTAATGTGACAATCAGGTGCTTGTAACTCTCACTCAAGGTGTGAGAGAGGGGCTCTGTACTTTGCAGTCCTTGCGAATTTTCCAGCCAAAGCCCTGTAAATTGCTCCAAATCTTGACTTTCTGAGCACACTCAGCCAGGAATCCTGAGGTTTTCTCCTGTGTGGGGATGAAAAAAAGGGCTGTGGACAGGCAGGAAAAGGAGGCAGGTGACTTTCAAAGCTGCACGAGAGCTGTTCAGGTGACACCCCATCGCCTCACCTCCTTGCAGCCACCTCGATTCCCCCTGGACCCACAACAGGATTGTGGAGGGGTGGCTTTGGAGATGAGAGGGGCACTATTCCCCTGGGGCAGGCTGTCACATCTCTCAGTCAGGCATCCTGGAACAGGAATGATGGCTGTGCTGCAAGGCTGGAAGAGATGGGCTGGAAATGGCTTCATCTAACATACCTAAGGCAGGCATGCTGGGCAGAGAGCAAGTTGCCAGGACCCATATTTGGAAGTCTTTCATGGCCATCATCTGCCATCATCTCAAGCCAAGAATCATAAGCATTATAACAAGGAGATATACTTGAGCACAGAGGATTACAGTTTTCTCAAGGATTGTTGTCATAAACCCCATAGTGGGTAGAGCTTAACATAGTTTATGATAATAACTGAGTATCACATTGCCCAGAGCATCAAAAAATGACAGCAAAATTCAGCAGCAGGTGGGCAGCTTTAATTATATAGGCTCCAAAGGGAATAAACACTGGGATGGTTTTTACTGTCTGTCTGGTATGAGTCAGTCCACAATGACCCTAGTGGTGGGATTTGGTGAGAATAAAGCATCTAGCCCATATTTAACCATGCAAAGTTTCTTTTTGTTTTTTTCCCCCTCTCCCTGTGAGAACAGAGAAAACAGGATTTGTAGGAGGAACTGGGGGATGTGTTACTGTCAGTGATTTGCACATATCAGGGCTGAAACATCAGACAGAGGAAGTACCCAAACAGCTGGGACTGCAACAGATGTTCTCCAGACAGCTCTGCCTCATGAAGATGTAGTACAGTAATAGGTCATGTTACAGAAACAGAAAATTAAAAAGAGTGATTTTACATGCATGAGCACTGGCTCCCCAGGCCCGGCAGTATGAGTGACACTGAACAGGGGAAGGCAGCTGGGACCCCTCTGAAGAGATCATTGTGTCCCTTGCCACCACAGCCTGCTTTTCCAACACAGAGATATCTCTAGCAGAAATAACCAGACTCCCAGTACAGAAACACAGGAGGGGTGAGTGCAAAATCCCCTCGCCATTTCTGCAATTTAAGGGTGGATTCTCAATTTCTTGGTGTCTCTGCTTCACGGCTTTTAGCCTCTTCCACTGCCTCTCTTCCTGCAGGTCCCTGAGCAAGGATTTTCCTCTATACTGACATAGAAACGAGAATGGCTGCAGGAAATTCACTTGGAATTTCTGGAGATGATTCTCTGTAGTCCTCAGACAGGATCAGAAGGACCTGTTTTGGTGAAACCAGGTGGTGATGTCCCAGCTGGAGCTCCAGCGCAGTCTCAGCCCTCAGCCACACCAACCCAGAGCTTCCCAGAGAAGGTTGCAGAGCACGGTCGGGACAGCCACTGCCCGTGCAGTGTCTGCTGTTTGCTTGCTACTGACTTCGTCTAGGGAGAAATAGGAGATTTTAGGTGATCTTTGAAACCAAGGGGTACTAAACATTCCTTCCCTTCAGATTAAGAGAGTGTCCTAACCACCAGGTCATAGGGTTTCTTGAGAGCTGTCCGGTATTTTCCTTGAAACTGAGCTGTTCTGCAGCCAGGAGTGCAACAGTGATGAGGTCAGATGGCAAACTGGGACCACAGAGGGCAATATCTTGTACTATTATTACATTTTATTCCAAACTGGGCATCTATTCTTTCCACAATGAGCAACATCAGAAAAAAAGAAACTGGCCCTCTTCACTATTTCCCTTTGGGTACACAGAACAATTTTCTTACCTTCCTGTCTGGTTGCTCTATTTTAGTGTGTCCCCACAGTTTTGCTCATTCAATTATTTTCATTACAAAACTGAATATTGCACTCTTACACTTCTCAGTGCTTTCAATATGTTAAAATTTCTGATGTCTTTCACAGGTATCTTATTCAGCTTTGCCACTATGATGCTCTAAAAAAGCTCCAACAGTGAATGGAAATGGACTCCATGGGATATTAAATATATTTAAGTAAACACATTAAGCAAGCATTAAGAAAAGTGAGCACTCTTAACTCGATGAAATGGGACTGCAAGCACACAAGGGCCCCATAATGGCAGTTTCACTACAAACAGACTCCTGTACACATACTCACATGTTCCAGCCCTCTCTCCTAATATGAGAAAAGTGTGATCTGTCATGTCTTTGCATGATATCACTGCTCTGCTGGCACTTAAATAATTACAGTGTACCGTGAAGTGCTTGGGACCAAAAACATTGTGGCCCCAAGTGGAAGGGCCTCGTTTTGTTGTGTCTCTCCAAGTTCATCAAGTTCCCATAGCAACCCAGAGCCCACCAAATAACTAAATGTCCTATTTGCAAACACGTGGGGCAGCCACTGGGGATATCTTAAAATATTTGAATCTCTTTAACCACCCATTTCTGAGAAGAATTTCATTCAGTCTTTAGCACACCTCATGCTGTAGAACAGTCCGTTTTACCACTGTACTCCTGTACAGGTACTGCTGGGAGCTTTAGCAGCCACTCTGGCACTGCAAAGGGCAGCATGGTCACATCTTGCTGGGAAATGATGTAGACAAATCTAACAGAGCAATTCACAAGCAACCCACTGCCTGGCAGTTACTACTCAAAATCTTTATTGGAGGTTGATGAATAGAAACCACTTGTACAAAATTCAGTGAATGATTTGTGAGGAAAGGCAAGAGGAACAGGGATTTCTTCTAAACTTGTTTTCTATATTACATTTATAATTACTAATTGCTTCCTCACTTGGGATTACAGGTTATTATTTTAAGCTACAGAACATCAGTGACATGTAGGGACAGATTGATTGCAAATCTCTATTTTTCTTATTTCTGAATAGGGATTGCTTGTAAAACCTGGATATTTTCCTTACCTGGGAGATTAGGGTAAAGTTGCCATTCCAAGTTGTCTTGTATTTCTGGTCCAGACCAGTCCCAAATTGCCATCTCTTTCTGTCCCTGGCCTCCTCTTAGCCTTTCACACTTCCCTGCCCCTTCCAGTTTGCCCTTGCAATAGTGCCCAGAAAAGTTCCGTGTCTGCAAAGGAAAGAATGTAGAGCTGAAAAGGCAAGTTGGATTTTAGAGTTACGTTTTCAAATATTTTCCTGCTGCTCGTGGGACCTTGCTGGTCCTGTGACCAGCCAGAATTACAGCAATGAAGAATGTTCAATGGCCAGAACAGGTCGAGCCACTGGGTTTCCTTGTTGACCAGCGCTGGTCACAGGACTCCTGTGGGAACCTCAGCTTCCCCACTGCCCAGGAACGTCAATCAAGGCTTTTCTGTGAGCCGCACCTGCTCCCAGAGCACTGGATGGCACTTTACACAGCACTGACTCCTCCTCTACAAATATGGCAGGACTTCTGGAGCACAGCCTGGAGTCGTCCAGTCACATCTGCTACCTGGAGAAACTTCCCTTGTTTACTGTCCCATCAGATGTAGGGGCTCCATTTTGCTCCAGATGCTGTTTCTGGGCTGGTGAATCTCTTGGCAGTGTGTCCTCAGCTCCCAGCGAGTCACTTTCTGACTGAAGACCTGGGACAGGCAATAAGAACAAAAAGCTGTATTGTAGTAATCTGAGTGGAAAAGAAAGTTCAGGAGGGAAAGAAAATACTAAAGTAACCATATGCTTCTGTAGTAACACCTGAAAAGAGACTGACATTGGCTTTCTTGCAGCTTCTGAGGGTGCAGACAGCCTTGTCCACATTTCCTAGATCTCACAACCCTTTGGGAACTCATCATGTCCATAATGAAACTGAAGGCTTGGGTGTCCAGCAGCCCTTGCTAAGCACCTCCCAACATCACAAGAGAAGAGGATCAGCAAGGCACTCAGGGCTGCTCCTCTTGCATTTTTTCTGCTGAAATCACTGTTTTCTCTTGACCGCTGCGGTAGAGCATGGCAGAGAAACTCAGGAACCCACATGCTGAATTCTTGGATAATTTACTGGGCTGCAGAGATAATACAGCCCAGAGTCCAAACCAACAACAAGAAAAAAAAGGTGTGAAGAGAAGCAGGGAGAGAACAGGGGAAATACTTAAATCTTCTCTCTGGGAGGCTTTTCTAAAACATCAGCTTTGGCATGGTCTGGGATGCTTCAGCTGGAAAATCCGCAGATGAGGGAGACACAGGAGGCTATTTCAGGAACTGAGAGGCCTTTTTAGGGTGAAGTACTATGAATAAATGACCAAAGCCAGTGACAGTGGGAGAAATCCAAAGGAACCATAAGAGCGTAAAAAGCGGGGGAAGTTTGGGGTCTGTTGCTATAATTTAGTATAACTGCACCCTTCTCTTCGACCACCACAGGAGTTTCATGCTTAATTCTAAGCAGGAGATGTACAAAAAACCAAATTAATTTGGAGGAAGGGGAGGAAGCTGAGTTGAAAATGAGAGAATGGGTTGATCATTTGGCTTGATCTACTCGACATTTTCATTATACTCTCCATGACCATTTTGCACTTGAGAGGGGACTGTTTTCTCTCCATCTGTTGATGGAAGGAAACCTTCACAAGGCCTGGTTTGCTGTGAAAGAAGCTCTGTCTGGAGAACTTGGCCCCACAAGTCAGTAGGAAATTAGTTCCCCATCCTGTGAGAGGTTTCAGAGATTTTGCTTTTCCCCTCCTGTAATAAATAAGAACGAGTAAAACTCTCCCCGCCAAACTTTCCCCTTCCAATTTCTGATTGGTTCCGCTGAAATTTTTAATCTGAAGCATGTGGGACCAGTTTATTTCAATTCTCATATCTAAAGATAAGGAAAAACTGTTGAAAAGTCTAAGTGTACTGCAATTTCAAAGGTACTTAAGAATCAAAAGAAATTCTTCATTTAAGGAAAAAAAAGAGACAGTGTTATAGTGAGTTGAAAAGTATATTTTAAAAATGTTTGGTCTAGAGATTCTTCCTTCCCCAAATGTTCCTCCAAGCAGGTTGCCTTCCAACAAAGCAGTTTCCAGGAAATGTGGCTTTTCTCCTGCCAGTTTCCTGCACTGTTTGGGAGATCCTCATCTCTAGATCCCCATGCCTGAGACATTGCCCTTGGAAGCAAGTCACAGTGAGATTTCTGGATCCAAAATCTGTCCATTTACATGGGCAGTACAAGATGAACTGACCAGCAAGAGGGGTGTTTTGTTTTGCTAGGAGGTCAGGCAACACATGTGAGCTGATGGACAGCTTTTCAGTGACTTCATGCTCTTCCCCCACTCCTTTCTTTCTTTTAAAGCGTTGTTGGGGAACTCGAATAAACTAACGTCTAAAGGTAGAAGTATATGAACCAGACACTCTCTGTTGCAGCCTGGAGCAGCAGGCAGTCTGGTATATCCAAAATATAGAGCACCAGGTATTCTGGAGACTGGGAGAGGATCCAAAACCGAGTTAACAGGGCATTCAGATTAGAATAAAAGAGACCTTATTTGAGGAGTTATAAATTCACCGAAATATGTTCCATGTATAGAAGGAACAAGAGGTCACAGAAGTGGCCAGTTTGGCTTACACAAGGCACTGAGGGCAAAGTGCTGGCAGAGCACACTCTGGACGACGCCAAAGAAATCAAATGTAGCTTGCTTCAGCTTAGGGAGGCCAAGGGACCAATAACACAAAGAGATGCAATTATAACTTGGTCAGTCCCCTGACGCCAGCGTGTTTCTGGAGCTGGAGCTGAAGCTTTTCCATCCAAAATAGGGTTCATTGTGTATGAGCCCAGGGCTCACCACATAAAGCTGCCTCCCCCCACTCTGAGCTGGAGTTTGGGTTTTCTACAGGCCACGGATGGGAGGAGCATGTGAGAAATGAAGGCCCTATTCCACGGGCTATTGCAGAGAGCCCTTCCTCTCTCCCTGCTCACCTCACCACACCAAAACCCCTTCCCCTCTGCATAAAAACCCCTCAATAATTACACCAGAAGATATAATGATCCAGCTGTAAGATGTTCTTCAGCACAGGGTGTGGCCATTGAAGGGGGTCTCTCATGTCAGAGATGTGTAGGCTACTGTTTGGGGCAGCAGAGTTTTGCACAAGATACTTCAATTCTAGCAGTCTTTGAGGGAAGGGAGAGGAATTACTGACCTGATTCAGTGCTTAGATTTAACAAAAAAAACCTCCAGCTGTTAATCCCACATGAAATTTATCCCCTTCAGCATTTTTAATTTTTTGGGGTTTTTTTTAAATAGAGGCACTAGGCTGAGCTATGCTCAGGGTGCTGGGGTTTGTGAACTACCTTCTTCAGGAATTGCCTAATTAGGATTTGGGAACAGGGTCTAATACTGATCCTTAAATCCTTCCCGTGAATCTAGTTCCATTCATATGGGCATTTAATCTTTGGCACTAATCAACACAGCCCTAAAGAGTTTTGTTTTCCTCCCTCTGCATGTTAAATAACAACACAGGGTAAATCCTGTCAGAGTTCAGCTCTGTGTTGGTTTAATCCCCCTGGATTGCTGTTTCTAAATATTTATGTTACCTGAGATTTTGTTTCAAACTTAATAATTGGCACCACTATAGCCCAGTAAGTAACAAAAACAGCCTTTGATTTGCACAATGCTTGGAGAAGAGAATAATCTTGAGTGTTTTGAAGGCACTTTGCCCATGGCAATGCATAAACATGCTAGCGTGGGGTTTTGTGCATGTAGGAATAAATCACTTTTGTTATCACTTCTGAAAAGTTAATCTGAAACACAGTTTCCTGTGCAAAAATTGAAGGGAGACTTATCACCCACACAACCATAGCCATAACTCTGTAGGCTGAGTATATTTTGTGGGTAAGTTGGAGTTTATTTTCAGAGAAATGTCTCATTTGATACAGTTTTCCTTCTTCTGTCTGTCTGCTGTTCTACCCATTGCCCTGATAACAGTCACTGTTAATAGATATGTTATTAAGTCACCACTTGGCAGCTCCAGTTTATGGTGTTAATTGGGAGAGGCATATCTGAGACATGTGGAGTGCTTTGTTCAGCTTCAGGCCCTACAGCCTGAGTAATGTGTTCTCCAGACACACGAGATCCAAATCACAGGAGAGAAAATAGGTGGAAAAATCACCGACAGGAGGTTTTTAAGAGACCTGAAATAGGTCAATCAGGCCTTGATCTGAGCTTTCATAGACACAGCTTTTTTTTTTTGCCTATGAGAGCAATTAATAGAATCATAGAGTCACTAAGGTTGCAGAAGACCTCTAAGATCATCGAGTCCAACCATTAACCTAACTCTGACAAGGCCAGCACTAAACCATGTCCCCAAGTGCCATATCCATGTGGTTTTCGAACACTTCCAAGGATGGTGACTTCACCACTTCCTTGGGTTGCCTGTTCCAGTGCTTGACAATCCTTCCCATGAGTAAATTTTTTACTATTATCTAATCTAAACCTCCCCAGGTGCAACTGAAGGCCAACTGTATTCCTGATTTAAACTCAATTCAGATTAGATTTTTAATAGGTTATACCTTAATATGGCATCTATGGATTGAAAAGAAATTAATAATTAAAACCTTTCTGGATGTCTCTTCCAATCCTTTTCTGTGATTAAAAGTGTGTGGAGATGAGGCTGAGCACCTTGGGCTGTAATCTAATAAGTTCTAGCTTTTTTCAGGGCATTGGAAAACTGGTGAATAACAAAAGCATCTGAAACCTCTGGCACATGGAGCAGACAGAACTCTCCTGAATTTATGCAACACACTAGTAGATGTCCTTAGCACACCACACACAAACCTGATGAGAATTTCTATTTCTATTTCTCCCCAAGGCATTTCTACAATAATTCTTGTAAGTCTATTTTAGCAAATTAGAGCTAAATACCACCTCTTATCCCTTAACTTCCCAGACCTCACCCAACCAACACCATCCTTTCCAATCTTTCTCTAGAAGGACCCTGTCTTCTGAAGCCACCTGTTGCTGTATTTTACCTGAAAGAGGATCCTGGGCTACTGGCAGTGTTTTCTATGCTGCTGATTGCCATCACTTCCCATGGATCTGTCCTGAAGCCATGGCAAAAAGGAATTTGCACTGCCAGAGCCCTCCTGCTTCTTGTCCATCCCCTTGTCTTGTGGATGAGCTCTGCTATGAAAGGCTCCAGACCCACCAACATGTGCTTCTCATCAGCAGCAAGGGAAGCTGGAGTTCCTAGGGTCACACTGGATGAGGTAACTGTTTTAATCAACAAATCCCTGAACACAAGAGAGATGCAGCTGCCTGGCCCCTAGAGTTGTCCAGCCAGTTCATGGGAGAACAGCAATTAGCTTGCTGAAATGCTAATGAAGAGGCAAAATTGTTGAAGCAGTACCCAGAGCAAGGCATAAGAAACTGGTGCTGAGGAGCAAGAGGGATATGGAAGAGGAACCTGGCTCATTCATGGCCACTTGGCTTGGGGTGGAGAGTAGTCCACAGGTTCAGATCAGAGCCAGACAGGGAGAAGAGACTGACCAAAGGTCACCAGGACTGACCAAGAGCTTCTACATTTGGATGCAGACCTTGGTGCTGGACCATCCGGTGCTTTGCCATGGGTTATTAACACAGTTCTTACATAGATGAGGGTTTTGGCTTATCAAAGTGTCCCAAGAGGATGTTTCTTACCACTAATTAATCTCTTCTCACTCCTCATGTCTCACTTCATTCTACTTTATGATTCCCCATTGGCCTCTGACTCTGGAAATCTCATTACCACAAACATCATCTCCTGCTCCCGTCAACACTCACATCATTACAGACCCCAACTGTTCCTGTAAGGAAAGGAATGGCTCCACATGAACCTTCTCCTGGGCCTTCCTAGGCATTTTAAGCTGTTCAATTATTTGCCCATCAATTACATGAATTAGGCATAGCAGTGAAATCAGGACCCACTGTCTGAGGTGCAAATGAGGCAAATAAACCTCAGTCCTCTCCCCAGCGAACTCACAATCCACCTGCATGTGCAACATGGGCTCTCCAGGGCCTCTTGCTGGAAAAATACCCCTAAAATGATATAAAAATTAACCACTCATTGAAAGAAAAATGAGCCTAAGCAGCACAGAAACACATGGGAGGGTGTTAGCTTGGAAGTCCGTGAAGAGTTTCTGTCACTTCAGTTTGTAGCTTTTTTTCTTATTCCAGCAAGATCTAAGATCTGAGATGATGTGCATTTGAGAAAACATTACTGAACATCTGGTCGTTGACTGGATGTTGAAGGGGTCATCGTGCAGTATTCCCAACGTCCCCTCTGGGAGATGTGTTGCACAGTCTAAGTACAAGGACTGAGTCAACAAACCTCTTTGTATGGACATATAAAATGTAACTCACTGGGAACCTCCTCTAACTTCTCAAAACCAGAGGCTGAGGGCAAACTGGGCTGTCTTCCCTCTGCTCCTGGCAAGCTCCTCAGAGCTGGTGACACCCACCACAGGCGGAGGGGATAATTTAGGAGCCACTTTGTCCTCTCACCATTACTAATAGTTTGCCCGTAGTCCACCCACCAAAGGTGTGGTAATTCACTTCTTGGTTGTCTTGCAGGTGCTGTGCTTCAGTCCCTGTTGAGTTGTTGAACTCCTGAGCTTTGATCAGGGCTTCATGTACATAGTGTCAACTTTTCAATTCAATGACCTCACACTGACCACCAAAAAATCCTCTGTCCCCCTTCTCCCCCTCAGTGTGTCCTGAGGTGTGCACTCAAAACCAGAAACATCCAAGCTGAGAAATCTTGGCTTTACTGAACAGCTCCAACTTCAGCCCTGCTTAATTCTGGGGAGCTCCAGCATTGATGAATTCTGACCTTTACATGAAATCCACGGCAGAGCAAGCAAGGATGTCTCTGTATTCCAATTTAAATTTTACGCTCAAAGGATACATATGCATTTTAAACCCACCTTTTTAATCCTTGCAGCTGAACCATTCAGCTGTTGTGTTGCCACTGAGAATTCAGGCAAAATATTTGACAGAGGGGAAGGGAGCTGCTCTGCATCATTAAGGAAGGCAGAGGTATGGGATGAGAGTATGTGACCTCTGAGAGAAACAACCTGCACTGAATGCATCAAACAGTAAAATGTTGCCAGGAATGAAGAGGATTAAACCCCTTAAACTGCACTTGAAACCACATATGCCTGGAAGTAGAGAAATTCCTTCCTAACTTGTTTTCTCTCCATATAATTAGTCTTCAAATATGCTTTCTGGAGTGAGTGCATTTGTCCCAATCCAAAGAAGCAAATGGAATGATGTAACTGGTTTCTTTCAGTTCCCACTTCAGTGCAACTTCACAATACCCTTGGACTTCAGGGGATTAAGTTCCTGTCTTGGCCATGGTCCAGTTACTGGTCATTGCTATTTGTTGATTATCCTAGCATTCCAGAAAACATTTTATCCCCTTCATTAACTCACAATTGACCAATCACATAAATCAGGTTAAGGACTAGTGGACATGTCTATGAAGAAAAAAGAGATTCTAAGAAAGACGGATTAAAGAACAGGTTGAATTTTATTTTCCCTTAAGATCTCTATTCTTGAAATTGCAAATAATGACCCCTGCAAAAAAAGAACATTAATTCAACCTACCAGCCTTTTGTTCACACTTTGAAAAGATGAAAAAAAAATCATTGTTTCTCTGAAAGAAGCCTCCACCTTCTTAAAGATACACAGCTCGTTTCCATCATCATGTTTAAAACCAGATTATTTGCAGATGTGTCATCTGTGAATGTGTGAATACGTGGGTGTATAACTGTGTCTGTGGTGGACTCACCGTGTCACCAGTGCACAGGCATGCTGCTGTGAGGACAGCTGGACACTGGGGACACACTGGAGTCTGGTTGTGCTTGGGGATCGCTGCATAAGCCTTTCATGCAGTAAGAGTCAGTCCTGACACTGATTTCACTAAGAACAAGACTGAGTCCTGTTTGAAATTAGCTGTCCATCTGTATAGGTGATACGCTGAGGACAGCTCTGATGCTGTGACCTCTCCTCCTTGAACCCAAGGACCCTCAAGCCTCCTCCAAGATGACGATAAAGGCTGCATCCTACCCTTCCCATGCATCCTGCCCTTCCCATGCATCCTGCCCTTCCCATGCCTTCCCTCTTTGTCCAGCCATGCTGCGACCTTGGAGCCATAGGAGAGTGACACAATTCTTTGTGTCTCTTGTTGGCATTTGGAACACATATTTTTCTTGGTTTGACTTGGGGGAGAACTTCTCCAAGAATGTAACAGGATGGGTTTTAAATTGCACACTTTGCCATGGGCCGTTCTCCGAGCCCTTGCGTACGGGTGACCAACATGTCTGTGGGCAGGACCAGTAAATGCTGCCTGATGATGGGTGGCTGGTGTGGCCACATCCTCTCTCCCCAAGGCCTGGGTTGCTGTGGGCTTCTGGAGGAAATGAAAAATATGTGGTTCCCTCTTCTGAAGTCTGTGGGGTGTGATTTTCTGTAATAAACCATACGCATTATTTTTGTGTACAAAAGCTGCTCTACCTAAGGGTTTGGACCCTACAAGACGACAGACATTCTTGTTGAAATATTCTCTTCTTCAGGGAAGAGAAATTTAAGCTGACTAATCAGTGCAGAACCCATTTTCTTTTCTCCTGGGTGAGTTAGGAGTATCATGACCCAGCGTGGAGATAAGCATAGAATCATGGAATATCTCGAGTTGGAAGGGGCATCTCTGCACATCCCTTGGGGGTCATGGCTCTGGCTCATCCACCACCTGACGAAACAGATCCAGTGTTCATATCACCTCTATGTCCGGCTGCAGTGCCAGAGGATCTGGCAGGCCTTGTTTGTGCAAAAGATGCTGAGCAATGAAACATTTATTTGGCTGTGGCTGCAGTGGAAAATCTATAACCCCAGCACTATGAAGGCTTCAGAAGGCAACATAGAGACCATGGCTCTGACAAAGATTTTTTTGAGAAACATCATTGGTCTTGGAGGAATGTGAAACTGGATGATGGGATGTAGGACATGATAGTGTCATCCTCCTCCTTTGTCCAGTGGGGGCCTAGTCAAAGGGAGGGCAGAAAACTCTCCAGTACTGGCAGCCCCAAAGCCTTTAGAGATCCCACATTTCCTTTGCCAAAACACAAGGTAAATTTGGGTCACCTGCCAAAAGTTTTTAGTGGAATCATGACCCTGTTCTTTATGGACCTATAATCCAAGGATAAAGAAAGGAAGGAAAACAGAGATTCTTCATGCTGACTTTCCTCATTTTGATGTTTGGGGTTTTTTTAGGGTGGAGGAAAACAGATTTTGTGATGTAGAAGCACCACTGATTTATACAGTGGAATAAAAGCATCACTCTGACAATATTTATATAGTTAAAAGGTTTTGAGATGTGCCAGGAAGAAATTCAAAATAGTATAATGAAGAGGGTATTCAGGGTCTAAATTTACAGCAGCTGCCCTGACATCAGTACAATTTAAGTCCATCCTCTCAGTATCAATGGACAAAGCCCAGATTTATGCCTTGTAATTCCTCATCACATTGAGACAGGAAAAGATGGAAGTCAGCATGAATTAAGTGTAGAGGTTCTAAGGATTGAAAGTGGTCCCTTGCTTGAGATTCATTTAACTTAGTGCATAGACTGTGATTTAAAATCCCAAATGCCATTTGGCATCCATCTGGTGCCTAGATGATGCCCAAATAAGAGCAGTTTTTTACCCATTACTTTTAAGCAGTCTTCCTGGCAAAAGGACAATGGCAGATTGTGCTTCTATTGCATTTGCACCAGATTTTCACTAAGTGCAGATTTATGTTTATTTAATCACTGTTACTGGTTTATAAGTTATGCCTCATTTCTTTAAACAGTATGATTTCCCACCCCCCCAAAAAAATCTGAGTATAGGATTTATGATGGAAAATCCATAAAAGGTCCCTTTTGTTCCACCTAATTGAATTTCGCCTCCTGTTACCATTACCTTATTCCTGTTCACAGCACAGAGAATGAAAAGCTTTGGCAACTTTTTGGGTGAGTATGTCCAAGAAGTCAGAAATCTTGGCCTTTCTTCTGGAAGGTATTGTGTAAAGCAGACATCCTGGACATATCCCTGTGTTTTCCCCCTTTCTTTCTGTGTCATCCCAATAGTCAGCCTGAAGGCGTAGCATAGTCGTAGCACTCAAGTGCTCTGTAGGATAGAGTTCCTCAAACCTTCATTAACTCAAAAAGCTTTGCTAGATCTATTTGGCATTTAAATCTTTAAGAAAGGGTTCAGACAGCACTGGCAGTCCTTAGCCTTTGATTCCCTGGATCTTTGGTTCAGGAGTGATTTCAGCCCTAAAAATTACCTGGCAGCATCACATTGCAGCTTTGTGTTGTGCCTTTCCTGTCTCATGTCACTGTAAGCGGCAGCGTTTCAGTGACTTCATTCAGCTGAATTTCCATTATTTCCTGCCTGAAAAGGACCAGTTTCCTTTGTGTTTTTGTTTTTAACCACGCTCTACCTATTCGTAACAAAAAAGTGATCTTTGTGTGGTAATTAACTAGCCAGCCTAGATATAAACTTTCTTCTGGAAAGAACTTTCTGCTCCGAGAGGTCAAAGGCCCTCAGTTGCCAACAGAAATATGATTTAACAAGCAAGAGGCATTTTGGAAAAGAAGTATCTGTGCTCTTGAATTTGCTCCACAAAATGAATAGGAAACTCCCTGTAGTCCTAAGTCCAGCCCTGGCTCAGCTGCTGTCTGTGTGTGCAGCTGAAGTCTGGGGACGTGATTTCTGTGGGGACTTGGATGTGCGAATGACCTCGGATTTCACCTCATGATACGAGTTTCACAGTGGTCAAGACAGAGAGAGGCACCATCACGGGGAAGGAAGGGTCCTTTACATGAATATTCCTTGTGCCTAAGGACGCTGAAGGACTGAGAAGCTGGGATAGATCTGTTGTGAACCACCTGGCACATGTTTTGTGAGAAGTTAAGGATGGTTTTCAAAGTATCTGTATATACATATATGTGTGTATATATATATATATATATATATATATATATATATATATGTATACACAAAGTGCACTTTGAGCACAACCAGCTGAACCTGGAACATACTGGACACCAAGACATCTCACCTACAGCTAAATCCCTCTGGCCTGCACACAAGAGGCATTTCTCTGGCTGTTTCACCAGCAAGGTGTGCATCCACTGGTGTTTAGGCACCTGTTAGGACCAGCATTTTACAAAGCACAGCCAGCAGACACAACACTGAAGGAAGATTCTTCTGGGAAGAGGAGTTTATGTCATTAACTACTTAAGACTTATGAGGTCACTTAGGTGGCTTCCACCTCATATCACTCATCCAAAGAACACAATGATAAAATCATTTTGCTGGATTAAAAGCACAACTTTGTAAAGTATAAATGAGGTTAGGTTCCCTCTGCAGACATTAGACTTGGCAAAAGTCTGACTCATCTCAGAGGTAAGGGCATTCTTATGGATCCAATTAGAGAAAAAACACTATCTGGCAAGAAAGACCAAAACCTATAATACTTCTGATTATACAATGGCAGCTGGAATAAAATTTTCTCATATGGGAACACATGAGCTCAATGTGTAAGGAGAAACTGGGCTTGTCAGACTTAATTAGAGTGAGGGAAATGGCCTACGGTTAGAAACTGCACACGTTGTCCACTCCTGGCTCCTGGGGCTGAGCCAGACTCGGAGGTCTGTGGGACAGCACCCTGCACCACAATCCCAGAGACAGGAGTTCACACCAAGGGCTTCTGGCTGCTGGTGGTGAGAAAACTGCGGGCTTTCACTAAAATGTTGTCTCATGCTGGTGACAGAATGATAGGGGCTCCACCAGAGAGTCTCAAAGCGCACTCTGAATAGCTGTTTGTGATGGGATAGGGGCCAGCATGTTCCAGCAAAGTGTGCACAGGCTGGAGGCTGGTTGGGACTGCGAGAGGGCCATCGCGGGTAATACATCAGATCCGTCCACCTGAAGTACATAAATAGATGTAATTACATCAGCATCCAAGTGCCTCATAGCACTCCTCTAAGCTAGAGATTTCCTGTTATTCCCAATTTATGTGGAAGCCTGGGGGACAAGGAGACTATAGGATTTCAGTGGGATCCAGACCTTCAGTTACCCTTCCAAGCCCTACCCTTGGGGACATGTGTATCATCGTGCAGGAATGGCCTCTGAAGGGCTGCCAGCCGCCTGTCCATGGGGTGGTGGAGCTGGAGTGCACTGACCCGCTGTGGTCATTCAGGCACTGGAGCTCACACAGGGCTTGGAAGCTGCTTTGCAGGGTAGAAATAGGTGCAGATTTACTGGGAGAGAGGAGTGGGGGAGAGGGTTGTAGCACCCTCACTACCACCATGTATTGGATCCAACATGCTCCTTCTCTCCTGAGCTGGGATCTTGGATCCTGGGGGATTGTTTCCCTGATGACAACTTCCTAGGTGTCCCAGTTTGTCACACTAGGTGACATCAAAACAGTTTTATTTTCCTTTATTTCCTTTTATTTTCCTTTGCTGAACTAAGCAAATCAACTTGAAATATAATCATGAGGTGCTGGGAAAGGTTTAGAGAAAATAGCAGCAAAAGCAGCATTTTTACCAACTTGAAGTGGTGCAAATGTATTTGAGACAATTCTAACAAAGGAAGACTTATCTCATTGATATCTTACTGGCTTTACCAAAATAAAACTTTCCTTTGTGAGCACAGAGAAGCCATTTTATCCAATTCTTGGTTGTCAGTTGCAGGATAATATTATTATTTTGCCTTCTTCCATATGATGTGTTTATGTTTTATGCTTCCTAGGACAGAAGCTGTCCTGAAGAATGACCAGGGCTTCAATCTCAGCACAGGTCTCTTGAGTGTTACGGCAAATACAAAGGCAGGTCACTGCATGCCCTTTTCAGCATCAAGCCAAAATTACTTGTCTTACAGACTGAAGATCTTTGCTTCAGGGGAAAAAATCTTTGGGGCAAGGGGAAAGAGAAGCCCATAAAGCCCTCAGTCTTCAAATTAAGTGGGTTCTCCCATTTTATACAAAGGGAAATAGATATATCTGAAAGGAACATAGGAAAATCCCCACTTTTCACTGGCATAGTTACTCATGTCATGCTCCCATGTGAAAGGGCACCGTGTACCGTACTAAAGATCAGGAAGGGTTGTGTCCCTTGGTGCTCTTCTTGAGGCAAATGTGCAAGTGGTATCTTGTCTCAGATGTGCGCAATCCTTTGAAATTTGATTTGTCCCCTGGTCCTGTTGCCTGTTATGCAGAGTTGCAGTGGGTGGGACCATCATGTTGATGTCCCCATTGGTGACTGCATGTATTTCAGGAATGCTCTGTAATACAACCTGGCTCATTGTTGACAGACAGAACTTTCCAGGCTCCTTTTCTTCTCCTCGGCTCCCTTGCTTATTAGAAGGGCAATAATGAAACAGGTGTACCTGGAGGGCAAGGGTGTACCACCACACCAAGCTGCGAGGTTCAGGCAGAGCAGGAGAAGACCTTTCCTGGGGAAGAGATCTCTTGCCCCCATGTGCAGGCTGTCCTTTTACATCCATCCTTGCGTGGTATATTACCCAAGGGCAAAGATCTGACCAACTTCTAAGCAGGCAGTGTGCCATCGTGACAGATGGGCACAAAAGGGGCAGCCAAGAAGCCATGTATGTGCATCCAGTGTGTTTAGGGGTTGGGTTCCCAGCCAGGAACGTCAGAGCAGCTGTCCACCCTCAGTTTACATGCCTGTAGTTTAGGGGGATCTTCCACCACTAATCCAGCTTCAGAGATGGTTTAACTTTCAAAAATTAAAAATAGCATTCATTGCCCCATATGGAGAGTGAGTCTTGGCCCATTTGCCTCAAGGGTTGGTGTGGGTGAATGAGGAGGGGGGAAGCATCAAAGAATGGGAGGGTGGGGAGCTGCGTAAACCTCCATTTGTCTTTTGGATGGGATCTGCTGTGGGATTGTTAGGAATGCCTCCACACACTAGTCAGGTCTGGCCAGGGTGCCCAAGGCAGGATTTGGGCTCTGCTGGAAGAGAGCAGAGAGGACTGGATTCTTCCATCCCGTTTTCTCAGTCCTAGAACTCCATGCTACCCCATGTCAACAGTGGCTAGACCTAGTTGTTCAAAATGGACATTTTAAAGCCCTGTAGTTAAAACTGAGTCCTCATCACAAATGTCTAACATCTGGGTGTCCGATTCTGCCACTGACAGATGCCTCACCCAGGCACTTACTCTCTGCAAGAAAGATATTCTGGTCTCTTGCACAGGTACAGATGCAGCTCTTCAAAGGGATGGAATAAGATTTTCCTTGACTCGAATTATCAAATTTTCAGGTGTATTTGGACGTTCAGAGCTAGAACTAATAAAGGATTTAGATTGAAAGAGATCAGACAAGAAAGGGCCTGCCTTAGATGGTTAGCTGCTAGAGAGAGATCCAGATCTGTGATTTGGGGGCTGTGGCCTATGTACTTCACAGGCCACTTAAGAAAGGGTTAGGACCAGTCAGCATATGGGGGGCCATCCTAACTAAGCCCAAGGAAAGGCTGAATATGGGTCTGTGTTTGTAATTTTGCACCTCCTGAAATGTGGGGTAGCACTAGCCCAGCGACTGAAGCATCTCAATTCAATGCTCAACCAAAGTGTGGAGATCCTTACATGTCAATCTGTATGACATACATATGTGCAAAAAGTTACCAGAGCCCAGGGTTTAAACTTTTTATTCTCTTGTAAAAGATTATTCTCCAGCCACTGGGATACTGGGGAACCCAGCTGTATCTTTACATCCCCACTAGTCTGAGGAGGAGCTTGGCACTGGACCTTTGCTCATAGAAGTGGTTCACCCCCACGGGGTTTCGGTTTGATTTAGTTGCTTGGTAGAAGGACTGTTGTTAGAAATGTAGTTGACAGTGTCAGTCAAAACGTTTAGGGGAAAACTTCAGGATTACATCTGAAGAATTTGGTGCATCTAAATTTTGCACTGAAGCACACCTGAACAACTTGTGTTCTTTTGGAGTCTGGATGCTCAAATACACTCTAATGCTAATGGGATTTCAACTTTGAAATCTTACTGGGCATCTCAAGTTACCACAGGTGTTGCCGAAAAAATTACTATAAATTCTCCAAACTCCTATTTTTCAAAGTTACTTGAGATTTGTGACTTGAGATTTAGGGCAGAGTGAGCCAGGAATGACTTCATTTCACCTCTGACTCTGGGTAAATGTTCTTACCTGTGATAACATCTGAGGTCAATCAAAGCAGTTGGGGTTATCTGTCACACCAGAACATTCCCAGTCAGCCATCATGATGTGACCTGTAGTCTGTACACCTGGTCATCTGCTTATGGCCCAGTCCATGGAAATGTGCTGATACAGCTCTGGCTTTAGCGTCCAAGGTCACTCAGATGCAGCTGGACATTTTTTCTATCATTTGAAACATCTTATCTTTCCCAGCTTTCTCCTTCTCTGTCGTGTTACTTATTTTCCTATTTTCCAGCACTGCAGATTGAGCCTCATAAAGCATGTGAATTTGAAGTTCATATGAGAGATACACAGAAAAATGTTGAATCACATTGTGACATCTTCCAGGGGCCCCTGTGCACATCTCAGTATTATGTAGCAATTGAAGCTTACAAGAGACCTGTTAGTTATCCCAGCGTGGTTATCACAGCCATGAAAACCAGCACACTCAGTCCTGGTGTGTGAGTTCTCCTAAATCACTGTGTATCAACCCATTGTCTATGAACAGCATGTGTTTGTAGGAGTATTTTCCCTGTGTACTGAAAGGAGAGGGCATTTTGGGAGTGCTTTGCCTCTCTGCAAAATAGCTCTACGCAAGATTCAAGGCTTGACTTCTTTGGAGTGCTGTAGTGATAACAGAGATGATCATTTGCCCTGTTTGTCTCAGTGACTTTCTTCAAATTCCTCTCTCATAACTTCAGTACATTTCATTCATAATCTGCAAACACTGTGTGCTGCAATATAAAGCAGGGAGAATAATTTCTGGAAATGCACACCTGGAAATGGCATTATGAACACTGAAACAACAAGCAGAATAGGAAGAAAGGGGACATAACGAATAAACATAAATTTTGCAGAGTTATTGGAATATGTTAAACCAGAGTAACTATTAAAACATATAGATATGTATGATACTTTATGTATTTACTATTTCTATTCAGATAGTGCCAAGGCATCCTGTAGATGGACAAGAGCAAGATTTTGGTAGACAGCTAGTAACCCAGGAATGCAGAGCTCTGACAACAAAGGATTTACCCAGTCTCCAGCTGCTGCCTAAATAAAGGAATGGTCTGATTTGTGACCTTCATTGTGAATCTCATGGCATGTGAAATTCTTCTTAAAAACAGAACTCATGGAGTTAAAAAACTAGGCAAGAGTGAAAATGAGTATGATGTAAAGATGAGGGATATGCACCATAAAAGTTCATAACTGCTGAGGGCAACAATCAGTTAACAGTTTAATGGTTGGAATCAATGATCTTAGAGGTCTTTTCTAACCTTAAAGATTCTATGATTCTGTGATATGAACTTTACTTGAAGCGAGGAAGGATGGTTACCCTCCTCTTCCTCATATTTAGCTTTCACCATCAGTCTTGTTTCCCGTCTTGCTGGCTGAGTGCATTTCTGCCCCCATTAATGAGAGCAGAGCACCTTCACCAGAAACGGCTGAGAATCTCTCACTTCAGTGGGGTGGTTATGGCTGCTTTCAGGAGAAATTATGACTGCTTAATTTGGGAGCAGCTTGGGAAAAATCAGAGTTGTTCTCCACCCAGGCTGGAGCAGGGATGTCTGCAGCACCAGCCTGTCCTGCAAGCTCTGATTCCTGCTGGCAAAGTGGCCATGCCGGTGTCTGCATCCCCTGGCATTCCCCAGCCTTGGCATGTGGAGTACTCAGTGCTGGTGTATAAAGAAAAGGCCTCTGTAATAACCAAGCAGAATAAGGCTTTGCTTTCAGGAACTTTCTGGACTCGCCCTATTCCCCAGTCACTATAATGTTCCAGCAAATACTCTGTGAGACAGTTTTCACACTGCTTCTAGGAACACACAGAATATTCAACCAAAATGTCATGTGTCGTCTTTTTGACCTCTTGGCATTCATTGATGCAAGTTTACCTCATAGCCACTATTTTCCTAATAAATTCTGTTTAGGGTTTGTTTTTCAAGCTCAAATGGAAAATCCCAAATTGTGTCATGACAAGAGTAAACACTCCTACATGCTGAAAATGTTCTGTTTTCCATTGCTCTGTTGCCAAAGTCTGGGGGTGAAAAAAGGCTCACACAGGCTGAGTGTCAAGGGTGTAGTAGAAGTGGGAGGTAGCCAACTTGGAGTCTGAAGCTTGTGTGTTCCTTCAACAACCGAGTTGCTATTGCCCTGATCCATCCACAAAGGATCAATTAATCAAAGATTTCTCCCTAATCAACAGCTATCCTTGCCCTGATTAGCTAGTGGAAGGAATGTTTTTCAGTGAAAGAAATATAATTAGCTCACACAGTGTGGGGCAGACTACAACCAACCTGAAGAAGTGTGAATCTTGCACATTTGGATGCTGGACACCTCCAGACCACAGCACTCGGAGACGTGGTGGTGCAGCAGAGTTCCCTGAGGCTTTACCATCTGACTCTGAGCTCTGCCTCTTTGCAAGTCTGAACTCAGAGCAGCATTTCAGGGAAATGAAGGAATTAAATTCCAGATAAGCCTTGGGAAATGCTCTGGATGATGAGGTGCCTGAATTCAGCACACAGGCTCTGCTGAGATGCTCCAACCTTCTTCTCAGCTGCCATCTGACACAGCAGGCATCTAATTTTCTGCTAGAAAGTCTAAGCAAGCCTGCCAAGATCTGGCAGAGCTCAGCTACCTGGAGACATGCATGAATCTCATGGGATTCCCATACCAGCCATTCCTCTCTCACTCATACCTATGGAGCAAAGGGATGTTCAGATAATTGGGACATGGCCCTTTGAGATCAGCTGCATGACATGGGTCCTTGCAGAGAACCTGTCCTCCAGCTCATCTGAGGCTGGGCTATCAGTTCATATGTTGTTTGCCAGGTCAGATAACCTTTAGGTTATTGATGAGATACACCCTATTGAAGTCCTATCACTTTCTGTACACAGTCAAATATCCATCAGGTTGGTGGACAAAGGGAGACATGAGCTGGAGGAGGAATATTGTTTTCAAATCTTAGATTCAATCTCCTACATTTCAGGTGTGTGTATTCAACCTACGGCTACGTGAGAGGGTTGGAGGAAAGGCAGACCAGCCTTGAAGACAGAGTAGCAGAGTATTCACAGATGAGTTATGTACAAAACTGCATGGAAATGTTTGATTTGCTTTTTTTAATGTTTTATCTCCCATAATACCAAGATCTCCCTTCACTATTAAGTGCAGCTTCTGAGCTGCAGAGTCTTTGTCTCCAGCACACTCGAGATCCAAGCTATTATCTATAAAATCAGAATACACTTTAAAGGCTGATTTTTAAACAAATTTCTCCTCAGTTATACTGTATTTACCCCACAGATTTCAGTGAGGAACTCATTTGCCCTGTAAGGAAGGGAGAATAGTTTTACCCTGAGTGAAGCCAACTTTGAGGTCTGACCAATGAACACATATTCAAGCATGGTGTATCCTCATGTCAGTGGTTTCCCAGGCCTTTCTGAAGAGGCAGGCTGACATCTAAGCTCTCACATGTGAGAAATCTCAGTGCAACTGAAGTAAGTGACAGAAGTTTCATTGATTTTCCACTGGGAGTGATTTCACTGAAAGCAGTTAGAGCTTAATAGCAGAAACACAAAAACATCTCAAATTCTAGCGTGGCCCAGACGTTCACGCTGAAATGAGAATTGTCTTGCTGAGATGTCTTACTTGGGAGAAATACTTCAAGAAGGATTTGCTCATTTCTCTTATGCGTAGGGAGTGGGAGACTGAGTTAACTCCTTCCATCCCTGCAAAGGGACCTCATTTGTCACAAGGTGAACTCTCAGATCCCTCTTTCTCAAACTGGACACTGCACAGCTGAGTCTCCCAAAAACTGCTCGTCGCTTCAGAAATGCTTGGCTCTGGGGTCTGTCCTGAAAGCTTTTCTTGACACATCCAAAGATAATCTCAAGTCTGCCAGAAGGACTTTGGAGCCAAAATATTAACCTTTCATTTTTAATTTCTGTCTCCACCAAGTTTAGTCCTGCTCCCAGGGAAGAAGCAACAGGCTTCTGCTGCAAGCTGCTTTGCTCGAGCCATACACTGCACATGCCCATGCCCAAGTGTTTTTGCAGGGAGAGAAAAGCCAGCTCCCCACCAGGCTGGCTGCTTAAGGAAAGCAGGAAGGGGGATAGCAGCTCAGGAGCTTTTTAACACTCCAAGAGCTTGGTCTGTTCTTTCTCTTCACCAAGTGGGTTGATTGGCATCCAAGACACATTTAATCCTGCTCTGCAAAAAGGCAATATTTTAACAACTAAATCGTTTGTTCACCTGAAACCTCACATTTTCCAAGAAACCAGACCAAGCTGGGTTTGAAGATCTGCATGCAAATGGATCATGGGATAGGTGTGATAATTTCATTAATTTCTATGACACTTATTGCAAGGACAGCAGCATGCTTTTGTGTATTAATGCAGTGACTGATTCATTTTCCAGAAATCCTTACCTTATGGTAGATAACACAAGTATAGATGTAAAATACAGGGCTTACTTCATCCACAGGCAAGTCCAGCTGTTTCCGGGTGGAAACCTGCCATAGTTTCACAGTTCATAACTGCAGTGTGTAAAATTTTAGAGCTGAAATTGTATTTCTCCCACATACTGACTGCTGTAGATGTTGCCACAAGCTGCATATAACAAGGTGAGCAAGGGGATGCTGACCTCACCTGTTAGTAGAAGATGACTGGTCAAATACTGCCTTTAAAGCAATCTTTCATCAGTGGCTTGACTCACCTTCCCTTTCCATTGAAGAAAGCAGGTCTTTAGCAGCTGAGCTTCCACCAGGATGGATTTTACACAAATGTGTTAAGGAAAAGAGCATTTAACCAAGATGCTACTTAGAAAAACAAAGGAAAAGTTCATCAAACCGGGTAGGTGATTGAACTGGGAAAAAACCTATCATAAATATGGACACCGATCAAACCACTTAACAACACAAATAATTGAGTACCAATACTGGCAGGGAGTGGAAGAAAACATGGAGTGTGGGATGAGGTGAGAAGAAAGCAACAGAGCTCCTAAATATGTTGTTTGACTGGTCAGAAGGATACCAACTGGTGGGAAAGTAGCAAGAGAGTAATTGCAAACATTGGGATTGGGAAGGTGTGAGTAGGGAGGAAGGGAAGCTTGAAAGAGGAAAAGTTGGCTGCGTTAAGAAAAATGGGATCTGAGTCATAGAAAAGTAAAAAACTGTGAGTGCAGTGGGAGGAATAATGAGGACTAGGGCAAAACCCCAACATACAGGGAAGTTACACCCCACTTCATGGCACAAGAGTTGATTTGAATAGGTGGTTTTACAAATAATGTATTAGAAGAGACCTAAAATAGCAACAGTGTGGGTTGGCAGTGGGCTGTGTGGTCCGTGTACTCCCTGTATCTGTCCACCATGGGATGTGTTTTCCCTCCAAATGCTGGGCTGACTCACACTTTAATGTGTTTGCAGTTGCACAACTGCTTTTGGATTTCTGTGAAACAGGCAGATAGTTCTTTTAACCTCCAACCTTTGCCTCTGTTATGAGCTTTTGATGCTGTTGTTTTGTGTGTTTGACTAAGTGAGAATCAGATCCCGTGACCCTGTGGGCTGCAGGGGACCCTTCTCCTGGCTCACCCAGGACTCTTAGTTCAGTGTAACAGCATAAATGTCCAAAGGCCAAATTCAGTGCCGCTGGAGGCAGTGGAAAGGATGCCACAAGCTCAAATGGTCCAGGGCTCAGAGCCAAAAGTTTCTTAGAACAAAGGTAAGGAGACACTTGCACTCTGCCCAACTCCTGGAGACTTGCGTTTTGTGATTCATTTCCTTTTTCAGTGCATTGTGGAAGGAGAAAGGCCTTTCAATAGGAACATCCACAGGATGTGTACAGTCAGCATGAGACTTGTGCTCTTTACATATTATATGCACTTAAGGACTGAAGTCACTTCAAGCCAGGCAAGTTCCTCTCGAAATGACAGTTCCTGAGGAAACAGCTTGTGAAATTCAGGACTGAACTCGCACTTTCTCAGAGAGAAAGAACCAGAAGCAGAAGTCGGCAGGATCTGGAAGAGTTTTTTCAGTTCCAAGGAAAAAGGAAGGCAGAAAGTGGAATGATATTCCTGCACAGTGAAGAGGGGGCAGTTCAGAGGTTCTGACTCCCATCTTGATGCTCAGCCTGCTCAGCCTGGAGCTCACTTGGCCCACAGGAAGAACCCTCTCCAAGCAGTCCAGGGTGCAAGACAGTGGGCCAGGGGAGAGCCGGCAAGGCTGTTTCTTTTGAGGGAACATAGGAAATGACATCCATTTGGGACATGATGGGAAGTTCAACCTGCCAGGGAAGTTTGTGCCTGCAGCATGTTTGCCTTCCTGGAAGCTTTGAACAATCAAGGAAAAAGAGAGGGGAAAAAAAAAGAAGAAACAACCAGAGACAAAATGAGAAAAAAAGCACCAAAAAGTCATTTGCAAGAAGAAATTTTATTTGACTTCCTGTTCTATTGCCTTTTTTTTTTGCTTTGGCTACTCTTTTCTTTGCGCACCCTGAGCTTCATTAAAAGACCATTTATTTCACTAGTTTGTGCATCAAGCTAATTATATCCTGTGCACGGCACGCATGGACTTGACAAGCCAAAAGGGACAGCTAGGGCTGGATTCGTTAAAAACAGTTTTTCATTTTATAGTACTATAAAATATAATGATACAGTTCAGTCCCAAACTTGCAGTAACCAAATTTGTATGGCACAAAATCCATCCCTGCAAATTTGGACTTCCTAGCTGAATATTTTTCATCACCGTATTTTCTCTATCTCCAGTCACTGCCTCATTGAAAGGTGTCAGGAATGATTTAGCCAGTAAAATTAAATTGTTGTTTTTCTACGAACAGTAATGACTGGGGTTGGCCAAAATGGCATAAAAGATTCAGGAACACATAGATTTAAAAATAACATTTAATTCCAATATAATGTGGCTCTGAGGCCCCTTTTAGTGGGATCCTTCAAAAACATAAATATAGGCAGTACTGGCCTCGAAAGAATTTATGTGCTGGGGGCTCTGATCCTACCAATATAAATCTGTGCCTAGATGGAGGATTCTATCTGGTGCAAAGTTCAGTACTGCTAATGGTTATTGAGCCAGAAATTAGCCCATTTAAATCTCAGCTCCCTGGCTGAGCTTGTGAGGCTGAAACTCCCCAACAACAGAGAAGAAAAAAAAACAGAGAGAAGAAAGCTGCTCCTGGACCAGATACCAACAATGACACTTTTACAGCCATTTATTTCTAATTGCAGCTGTGCCATGAATAGCCCTTTTTAAATAATTGTTTAGGATCTGGAAACCTAACTACCAATTTCCAAGTAACAGGACTTTCACTTCTAACAGGATAGAAGAACGTGAGTATTCGGAGCATGACTGAGAAATGTCATCCCACAACTCTGTAGCCTGGCAGTTTTCCAAGAGTGCCCTTCCCTGGCCTACCACTGCTCCATTTATGTACTGTACCCCTCAGATATCACCAGATAGCAGATTTTTGGGGCAGATTTTGCCTAAGGCTGTTTGGTAGATCCTGCCCCTAAATGTATGGTTTGAGCTGATCATGCGAAAAAGTGAGCAGCATCTTCTATGCTGGGTCACCCCTGCCCACAAGATGCCCTGAAGTCATCAGACCCTCAATATGTGAAAGATTTACCCCCCCAAAACCCCTAACTTCTCTATATTTGACTATAACTGCTTGGATCTTCATGATAGAAGTTTGACTCCGGCAAGACCAGGGTCCCTTGAGTTCACAGCCGTGAAACCACCAAATGGCAAGACCATGATGAAAGTGTTCCAGAGGAAATGTAGATGGAGAGGGTGTCTGATGGACAAAAAACTGAACCACAAACTTGTTTCAGAAGGACCAAGGAGAAATTTGTTGGAAATAAAAAGGCTTTGTTAACATGTTCCATAGCTGGATTTAAGAACAAAACTCAAAAACAGGGTTTGGAAGCAGATTTGAACTGGACATGTATTAGCAGAACACCAAGAGATTTCATTTTAAATTCCAGACATTGGGATTTAGTCAAAAAGTACTCACAGCACCTTCCCTCTTTGCTTTCCACCAGTTCTCTGACAGAAAGTATTTCTCCTCCTAGGAGGGCCTAGCAGCACAATTGCCTTCCTTCCCAAATATTTGTTGGAATGACCTCCCATTTCAGAAACCAAAGGAACAAAGAAAAATCATTACAATTTCTCATTAATCAATATTAACTTTGATGTTAGCCTCCCCTATGAGCAGAACCCTTTCTCAAGAAGGATGAGCGTTCTTAGCCTGTGATAAGAAAACAAGTTATTTAATCAATATATTTTCCAGCATACGTGTTCTTTGGCAGAGGCTTTAAGTTGCCTCTTCTGAGTGTGCATGTGTCTCTGCTCGGATACGTGTGTGTGTGTGTGTGTGCGTAAGCTTTCCTGCCTCAGAAAACAGAGCTGTTGGACACGGATAGGAATGTGTCTGGCATCTTTAGAAGAAAAGACTCAGAAGGAAATCAGTATCTGAGCGAGTTTTGCAAGATATCCAGCTCTGACTGTTTTGCGGTTAACTTTCCATTCCAAAATTGCTAATGGTGAGCTGTCCAGACCGTGTCTCTTACCAAAGAATTTTGGAACCATGAGAAAACAATGAGTTAGCCGTTAGGAAAGATTAAACTCCCGATCTTAATCCTTCCAACTATCGCTTTACATAAAAAGGGCATTCATGTCTAAACCACTGCTAAAGACTCTTGGACAAATTTCTCACCTAATTCCACTGAAACTGTCATTTCCACACCAAATATACGGTGATTTAATGTGAGCTGGCTACAGTTATTGTTGCAGTAGTGTTAGAATTGCCATCTAACATGGGAGTCCTGGTAATGGTACCACACACTGCATTTACACAGAGAAAATTTACAAGCTGAACAGACAAGAGACATAAAGGATCGCAGAGACAGGAAGTATTTTTACATTTTAGGCAATAAAGACTCATACTAACAAGATGATTTGCTCATAAATATATAAAGAATTTGAGAAGGAACGTGAAATAAATCCAACTGTGCTAAATCCTGCACCATCCCTCCCTATTGCTTTATAAAGGAAGTTAGGTCTTAATACATGGAATTGTGGAAAGGGCAGGTTGCTCCTTCTGACCTCACTGATGCATCCACAACCACAAAAAAGTGTAATACTTCAGAATAACTAAAGACATAGTTTCCCAGAACAAGTCTGCTGGCACTCCCTTGTAGCAACCACATTTTAGGCCTAGGAGCAAAAGGATGCTTAGTGCCTGTCACTTGTTCAGGCATTTTAATTCCTGCTGTTTTCCTAAGCAAGACCTAGACTGCTCAATGTATTTGTAATTCTCAGGATCCTGGTTTTTAAAGTCAGAAATAAAGACTTTTATCAAGCTGCAAATTTGGTTTTCTTTATCTTTTTTTTTTTAACCTACATGGAACCTACCCGAAAATATACGTCCAATCTCTATCAGTGCTACACTGCCTGACTGGTGACATAAAGTTGGTGGTTGTGACCTTGACATCTATCTATATGGTTGCACAGCAAATCTGTGCACTTTAAGTTTTGAGAACTGTAGAGATAGCAGCTGAATCCTCATGGAATGGCAGCCTCTGTGCTCTGGTGGCTCCAGGTGTGGTGAGAGAGCAGCCAGCTCTGCTCCTGTACCACCTACATCCTGGGAAATGTGCATGTTGATCATCTGAAAGTAGTTTTCAATTAGCACATTTTGGATAGGAAAAGAAATTGCAAAAAAATCCATCTTACCCAAGTTCGGATTCTGACTCTGCTGTAAGGGCTTTTAGAAGGGTTTGGTGATGCTGAGCACAATAACACAATAACACAATAAAATGACACTGACTGCATGGAAACCACCATGGAAATGCAGACCAATGTGATGGTGTGAGTAGGGCAGAATAGAGGGATGTGCTGTATTCCTCTGCCTCTGCAAAGGGAGATTTTTGGTCTTAAGGCTCAACAGCTGTAAGTAATCCAGTTACAGGTTTGCCTCTGGCACCAAGTGCTGCAGTTCTTTAGCCAGCACAAGTGGTCAGCACTGTCCTTGACAAGAAAAACAAGCTCATAGCAAGGGGACTGACAACTCTCAAGTGTTACGGACAGAGGTGAAAGGAGAAGGTTTTGGCACTCTAGAGCCTTTCTATTATTGCAGTGCACCGAATGAAAGCCTGCATAAAGAAAGGAAAGAAAGGACCATCTGGTTCTTAAAGCTCCTTTCCTCTGCTCAGCACTGGTGAGGTAACACCTGGAAAACTGGGTTTAGTTCTGGGCTCCTCAGTGAAAGGGAGACGTGGACATACTGGAGGTAATCAAGCAAAGGGCAATGAAAAACCTGGAGGGGCTGGAGCATCTCTCTTGAGGGAAGGCTAAGAGAGATGGGACTGCTCAGCCTGAAGAAGAGAAGGCTTGGGGATTCTTATCAATACATATATAAATACCTGAAGGGAAGGTGCAAATAAGACAGACGGGATTTTTTTGGTGGTAACAGGGTCAGAGGCACCAGGCACAAACTGAAACATGGGATGGTTCCTCTGAACATCAAGAAACACTTTTTTACTGTGAGGGTGACTGGCACATGCTGCCCAGGGATGTTGTGGAGTCTCCATCCCTGGAGATCCTCAAAAGTTGACTGGACACAATCCTGAGCAACCAGCTCTAAGTCTCACTGCTTGAGCAAGGAATTCACACAAGATGATCTACTGAGTTCCTTTCCAACATCAATCAGTCCGTGATTCTGTGACTGGGCAACTAGAAGGCTTACGTGGCTTTAAATGCTGAAAAAAATAGCAAAAAAATCATGCACTATAGTCCTCCTCATCTTCTGGCTCAGACTGATGAGAGGTGTTTGAGCAGTGCCCTTCCCGGGTGTACAAATAGTTTCTGTGATATAAAGGCTGCTGTCAATGCACTCTTGCCTTCCCAGGAGGTAGAGGAGAAATAAAACCCTTTTATATTTTCAGGATGGGCAAGGCCTCCCACTTCCCTCTTGCTGTGGAGGTACCTGCTCTGGGCTGCTGTGCTCACTGCAGAGTGTCTCCAGCTGCAGAAATATCTGTTGTGACAGCAGGACAAGGGACATGTCAGGAGGCACAGGAGATAAATGGCACGGCAGCCATGCTAATGCTCTCCCTGATAATGCAGCTGGAGAGCAAAGACCCATTTACCTCGTTGCTTGATGAAACAAATCAAAGAAGGCAGCTTCTCTACACTGTGTACACTATTGTGTCAACAAAAATTATCCAGATGGGAGTTTATTTTGCCACTTCGCTCAATGTTTTTTTAAGTAATTGGAAAAATTGATTAGTATCTTGACTGCTTTGTTGGACTTCTTATTGTATTTTGGTGCAGTGAGCAGCATTTCCTGGCAAAATGATTTCTAAGGTGGTTATCATCTGTAGAAAGAATAGGAGGAAAAGCAAAAAAAAATAAGTGTGTTTAATTTTCTGGAGTCATTACCACCATCTATGCTCCAATTACACCTGCAAGTCTCTTGCAGTACAATGCTCAGCCATCCAGGAGACCATCCCGATGCTGAAGTGGGCAAAGGGTCCTTAAATTCCTCCAGGAGAATGTGACTGGGCCAAAACCAGAGGTGATGCCTGTTACAAAGCCAAAAATGGATCTGGTCTTAGCTCAAAGCCTTAACACCGGTATTACACTTTAGGCTGAGGAGCTGTTAAATATTAAAGGCTTCATATAGATAGATAGGGAGCTATATGTATACACAGCCTTTAAACATAGATGACCTCCGTCCATCTGCTGGCACTGCCTGGGTGGAAGCATTTTCATCCAAGAGAGGTGACCTCAAGACCACGAGCCCTGCATGACACGTCCCTTCAAAGCCCTGGCGAGGCCGATGCTCGTGCCTACAGCAGGGTATAAATGGTTTTCCTGAAAGAATTAAGGCTCCTTGTCTGCCAAAAGCCAACTCCAAAAGCCTGGAGCTTTAGTTAGCAGAGATAACCAAGTGTATAAAATTTCCTTATGTAGTTCAGTAGCTGATTTATTTTTATTGCTCTGAACAAACTACCCAGCCAGAGATTTATCAGTGGTCTGGTCAGTCCTCTGGGCAAAGCCAGGGCTACTGATTCCCTCCAGCAGTTCCCACATCAAACCCAGCAACAATAGACAAGGAAGTGTCAGTTATTAAATGGGCTGAAAACACTTTCCATTGTTAAGTAAAGGATTTCCTTATGATTTCCCATGCCAAATAATAAATTCTAAGTTATACAGTGTGTGCCATGACAGACCAGTACTACTGTGAAGAAGATTAATATTAAAACCAAATGACATCTTCACCATTTCTTGTCAAAGCTGGCTCAGGACTATCCCCAGTAGGTGCAAGGCTGAGTTTAACTCTTGTTTTTCCCCTTCCTCTACCATCCTCAATTGTAAGAGATGAAAGGGGAAAGGGGAATGCAACATTTTGTGGGAGAGCTTTGCTCTCACAGTGAGGAGGGCTTGTCCTCCAGCCATTGGAGTTGTGGAACAGCCTGGTGGGATCATGCTGTGATCTCTTCCATTTCCCTGGAAGCAAGAAATGCAAACTTGTTCATTGCTTCATAAATACAGTAATTGTTACTGCGAGGGGTTTTTTTAATGGGATTTTTTTTCTTCCTTTTTTTTCCTCCAGCGGCTGAAAATTGCAAATGCTCAGGAAAAGAAGGAGGATTGTAGGGGAGCCCAATTCCCTTGGGCAAGCTGTTGTACACATGTACAGGAAATTGAATGCAGAAATTATTGCATGCAAGGCTGTTAAAGAAGTGTTGGGGTTATAAAACAGATCTTTCAGCTGCCACCCATTGTGGACATTCCAGTTGTAAAGGGTCACCTTTTAATGCAAATCTGCTGTCCCAAATTACATTTGTCTTTTTCCATAAACTAGAAGTCGTCAAAGATTTATAGGAAGGTAATTTTATTCCTTGTTACTTTCACTCATTTATCTTCTCTCTGAATTTCAAAAGAAGAAGAAGGAGAAGGACAAGGACAAGGACAAGGACAAAGAGGACAAGAAGGAAAAGGAGAAGGAGAAGATGGAGAAGAAGGACAAGAAGGAGAAGGAGAGGGAGAAGGAGAAAAGGGAGACGGAGAAACCCATTGGTTTGGTAGAATTTATTAGTTTGCAGTGGTATAAAGTCTTCTGTTCTTGTTCTGCTGAAATGCCCATGAAAACTCTGAGGGTCTTTTCTGATATACTTTAGCTCTCTTGAAATAGGAAGTGTGATGCTGCAGAAATAGAGCAAAAAATCTTATTATGCTTGATGTGGCTAATTTATTACATAAATTCTGTGTTCCTGATCTGATATTCCACCATTTGCCATGTGAGATCACAGCACACACTGAAGGTGAGATGGCTCATTTCTAAATAATTGTGACAATGAAGCAGTTTGATATTCAGATCTCCAGTTGCTACCAGGAATTTTGATTATGCTTCCCTTTCTCTGCCTCTACTTTTCTTCCCATTTTCAAGTCAACAGACGAAAAGATGTCTCAAAGCCATCTGCAGAATCAGGTTTGGGATTATGGTGCAAGTAGGTAGACACAGAACCAGTTAATTTAATTAGTTTTGAAAGAGGTAAAAGGAAAACAAGCTTACAGCCCTATCACTGAAATCATATTCCAGAGGCGTGCTACTTTGTGCTATCATTTTTCCAGAAATTCATCTGAATTTTGTTATCAGCAAATCAAAAGCTGATCTCCCAAACTTAACATAAATTCTGATCTAAATCCTTTTTTTACTTGAAGCCAGACACAAAATATATTTTTAAACACTGCTGCTCAATTTACACCCTGGCTATTAATGTTTCATCTGGCTGTTCTAGTCCTATTCATTATTCCTTCAGACTCTATAAATGCATAGGACAAATCCCCCAGGTTTTGCTTTTCAGGCTGCAAATTCAATTTTGGTGACTCTACGTGAACTTTGAAGCTCTGGCTGGAGCCAGTCGCTAGGAACTGCAGCTCCTACTTTGTAGAGGCTTAGTTTTGATTTTGCAAAGAGCTTTTGTGTAATCAGTCAATTAGAGCTGTGACCAGTGATCCATATCAGCAATTGATAGGGAGTGCAGGATTGGTACGCTTGGAATCCAGGTTTCAGCCTTTCTGGTTAGGTAGTGATTCTCAAACAGCACCAATATCGACGATATTAAGTAGATTTCTTCAATTTCTTGACTACAAACACCTATAGTCAAATCTGTATTAATTCTGGAAGTTCTGCACAATGTTTCTTTCAAAATTTCCATCTACATTTGCACTATTAGGAAATCCTTCCCCAGTAGCTTTCTGTAATATCATCTGGAAGTGTAAATAAATGCACTGATACAATTAGAGTCAGTTAATAACAACCAAATCCTGCCACTACAACTCCAAGTGTATTTGTTTAAACTCTGAAATGGTGTAGTTATATTGTTTTATCTCTTTGTAGAAGCCTAACTTTTAGAAGAATATTAAGCCACAGTAAATTTTGTGTAAGTGGGCGCTTATTTAAAAGCCACATATTTAACAAGACACTTTAATAGCTGCTGTTCTGTAAGAAAGAATAATCGGGGAAAAAACTTTAGAGCTTAGCATTATTTTATAATTTCCCCTTTCAACGGCCCCTTAGATCATGTTTGCTGAGATCTCTGTTGGTATAAAATGCTCACATGGTTGCTGACAATAAATGTTGAATGCAAATACGTTCTCCAGTACTTAGAATGCCGTGAAGAGCTTTATTTGCAGTGGACAGTGCCTTTAAGTACTAAAATGTGCTATAAGTCACTTGTAGTCAACTTGAATTAAATATTGCTAGTTCATCTATGAGTGTAGATTTGTTTACTCATGAACTTAATAATGGAGGAGCCCCCAGAGCCTGAGCAGTTGTGAGGCTGCCATGGGAAGCCACGCACAGGGCTGAAGCAGGTTGCACCTGTGATGAATCCCTGAGAGTAAGAACTGGAAGGAGAGCAGCATGGGCATACAGCAGTTGGCCTTATTTGGTCAGAGATTCAGGGATTGCTCCTGAATTTGCCCATAGACAGCCAGTCTCAGGCACATGGATGCTCCTGAAGATGCCTGACTGCTTCCCATGGAGACCTGAGGGGGAAGGTGGCAGTGCTGGGGTAGATAAACTGGGCTGTTTGCTGTCCTGGCATGGAGGAGACAAATCCTTCATGGAAATGGCTGTCCACAAGCAAAATGGCATCAGGAGGAGCAAGGAGGGGGACAGGAGTGAAACTCAGATGTTTGAAGAAATCAAATGAGCAGATGTAGCAGAAACTGTTTGGTAGTTAGAGAAGGGAAGATCCTGGGGCTCTGCCACTGGCATTATTTCTGCCATTTCAGCTGACTACATCAACTCTTCTCCAAGAGGAAAATAGTCTCTCAGGTTTTCCCCCAAGGACCAGTTCCTGTCCCCTCATCCAGCTCCCCACTGCACTGCCAAACAACCATCAGAGCCGACTTGGCAGCACCCTCCTTACCACAAAGGTGTCTCTGGGAGGGATGTACCCCAGCCTGCAGTGCCCTCCTCTTCCCCATGGCTATATGTGGCACTGAACAAGCTCTGCATCACCTTATGAGGCATCTATGTGACAGGTCTGCTCTACCTCCTGATAACCAGTGTCACATCAGTGCCTCACTGTCTTTGCACCACAGCTGGCTTCTGCACAGGTGCCCTGGGGCACTTTAAACACTTCAGCATTTTAAGGGAAAGCATATTTAAGTACCTGAACCCAAAGTGAAGGTGGGTAAAGCAATTGGACTCTCAGCATGGAAGAATGGAATTTAGGCCACACACAAGCCTGTGAAATGCAGTTTATCTGGGTATGGAGCTCATCCTCTCTCCAGACCATGGGTACCGAGTGCAGAAGCAAAGTACCTTCCGGAGTCAAGTAGGATGGGGCTCATGCATAGGATGGGGGTCACTGTTTCTCCAAAGACTGGAAAGAGAGAGAGAGAAAAGATTCACTCTTCTAAAGCGTGGCTGCAGAAGAGAAGGGTCCTGGTTTTCCACTGCTATCTCTCTTCTAAAAATGTGACAGAAAACAACCTGTTAGTGAGGACCAGAAGTAACACTTTTACCCATAGGATCTTGCTGATGCTGTTTGTTTCCCTGTCTCTAGGGACCTGGCTTGGCTTTGGTGGGAAGGGTGTGGGCATGCAAGGACACCTGTCCTGGGCTCACATCCATCATCTCCTGCTCTCCTGGGGCATGATGGATCTAGAGTATTTGAACCCTGTGGCTCAATTGGAGCTTAAACAGAAAAATGGCACCCTCCTGTGGCAATGGTTTAAAAAAAACCATAAAATAAATAGCTGTGACTAAATTCAGAGCAGGGTCTAATCCTATCAGCATGTGTTACCCCTTTGTACACCCACCAAAGGAGGTTTCACAACGGATGAAGGTGCCCCTCTGCTTGCGAAAAAACATTGGCATTTGAGTGCTGGGGCGATGCAGGGAGTGCACCAGAGCAAAGCCACAGGCAGAAAGCCTCCAAGGTCAGGCAGAGAGTCCTGCGGCCAGCTCGGAGGCAACTGTTCAGCTGCGCGGAGCCACTCTGGATCCCAAAGTCCACATCCGGACAGCTTCGGGAGCCTACATCCTTTTTTTGGACTTGGCTCTTTGTCAAAACCATAGGGTACAGTGCCTGCATGGACTTCAAAGGGAACACACCAAATGTGATTTGGCCCAGGCAGTTACGGCCATTTATTGCCAGCATCTTTCTCAGATACTGCTGCCAAGGGTTAAAATGTTTACATGCCCCCTGATTTTAAATGGACTGGGTTGCATGTCAAATGCCAACGAGAGGGACAGCTGGAGTATCTAAACCAAGAGCTTTGATCTTGGTATCTGTAAAAAAGAGGTCATTTGGTCTCCCCAGGAAGCACAGACATTTAGAAGGTCCCCGTACAACTCATGCAAGTATTTTATTAACAACAATTTCTATTCACATTTAGGTAGGTTGTATTACTACTTATTAAATTCCTCTTATATATACCTGTATATGCAAATTAATGCATGAATATCTGCATTTTTTGTGTGTGTGTATGCATATATATATCTACACCTCACATACATGAATTTGTGTGCTTGTGTGCTTATCTGTGTGCTTTCTAATGTCCAGTATTTGCATGCAGACATACCGATCTATCAACTCAATTGCAAAGCAACGACAATGATGTGAGCATTATGTTTTATCTCTAAGTCAGTGTTTGCAGAAATAACCTGAAAAGTTTTTCTGTGTGAGAATCTTTGAGTAAACCTGCAATTGTAATGAGAGTGTGTGGTGTTTTCAAGAAGATGTAGGCATGGAACACAGATTTCATTGAGCTGTAATCACGTCTGACATTGATTCAAAAGAGAAGAATTCTAAAATACAATATTGCACAGGGGAAACATTTTTATTCTTTAGCAGAGGATTTTGTGGTTAGTTCACAATGCAATTAAAATAGCCACCAGATGTTTATGTCTTCAGGCAGCAGTTAACTTTAGTGTCTCTGATAGCTGTCCTTCACTTCTTTGTCAGAACAAATAAGTATTTTTCTGCACTGGAGGAAAAAATCCTTGATTTTTAAACATATGGGGGGGTTGGGTATGTATCTCCATTTGGCAGAGCTCATGTTGTTCTGTGATAGACTTCTAAGAAATTATAATCTTGAAGTTAAAATAAAATCTCTCTCCAGGATGAAATAAACATATTTACTTAAATGTGAGATGAAATGTACAGTAACATCATTAAATTGAAGTGATTTGTGAGAAGCAGTACTGCAAAAGGCTGTTGCTTTTCCAGAGCATATAATAAACATAGAAAGATACTCTTTTTTTTCCATTGAATAATAGGATTATTAGTATGCAATTTATTTTAAAAGACACATTTAAAGAGAGCCTGCTGGGCTCCTATTCTGGTAATTTTTTAGAGTCTGTTATTCTTATTTGTTTCAGGGCTATTAATTTTGAGGCCACATTATATTCAAATTATATTTGATTACCAGGCTCAGTAAGTGATCCCAGTTTGTGTTCCATCACCCAAAAGGAAGTTAATGAATTTAGCTGCACACTAGCATTTTGAGAAATAAATTACTGAAGTTCTGCAAAATAAATTTTAAAAAATGGAAGTGCAAAAATTTACAGTGACCTGCCTGGCACCTTACCTAAAGGAGGAGGAGAGCTCCAGACAGGGAGGGAAAAGCCCCTGAAGTGTCCTAAGTTTAAAATGCTGTATTTCAGCTACTCAGTTATGTCTGGGATGGTGTGTTGACAATGTTATCTATAATTTAATTCTATAAAATTATGAAATACCTCAGGTAATGTGGAGATAGATAAGAGAAATTTGTATTCATGGGTACCTGGCAATTTTAAATAGTTAAATACCAGCATGATCTTTAGAAACAAAATTATGGCATTAAAAAAACCCCACAGAGTGGAAAGAAAAGTATAGCGAGTAAGAGAATATCTAATTTTGGGGGTGTTGATAATGTCTTGAAGATCTATGTCCATGCACAGAAACTGGCAGTTTCTCACCTAAACCGGGCAGTGTCATGGATCTGTGTTAATGGAGAATCCTCCCAACAAACAAGCAAAAGGATTTGAATTTGCTTGGCTCTGCTGAGCCCCAATTACTCAAAGATTTGATGTTCAGTCCCTTGGGGCATCCAGATGTTACCCCCAGAGCATGGAGACACCAAGATTACTGCTCCTCTTGGAAAAAACCTTGCAAACTTGCAGTGGGCTCGTTCTGGCCGTGATGCACAAACACATCAGTAACTCTTTGGGGTCAGAAGTGAAGCGGTTGGATCCCCCCAAACTCCCTCCACACTTCCCCAGGTGGCTGTCAAAGTCTGGAAGCTGCTGCAAAGCATTTCAGCTGAGACAAACAGGCATTTTTCCCACTGAAAGGCTGCTGCTCTCCCTATTCCCGTCTCGCTGTGTTTCTCTGGCAGTTGCTGATGCCAGGAGCTGAGGCTCTGGCTGTGCTCATCAGCTCCAGCCCCACGGGCTCTCAAATGGGGGACTCAGAAACAGCCGGGAACTGACACAGCATGGGATATATCAAAGGCTCTGACACCATCCAGAGCCACATTCAGCACTAACTGCTCAGTGTCTCTATTACGGCGATCATTCAGATTGAGGGAAAAAGTGTGGGTTTTTAATTTAAATTAAAGTACACTTTAATTTAAATTAAAGTACACTTAGGACATACAAGTCACAGGGTGCTGGGATCGCTGGTGGTGCTGTTCCAGCAAATTTACAATTCATCCCTCCTGCCATGCTGGAGTATGGGACTGAGGGTGAATAGGAAGGACTGCAATAGTTAGGGACAAATAGTTAATCACCCAACAACAGGAAACTGTATTTTTGTAGAACACAAGTGAGTCGCATTTACTCAAATCAGGGCATGACGCCAAAATTGAGACCAGCAGGTCAAGAGCAAGTCACCCTCGCGTCTCACTGCAGGCTGCCCGGGGTAATGGAAGGGCTTATTTTGCTCTGTCTCTAATCCTGGAAACTCAGATTTAACTCTGAATGAGCAACAGTACTCCTGAGCATGCAGGTCTTCAACAATATTATTTACAAAAAATTGATTTTATTTTTTTTAACCAGCTTTTTATGCCTTAGCAGTATTTCTTGGTAATAGGGTTCAGGTGTAGAAATATATCACAGCACAAATCCCTGCCCCAAAGTACTTTCCAGCCTCGTGTGTACAAACTTCTGTATCTCAGCTGCCACTGTTCTCTCTTCAAAACCCAAACTTTGTGATATTTTATTTTTAACCTGCTGTAGGTGGCAGCCAGTGTCTAAAATCAGTGTCAATCAGTTTAGCAACATCTTCCAGTCAATGCTGCAGAATTGTCCCATTATCGTGACTAGATTTTTTTCCTTGCTTAGTTCCCTTGTTGCATTTTTTATTAATTTCCAGCATGAATTACTTATTGTGATCAGGAGAGAATTACGTGACTTGATTCAAAGCTAGTATTTCCTTCTGTCATTTCTCTTACCTGTTCTGCAAAAAGTTAATAATTGTTTTATTATAAGAAGTTAAATAGTAACACCTGATTTCACAGCCTGAACTTGTTGACTACTTATTGTGTTTTGTCATGTCCTTCCTTCTTTTTGACCCCTTTTTACTTGTGCTTTTCAGCCTCACTTCAGCTTTAGGGTCTAGGGCTTGCGGACACTTCCCCACTCAGACATTCATTCTGTGTCACTGGCACTGCTCAGATGTGCAAATTCAAGTACTCAAGCTCTTGGAGAGCAGGACATGGAACCAGCAGTTTCACAAAATGCAAGGCAGATGTGCAGTGATTGGGAAATGGTGTTGGCCATGAGATAAAAGAGCTGCGATAACTCCTGACCCTCCTTTTTATGTTCTCCATGCCACGCCACACCACTAGCAGGGTCACCTAATGCAAAGCAATAAATAAGCAGGGAGGTAGAATGCAATTTGGCAGCATTCAGCAATGGTTTGAAAAAGCCTGTTTTCAGCCTACTGGAAGCTGTAGCGAGGCTGTTTGTGTAACAGCCTCCCTGTTGCCCAGAAACAGCACATGAGACTACTGAATGTCTGCAGAAACTCAGATCTGGTTTGTTTGACTTGGATGTGCAGGAAAACTGACTTTTAAATGTTACTTCAGCTTTGAGTCAGTGATTACCCTGGTACTTTTACAAGCCTTGCCTGGAAACGGGATGTTAATTGTTGTTAAAAAGTCTGTCCACCTGAGTAAGCTCAGGTGCAGAACTCACAGAACATAATTCCTCCACGATGTCTCTAGAGTCTGCCCTGCTGACCCTGGTGTCTCTGGCATTTAAGAGCAACGGCACCAAATCTGCTCCTTCAGACCTCGGAGCTTTCTTCTCAGTCCAGGACAGTAGCCAGTTTCTGTTCCTCTCTCAGTCTCATGGGATTTTGGAATGAAGTAAAGCCAAGGTTCAGCTCTTGCCGACATCTTTGCCAAAGGGAGACGACGCTGGTGGATACTGGGCTATGGGATACTGAATAGGGAAAGAAGAGTTTGGATATGGAACTGGAGAGCCATATTTCTATGTGGTTTAATCCATGGTGTAGCTGTGAGTAAAGGTGTGCTGAGCTGCTTTATCCTGATGGCATTTTTTTTCCTGCATTGACAACTTCTGTTCCATTTGCTCCAGTTAAATTTTCATTGACTTTTCCTCTGCTACAGTAGCTTAGGACCTATTGTTACAGCAATTCTTTGCAATCCATCAGTAATGTTCACCTGTGGGGGACGTTTCATACTCGCTCCCTATGGGACTCACAGGTAAATACATAAGAAGAACTACATTCTATTGAGATAAAGAGAAGGCAAATTTTGAGCAGTTTGAAAGACAGTGAAGCTTTGTATTTTGCTTTAGTGGGTGATACCTGCCTGAACACGTGTTCTGGCATTATTTACATGGAAATAAAACAACTTTAAGACCAAGTTTTGGTGTCATAGCTGATAACCTCATTTATCTGCCTCTAGCTCACCAGGTTTTTTGTGCAAAGTACAAAGTCAAAATTGATACACATGGCATTATTCTCCAAGTTACTCCAGCTGTCTATCCAAAGTCACCACAAGGCTGTGTTATGCCATGAGTTTCTCAATCTCATCCTCCACTAGAAGAGCCAAGTAACGAGTGGGGTTTTTCATCCAGAGCAAATGGCACTGGGGCTTGGCTGCTTCAGGCCAAGAGGAAGGGCTAACGAGCTCAGAAGGGCTAACGAGCTCAGAGACAAGAGCCTTCTTGGAAAATTCCCTGTGAGCAGCTGCTCAGCCACGGGGGCATCAGATCCGGAGATCAAAGCTGGCAGGGCATCCCATGAGGAGGAGGGCAGTGATTCAGCCAACCACCCTTATGGTCAGCAGCCCCTACAGAGGACCCCCGTCCATACTGCCTGTGCCCTGAGAAACAATTCAGCTGGACAACATTGCATTCCCCACCCAGAGATATTCTTTTAGTGTTATTCTAGATGAAATCTTTTACTCTGGGCACTGTCCATATGTTTATGTGTTTCCAAACTCATACCTACAAGAAATCAAAAGTTTTTTTGATGACAGTAAGTTTTTTTTCTGATTTCCCACTCTTGGGCTCATGGAGCCTCATATTCCCAAGTCCAGCATCTTCATCTCACTGGTCCAGTTCCTTCAGCTCAGTCATCCTCCAGAGCAGGAGACTGAGGAGTCTTTTCATTGACCCACTGTACCATTTTCACTGTGCTGCTCCCTCATTTTGGGCTGGGATTTATCTTCTTTACCTGTTGCCTTCTCTAGGCTGAGTTAGTCCTCAGCCCTGTCAGATGCAAGGACCTCTTTCCAGACTAAACGTGGTTTGCAACCAGTCATGGCATCTGGTCTGGGCCAGGGATGTGCTGCTCTTTCTGGCCACTTCCAAACAGTTCTCAAATATAAAAAAAAATAAAGCAGGGGGGAAAAAATCCATACAAAAAAAATTCCTCGTGATTTACAGTGAAGAAATCTCATCTTGCATGTTATTGGAGCTGTAGTTAAAATCACCTGGGTTATTGCTCTTAACACAGGTAACTCCTGCTCAGAATTTGTTTGCTCATTGCCCAGAAATGGTGGTCTCATACACATACAGGCCCATTGTCACTTTGTCCCCTTGTAGTTCATTTGACACGGTCTTGGCAAAATAAAAAGGCAGTTGAAAGGCACCTCTGTCTCCTGTCACTGTTGCTATTAAGGGACACATTCTGCACCGCGTCCAGCCCACGTTTTAAAGATTTTAAAATGTTCTTTATGATTAAAGTGCTACTGTTGAGTTCAAAGAAAATTCAGCTGAGGTGAGATTTAAGAATCTAATTAACAAGAGTCCCATTTTGTAAAGAAAACATGGTAGAGGTAAAAAATTAATGTCACAAAGCGTACAATTCATAGAGAAAGAATGTGTACTTATTTGCAAATCATAGTTGCAGTATTGGTAACTCATATTATTACTTGCAGTGAAATTAATATTTTCCCCCTGAACAAAGGCTATTTAAATTTGCAACTCAAGTGTCTGAACATTTTTTTTTTTAATTCTGATCAAGATTTTTTAAGTTATTAACTTCAAAAAAGTAAACCTTTTGAATCTTTAGATAAGAGAGTTTTCCAGGAAAAAAAATATAAGGACTAATATCTGTTTATGGTCAGATTTTATTCCTACAGTCATAGTGAATCTATTTATTCTGTCTTAATTGGGACCAAAATCTAGAAACAGCCATAAGAGTTACAGTGTCTGCCCCTGTGAATGGAAATCTTTGCTCTACAGAGGTTTTGTAGATCAGACTTGTACAGTTTTCAACTTAAATTTATTTAACTATTTAGCAATTAAGGAATAGCTTCTCAAATGTGCTTTTTATATTTAATTTTATTTATATATTTTTAGATATGTAAAATATAAAGGCAGACTTTGGAACAAGCAATGTGAAAAATGGTCACAGTAAAAGTTCGCATATTGAGCTGTTGAATATATTAATTATTTTGTGCCTTACTTTCGTGCTAAGGTTATTCCTGGGGAAGATAAAAATATTTCAGAATTCTCATAAGAGTTGAACCTGGTCTAAGTTAGTAAAAGTTAGGGAAAAATTACAAAATTATAATCTGATACAGGACAGTTTTATGAACACATGATGTTTAATAAGCAGGAAAAAATTAAACTTCACCCAAGTTTTACACAGTCTTACGAGAATCACCAGAAATGTGGCAGTGCCAAATGTAGAATTTATTCCTACATGTAATAGCTAACAATAATATATATAATGTATGCAGTATTATACTATGGAAAAATATTATAATTTAAAAATACCAATATAGAACTACTCACAGAAAATTATTTTTATTTTTATTTGTTCCAATATTTTTTGAGTATATTATTGATCTATGATTATAATTACTATATTATTATATAAGAATAAAAATAATTATTATATTATTACATTATCTCAGAAGAAAAATATTATTAAACATATATTATCATAACTATATGTTATATATATTAAATGTAACCACATAATTGTGTTTAAATTGCTTATTATGTTTCAATATTTTTCTATTTTTAATAACTGTATTTTAAATATTATTTTAACTTATATTTTCATATTATTATTATCCTCTTCCGTTTTGAGGAATAGTTTATTTTTTGTAGTGGCCTGGGCTTACTATAAGCTTTTCTGTCTAGGTTATATAGCATTAATATTTTTTCCATTAAATTCTATAATTTTAGGAAGGAATATTTCTTTATTTTGTGACATTGTATCAGCTTTACTGAATATATGTGGTGCCCTACAGGGGCTGGCATAGTCTGATTTTATGCCATGTGGAGGTTTCCAGGACTTTTATATGAGAAAAATACATTCTATACAGCTCTAGCCTTTTTCGAATTTTTTTTTCTTACATTTGTTACAAATTATTTCAATATTATGTAAGAATGCACAGACTCCTTTCTATTCTTTCACTCTGACTCAGACAAAGAAAGATTTAACAGAAGACAAAACAAATCAGGAAAGGTTAATTTAAAAATCAAGAGGATCGAGCTACGTCTGTTTTCTTTTACATTCTTTATATAACTTTTAAAATAGTCAGAAATTATTTTTTAAATTGTGATAAATGATGTTACTACCTCTGGGGAAATGAAAATTATTGTGCACAGAGCTCTTACTTCCCTTTCTTTTCTCAGTGTTATTTTCTTTTTAAATTTTGGTGGAGAACTTCATCAATAAATCCAGTAACATCACAAATTTTCACTTCTGAAAAAGGAAACCCCTCCCTCATTTTAAATAGATTGTTTAAGATCCACTGCCTTCTGTCCCTCTTTTCTAAGGGTATTCATAAATACAGTATGACCAGCTATTAACAAGAATTGAAAATCCTCTGCCTCATGTTTGGTGAGCCCAAAGGCCAGTGATTACCTTAAAAGAAAAATCCTAAAAATTGAAGCTTTCACTAGAAATAAACATCAAAGCTTTTGATTAAATAATGGCTTTGGGTCTGTTGAGGAAAGGAAATAGTGGTTTTGTCCTTCTTTTCTGAGGTCAGTTGCAATCATGGCAGACTTCATATTTTATTTCCATTTCCAGTACTCTGGACCACTCCGCCTGGATTTTATCCAGTGTCCTTTTAAGCTTGACCGGTATAAGGTGAATATCAATGCAAATAAATTCAAGGGCAAAAGCATGGGGCAGTGACATGTTCGCAAAACAAAAAATAAGGCTCTACAACAGCTGTGTGGTATCAGTTTTGCTCGATGCTGCAAAGACCTGGGGCATTACGCAAGCTGACAAGAAAAGATTTGATGCATTTGATAGCAGGTGTTTAGGAGGGATCAGTAATGTCAAGTGGCATCACTATGTCAGGAACATCGAGTTTCAGGAGAGAACAAGAAAGGAGAAGATTGTGGACTTCCTAACAAGGCAGTGACTTCCATGGTCCCACCACTCCATGAGCATGGAATGAGGCTGGAGGGTAGGGAAAGGTCTTGTGAGCTGCGTTTGCTCCTCCTGGCTTCCCAGCCCAACCTGAGACTCATCAAAATGCTGGAAGACAGTCGAAATCTCTTCTAGATTTTGACTTGTCTGTTGAGGATGAAAAAGCCTTGGGGCAAGGAGTGTTGTTCTCCTTCTCCAGGGTGTGGGACATGGTCAGTACTCACTGACCCGGTGGGAGAGGTGAGGAGGGAAAGAGGTGAATGGGAAAATGAAAATAAAAGACATCTTTTTGCAGGACTGCTCTCCAGCAGGAATATTCACATGAATCAAAGATTTCCAAACCAGGCCTCTAGGGTTTTGTAATGAAAACTTAGACCATGCAGACAAAATGGGCTTTAACAGACTCTGCAGAGCCAAAATCTACAGCAGTAGGCTCAGTCGACTCCAATGAACTCCCACAGATGCGAGAGCATAAAAGTCTCCAGTTGTTCACATTTTCTCTCAGAAACAGCCTTTCTGCATGTGGCTGAAGAGCATCTCTTGGTAAAACACAGCCCAAAGAAGATAATTTAAGACAGATGGGAGCAAGAAATACTAAAGCAAGGCCATATGGGTAGAGTGGACCTGTTTGAAGCAAGTGCAGCCAAATGGATTATGATGTAGTAATGTGTGAAAGAGGTTGCACTGCTGTATGGACTATCTGTAAGTGGAATTTTTTCATGATTGAATCAAGAAAAGGAAATGTACTCTATCCAAATGTTAATAAGAACCATACTTCAAAAATATCCATGTTGAGTTCTTGAATCAAATAATGTCAAAAATAACTCACTGTCCAAACTAGGATCTTACCTTTTTGTTATTTACTTTTTAAACTCTTATTGAGGTTTTAAATATTCTCCTTAAATCTGCAGCTGGTGAAGTTTATTCCTTTTTTATTTTTTTTTTAAATTTACAATGTCTTTAGGCTTCAGAAAATGTAGGTAGTAACTGCAATGAGTCATTAAGGTAAAACCATCAAATCCCTGTTAGAGGTATATATCTCTGGGTTTGAGTTAGAATGTTTTGCTTTACTTTTCCATGAAGAGTTTAGGATAGCCTTCCAAAAATAGACACAACTAAATATAGACACAACTAAAATATAATACTTCTAGTGGTAAAAATGTTTTTTCTCTGCAATATTCTAACCCATGTTTTAAAAGCCAGCGCAGGAACACTGATCAATGATTCCACAAACAGAATCTATTACAAAATTAATTTTAAACCAACAATACTTACCCCAAGCTATTTTCAGCTGAAAGTTTGGCTCTAGCATTGACTAAAAGAAAGTGAAAATATTTATTCAGGCAGCTAACTGGCCTATCAAACATCCAGCATTTGGAAGATCTCATGACAGAGCAAACACTCACACAAGTGCAAGGACAGCACCACATTTCAGCAGCACCGTGGCGTGCCAGGGCTCTGCAGAATGAGACCTGGGTAACACCAGTGACATTTAGCAAATTACTGCAGAAAACTGATAAGGGCATGATCCTTTTTTATGCTGAAGATCATGCATAATGCCTGCTGTGCCTCAGCACCTTTTCATAAATATAGAATGAAAGCTTGTGGCAATATGCTGACAGATGCCACAGAGCAAGCAGTGATTCCCCCTGCCCCAAGGCCTGGAAGCTGTACCTGGAAGCCTCATGGTGTAACACTGAGGCTGATCCCACTGCTCAGGAGGTCACGTAGCAATTGTGCAGGACAGAAGGTTGGATGAAGTGTTGAGTTTTGAATTATGAGATTAACTCTTACTGTATTACATGACAAAAACACAACACAGCCTTGCTTAGGCGGCGTGTGATCCTGTGCTGCATGTAACTGTGTGCGTGTGCGTGCATACAAATATACATATGGAGAGAGGGCTGAAGAGATAGTGTGCTAAAAAGCTGGTTTAGAGAAATTTATGGAGCAAACTTTGGCATCAGGACATGATAATTACTATTAAAATATCTTCCATGTGTGTCTAGTGAGAGACTACGCCTGAAACAAGACGAATTGAGAGAAACCTCTTTCTTACACAGTAAGATTGGATCCTGACCTAGGTCATTTGGGGCCTTTCCCACCAAAAGACCCTGGAGACAGGACCCCAGCCAATGGCAGCTAGATAATGGCATGTGATTAATGCACGGATGGACAACGGCACGTGGATAATATTCCAGAGAAAGTTCATGGATCCCCTGCTGAAAGATGGGATGGGAAGGGTACACCTTCCTTTTGCATGCCAGCCCCAGAGGATTTGAGAGTTTCAAGATCTAACAGCTGATTATCTAAAAGACTGTTGGACTGGTGGAGATGTTTCTCTTTCAGTGACCCCATGCTCTGGTCACACCTATGTTTGACCCTTTGGCTAAGTGAGTGTGATAGGGGTTGGCCTGCAAGGTTCACCAGCAGAGGTCCATCTGCCAGGGGAACATGTATGCACAGCATGGAGGTATCACTTCAGCACCCTCTAGACTCCAGGATTATCAGGGGGAAGAGTACATACATGGGTGCATCAAGGTCAAGTACACTTTTCCTTATCTATTCAGTAGTGATCGCAGCTGTCTAATATTTAATCTGAATATCCTGGAAAAAATTCATGATTATGGCTAATGATTTCTTAAATATCTTTTCTTTCAGAAAAATTATCTGGATCTTCTCCTCCCTTTTAGTTACGATAAATCCTTCTTCCTCAATTCAAAGAGCAAGAGGGTGTAATCATTGTGCTAGTAGGAAGTAGTGTCATGATCTCGGTATATTTCAGATGTATATTAAGGGGTGGAGTAAAAAAATAAGTGATGACTGCAGTTTTGCAATTTTAGCATATAGTTCATGTCATTTACTGTTATCCCATTTGAAAATTATGATAAGTGCAGTGCTGTGCATCTGTCTCATACCATAGCCTCTGTTTTTCCTGACCACTCTTCTCCTCCAAATGTTCTTGTGAGGGCAGGGCCAAGAGTACCTCTGGGATTAAGAAAACAACCCTGACTGTGCTTTTGCGTAGAATGACAGCAGCCCTTTCTGGGAAGTGATTACACAGCATTTCTTACAGAAGAGGCAACTCACCATTTTTTCTGGGTTTTTGTGGTATTCCAGATCATAGGATGGATGTCGCACGGCAGAATAAGTGCAATGTTAAGTGCTAGAGTTTCAAGTTAAGGTGCAATTGTCTAGGTAAGAAAGTCTGAGCATCTTGGCCACAGACAGCTGTTTCCCAAACTATACAAACCCCTATGACTGGGAACAACTCTCTACAGACTCTATTTTTGCTGGGGCAGAGAGTTAAGATCAAATCAATGAATGGCCTCGTTCGCAGCAAAAGGTTTTTGTGGCAAAAGATTTTGCTGAGGAAAAAGATCTTTAGAAAGAAGAGTGTGGGTCTGCTCTGTGTCTCTGTGTTCTCATGAACTTGGCAGAAGGAAGGAAAAGACTAGACTTAGATTATGACTTATATTTATACAGCTTATAACTTATAAAACTAGTAACTTTTCTTTTGTTAGAAAATACTGTTCTGTCAAAACAAAAATTCTTCTGACAAATTTAACTTGTTTAAGAAGATTATAGAAAATTTTTGAACTATTTGATCTATTATAGAAAGGGGAAATAAAAGCAGTTTGGCAGAAACATTTCAGCTATACTTAAATGTGGTTGATTCAGGTGATCCACAACAGGGGTGGGGTTTTTTTTCCAAGTTGGAGTTTCTAAACACATTCTTTTAATTCTGATTGAGAAGGGAAACAGAATCTGAAATGGCAGAATTTTCCATAGGATAGAAACTCCAGTTTTGACTTAGCACCAAGACAGAAATGAAGATGAAAAGTTGTAGCAAAACAGAATTTAAACACTCATAAATGACAAATCCAGGCACTTCAGACCTCAAGTAATTTTTAGGTGCAAGGAGAAACCTTAGAGGTGTTCAGATCTCTTTCAAGGGTGCATGTCCAAGAAGATGTTATTTTTCCCTCTTTCAATGGCTGTCCCTGCTGCTGGCTCAGAGGGACCATGGTGACTCTTCGCTACTGCACCATTTTCAGGGAGCACCTGTGAACACAAATTCCATGGAGTTATGGAAAATGACCAAGATTATCAATCCTCAGGCACACAATGTGCTCAGGTAAAGAAAGAGCTGACCTGTTGTGGCTGATTTCAATGGGGAATCAACAGACCTTGGTGTATAAGTTGGCCAAACAATACCTGGCTCACCATCAAAGGTAGGTGAGGAGGGGACAGGAGGGGCGAGGTTGGCAACGTTAGACACCAGGGTAAGTTATGAAGGTCCGAAAGGGGGAGTTTCCTTTGTTCCATAGAAAAATCTGGGTGATCGTGACAGCTCCTACAAATTTACAGTAGGTGGAGGTTCGTGGCTCTGCTCTACCAACACAACTTTTATTCAAGATGATCAGCAGGAAAAAACCCATGGTTTCTCCTTCACACTATGGGTTTTGTTGGCAGCCCAGTGGTGTGGCAGTGGTCAGTTTGTTGATGGCCCAACACACCACTGCTTGCTGGCAAAGAAGGCAATGTGGGTGAACATCCTCCACAACCAACTTCATAGAATCATAGAATGGTTTTTGTTGGAAGGGACCTTAAAAACCATCTAGTTCCACACCCCCAGCCACGGAGAGCAACACGTTGTGCCGGATCAGTTTGCTCAAAGCCCTGTCCAACCTGACTTTGAATACTTCCAGGGAGGTCATTGTAGCCAAATACTGCTTTCTCTTTTGTCCTGTCCTTAGAGACTGTCCCACAGGAGCCTAGGGTTTGCGTTTATAGCTCATCTTCCTCATACTGTTGTTTGGCATATGGTGGGCACAGAAACCTGGCACGTTTTCTTCTGGCTTCCCTAGTCATATTGAGCTTTTGCTGCTTAGAAGTTAATTCACTCTAATTTGTGTTCAAAAAAACCCTGTATTTTTATTGCTTGAAAGATTTTCACTCCTCTTTAGGACATTCACTGTAGGAGCAGAAGTGTTCCCCTCTACCTCCAAACCCCTGACAGTTCGGAGTCCTGCTTGTGTATATTTTGGACTTTTTCATACTGAAAAATTCTACTTCTTGTTCCAAGAGACATTATTATTACAGACTGGATCCTCTTCACCATCAAACCAAAACTAGGGAGAAAGCAGTAATTCCAAATGAGACTCTACGAAAAGAGTCATGTTATGTTTCTGACATAAGGTTTTTCATGTTGGTTTTCACTGAAATACTGTGCATAGTTTTCAGTCCATTGTAATTTATGGCACTGGGATAAGATACCCTGTTTAGAGCAGGAATAACTTGCATGGCACATGGTTTTGTTCCTAAAACACGCAATTCTACTAAAAAAAGTCTTCCAGGGTCAAAACTTCAGTGCTCCTAAAGTACTTAGGAGCTTACTTATCTCATTGCTGTTCCCTCTGAAAGCTCAAAAAACTATATGGAATATATATATATATTCCATAGACAACAAGTGGGACCTGTCATTTGCTGGGTCTTTACTGTCTTTCAAACACAGAGAGAACCCAAAACTTGTGTTCAAATCTGCATTGCAACAACACAACATGTACCTAAGTCTGGGCTCTGGTGGGAGAAGGGATTGTGAGCCTGGAGGACCACCAGGTTCAAAATAAAAGTTGCCTGTCCTGAGGATTTACAGTCTAAATAGTTCAGTAGTTGTAAAGGAGGGGGGGTGCTGTTTTTAGTGAAATCCAAGGTGGCAGCATCCTTGGAATGCGACTCTTGTTTGTACAACGGAGCTTTTACACCAACATTTGCACGGCTCAGCTTCTCCTCTTAAGCTTTTAAGACCTTGACCCGCTTTGCAGCGGTTTAAAGGGCATTGGTGATTTTACTCCCCAAGGGTCTCCTGCCACGCAAAGCAAATCCCGCATGGAGTGTGCAAGTGCCTGTCTGGGACACGGGTAAGGAGCACACGGCACGGGGGAGAGAGTTTTATCAGATGAATGTTGGGCTGGGCACATAACAAGTGATATGAATTATGCAGACAGCCAGAGGAGTGCCATGAAAGCCACGCCACCCCGTCACACCCTCTGCTTATGCCCCTTCCCTTACAGAAAGGGCTATTTTAGGAATGTTTGGGAGAGCTGAAAAATATTTAATTAGGACTATTTTTTACCATCCTGTTAATAAAGTAAGGGGCCTGAATCACTTTGGTCTATCACGTGACTCCATTCTGATCAAAAATAGCCTACTCCTTTCATAAGAACATTACAACTGTAAATTCTGATAACTTGAGAACCAGGAATGAGCATTGATATCTAAAAATGTCCCTTTTCGACAGCACTGAGAGACAAGGGCTAAGTCTGGATATGAAGCTATGGCATTTTTTACTATAAACGAATGCTGTCAATGACTGAGTACTTTGATCTGCTAGACCACGAGCCAGAGTAGATTTGTAGGGAAATATTTTAATGACAAAGCACTGGCGAGAGGGGAAGGGACAGGGCTTAACTGGGAGCCTATATGTTGCCAGATCAAGAAATTAGAGGGTGGATTGCAGATGAAGCTAGGAAAGAATGTGTTCTGAAGACATTTATCATAGCCTAACTAGGACTTGAGCTTTTTTGTATTTATTCACCCCTTCAACAATATATTTATTTAGTTATACATATATACGTATACATATATATACATATACATACGTGAAAGCATGTGTGATGCCCTCCTGCCTGCATTGCCATGAAAACAAATTTTCAAATATTTATATATATATATATGGTATTAATATAATATATAGAAAAATAAATATATATGAGATTGTGTTTTATCTACTAGATCTAGGAGGGAAACTATCCCCACCAAGGCTTACATCATTAGCACAGTGGCACAATGGCACCCTCTGTTGCCCTGCATGATTCCTTTGGTGTCTTCTCCCACACGGATGTATTAACTCCTGAAAACATCTGTGCACCATCTTCTCCAAATCTGACCCCTTCCTGCCCAATTTCCTTGTTTGTTTGGAGTTATCCTCTGTTATTTCCCTTCCTAATAAAATCCAGTTTGTTCTTCGAGCCTGCACTGGGGGAGATGGCAAACTGTGGGATCAATGAGTGAGTGTAAGCTGTGAGAGCCTGGATTGCCACACTCACTTCAGGAATAGCAGCCTCCTGTCCCCGTTTTGTCCTCCCTAACACAGCTAATGACAGCTTCCTGCAACAGTGGCATTAAACACTGAGCTCAGCCGTGCAGAATAGTGATCATTTCTGGGAGATGCTGTGTGAGACGGCGCCCGGCACTTCCTGGAAAGTTATTAGTCCTAATGAGATCGGGTTGTCCAACTCTCATGCCGCTAATTAAATCACAACTTCTCTTTTTTTCCAGTTAAACAAAAGCTTGATTCATGAATTAAAATATATAGTGAATCTGATTGTAACTCTGATCCTCTGTGTGTTCATAATTAAACAACCAGCTCCTTTTATGAACTGAAACAAAACTCTGGGGCCCAGTGAGTTTTCACTCCTAATCGTATTCGCTTACATCCATGTGACTACACTTTAATTGCTCATTAATGGGATGACACACAACCACCTTGTTCTTGCTGGATTTTCCTAATTATGACATTTTTGAACTGTAAGGAGACCAAACTCTTCTAATATACTAATTTTTTCTGTCCTTTACCCTCACATACTCTGCCATGTCACAAAGAATAATGAAAATATCTTGCTCTAACATTATAATTAGCGACTGACTTTACTGTGTTGACGTAAGAAAAATTAGATATGTGCTTTCCGTATTGCTGATATGACTGCCTACTTTGCCCACGTGGAGTCTGAAAAAATGATCAAATGCTTTACTTTCAACTGATCACTGAGGAATGATCAGTCACAAGTCATCAAATGTTGTCAAAGTCAGCAGATTTTCATATCCCTTGTCTCCGTGTTTTCTTCAATAGGTGTTTTCTAGATAAAATCTTTTACACCTAAAGTCTTCAAATCTTGATATAAAAGGGGAGGTGAAGAGAAATTCAGAGAGAAAGCAAAAATCTGGCGTAACAGTCAGTTTGGACTTTGCATGTACATAGTAATTTTACAGAATCTATGCCACATTCACTTGCTTTGATACAAAGATGTCATCAAGAAGTCAAACTGAGTTTTGTCCCAGGCCTCATAAAAACAAGCATGTTTGACAGTTGTGGGAAAGAAGGGGGCTCAAGATGGATCTATTGTTCATGCAGAAATATCTCATTTCAAAAGTTAAATTACTCATAATGATTCCATGTTAATTTGTTATTTGAATCCCCTACAGTCCCACTTTCCCCAGACAGAGCTGGATGATGGGAGATGGTAAGGACATTACTTAAGCTTTTTTGGCTTAGAGTAGATCTCTGCTGAAACAAGTTCTGATTGCTGCTGATCTAGATATACATTCTATTTTCTTTTAAAATTAAACCTGCAGGTTTCAGAATTCAACAAAACCGTTTATTTTCTCATTTTTATGCTGATTTTGTTAAAAAAAAAATCCAACAACACGATGCTAAAATGCCAAAGAAAAGTTCCTCTGAAACAAAACCTAGCCCAAAATAGCAGTATTTTTAAAACAGCACATTTCAACAAGACTGAAATTCTTTCCCCTTCTTATTTTCTTTAACTAAAGTGCTGACAAAATCAATACATTTTCTGAAGTGTTTCATTTTGACCAAATTTGCATGTGCTGTTAGAATAATGGATCCACTAAACTGATTATGAGTGGCTGAGGCTGCATGTTTTTCTTTTTGGGTTAAGACCCCTACAAGTCCACCAAGACCGACTTTTAGTCTTTCCTGAACAGAGAAATTATTCTAAAAAAGACAGAAACTCCAAACCAAACAACACCCAGAACTGTTGTGACTCTTGTCCAGAAAGGTGAGAAGTGTCTGGTCAAAACACAATACAGAGCCAGAAATTAATGGTACAGCCTACTCTAGGCAGTGTGTTTGGCATTCCGAAGCACCATATGAAGGATAGAGATGAAGGAAAAAGTGGATTGTCTGGAGACAAAGATGCATGCTACCTACGAAGAATGAGATTTCTGACTGGAAGCTGATTGGAAGCTGGTGAAAGACAGGCAAGAAGGGAACCCCAGAAACTACAGCCTGTTTGTCTCACTTCAGTGCCTGGTAAAGTTTTGGAGAAGATTATTCTGGGAGGTACTGAAAAATACCTGAAGGACAACACAGTCATCAGTCACAGCCAGCATGGCTGCATGAGAGGGAGGTTTTGCTTATCAAACCTGATTTCCTTTTATGACAATGTAACCCACCTGGTTGATCAAGGGAAGCCAGTTGATGAAAAATTTTTGGATTTCAGTAAAGCTTTTAATACTATCTCTCATGGTGTCCTGGAAAAAATGTCCATGCCACAGCTGGATGAACTCATCATGGGATGGGTGAGCAACTGGCTCACAGGTTGGGGTCAGGCACAGAGGGTTATAGTGAGTGGGGTGACATCAGACTGGTGACCTGTCACTAGTGGGGTTCCACAGGGCTCCATCCTCAGCCCTGTGCTCCTCAACACCTTCATAAATGACATGGAAGGGTCACTGAGCAAGTTCACAGATGATACAGAACTGCGAGGAGCTGTTGACTCCCTCAAAGGCAGGGAGGCCCTGCAGAGAGACCTCCACAAATGAGAGGGCTGGGCAATCACCATCCATGTGAAGTTCAACGAGGGAAAGTGCCGGATTCTGCACCTGGGCTGGGGCAGCCCTGGATGTACGGACAGGCTGGGGAATGAGAGGCTGGAAAGCAGCTCTGGGGAAAGGGACCTGGGGGTCCAGGTCGATGGAAAGTTGGATCCGAGTCAGCAGTGCCCTGGCAGCCAGGGGGGACATCTCTGTCCTGGGGACATCAGGCACAGCATCGCCGGCCGGGCAAGGGAGGGATTGTCCTGCTCTGCTCTGGGCTGGGGCGGCCTCACCTCGAGTCCTGGGGACAGCTTTGGGCACCACAGTATAAGAAAAACATTAAACTATTAGAGAGTGCCCAAAGAAGGGCAACGAAGATGGTGAAGGGCCTTGAGGGGAAGCCGTGTGAGGAGAGGCTGAGGGCACTTGGTCTGTTCAGCCTGGAGAGGAGGAGACTGAGGGGAGACCTCACTGCAGTTACAACTTCTCGTGAGGGGAAGAGGAGGGGCAGACACTGACCTCTGCTCTGTGGTGACAGTGACAGGACCCAAGGGAACGACTGAAGTTGTGTCAGGGGAGGTTTAGGTTGGGTATCAGGAAAAAATGTTCTGCTCCCAGAGGGTGGCTGGGCACTGAACAGGCTCCCCAGGGCAGTGCTCACAGCACCAGCCTGGCAGAGCTCAGGAAGCATTTGTACAATGCTCTCAGGCACAGGGTGTGACTCTTGGGGATGGTGCTGTGCAGGGCAAAGAGTTGGACTCATTGATCCTTTTGGGTCCCTTTCAACTCAGGTTATTCTGTAATTGTGAGCAACTCTGTGAAAACCCTAATACAATAGGCCAGGAAATCAAAGCAGGCCACAGAGTGCTGCCTGTCCGAAAATAAAGACAGATTCGTAGCAGGTGACTCCTGTTTTCCCACTAGTTCACAAATATTTTGTTTAGCTACACAGATTCCCTAGAAGTGGGGGGCATGTTGTCAGGTCAGAGGACCTGCTGTTGGGTTATATCATTGTTATGAGAGTCATGCTGCTAAGGAGCTTTGAGTTGTACCCCATACTGAGAATAGTCTAAATAATCTGTGACTCAAAACATCTCTCATCAGGGATCACTGTGAACACGAGCAATTTCAGCTGACCCAACGAGCTAAACACAAACATGTCAAGATCTCAATAGCACCAGAACATTTGTTTTCAATATCCTGAGTGTGAAATCAGGGCCAATGGGCAATATTTATTTGGTAATGGTTTTGTTTGCCAGATGTTTCTTTGTCTAATTTTACTGCAGAGCACATAGGAGTGTGTACTGGTATTAAAACAATGATAGGAAAGAACACAGTAGCCAACTCCTGGTTTATTGCAGCAGCATAAACTGAAGTGATTTCCAAGAAGAAAGCCATTACTCCACATTTGCATGGGTGTGAGATACGAACCCAGCCCATTCTCTTAAGGGAACATCTCTTGTAAACAAATAAATTAACCTTTGAGCTCTTTGAAATTAAGTTTTGAGTGATAGGGCAAGAGAGAGCACAGACTGTAAAGCTATTCTCTCCCTCAGGCTGAAGGTTGTGCCTTCCAGAGGGAAAATCCAAAGTGCACCTCACTACCCAGTGTCCCAGGTATTGAGGCTGACCACGACTGATCCTTCTGACGCTACCATGAGCCTGGAGGGAACCACAGCCTTCAGGAGACACCCAAAAGGAGGAAAACAAATAGGTAAAACTACAGATGAGATGAGGCAAGGAGCTGCTTCGCTTGGGACCCTAGCAAGGCTCCCTACCCGTACTCCCTTCCCAGCCATACCTACAATGCACTGCAGGAATGTGTTCTTTGATGTAAACCATTTTTTCAACAAGTAACTTAACTTTTTAATTATAATTTCTTTTCGGACAGGAGTAATTGTTGAGACTGCAACTGATGGACACACTAAATGTGGAAGCTGAGTAATGCTGGGACCAGAGAAAGGTTTCTGACTTTAAATGAGCTGCACTTACTGAGTTCTGTGTCCACATCAAAGGTATTTTGCAAAGAAATAGAGCTGACAGGCTGTTACACTTCTATCAAAGTATCAAATGTAATTTTATAGATAATTGCTGCTGTAACATATTCTGTGAAGAAACTAGATCAGGAATACTGAGACACAGCTCAAAATGATAATGTGTCTTTTCCCCCAGGTTGTCAGTAGATTCAAAGCAGGAACGGTGCCAGGTTAAAGCAGAGCAAATATTTGCAGTGCAATATTTTATTCACCAGAAAATTCCTCAAGTTTCTTATAGATAATTTTGGCTGATAAAGCATTTCTTTAACTGCAAAGTTTTATTTGAGTGCTTTTAGAAGCACTACTGAGCGTGAGCCCAGGAGGACAGACTGAGGTTATTTTTAGAATGCTAACTCCTAGATAAAACCAGAACATTCATTTTTGCAATACATTTTTTGTAAGTCTTTGTAGATTATTTGTTAGTTGGTTCTGGGGGAGATTGTATGTGGAATGATTTGTCCAGGATAGAGATATTCTTAAACCAAAACCTCAGATCTTGGAGCTTTGCATAAAGGTCTCCCCTTTTTCATTTTATTGGTCATAACCCTGGGAGCACAACTCCCCAAAATCTGGAGAGAATTTGGGTCTGAACTTGAAATTAAAGTAAGGTTCATCCACTGAATACATACTCTTATTTACCAAAGGAAGCCAGGCTCAAACCACATCATGTTGAACTTTGGCCATATATTTTATAAGATATGACTTCAAATGCAAGAAGGCATGCCAGCTTAAGAAAATACCTCTCTTTCCCCCTTTCAAACAGATTTTCTTTGCTTTTCTAAGGTTTGCCCTCTTCACTGCTTAAAGAGTAAGTATTCAGTTGATAAATGGGAGACCTCTTCCAGACAGAGTCCATCTTGGCTACACTCACACTATTAAAAAATGTAAATACAATTTGTAAGGGAATACAAAATTTTCTAGGAACACTTAAACCTTACAGCAGTGTCAAATTCTTCAGACTGAGCAGGGTCTGTCCAGATGGCTTAGTTGGGATATGCATGCTCACCTCACCAGAGGAAACCCAAACTAGAACTTAGGAGGGTTTATTAGAAAATTCCACACACTGAGCTATCCTTAAAAATACCTAAGGAATTCGTTTATAGGTTAGCCTACAGTACAAAAAGAGGAATGCACTGGTTTTTCCATAGATGGTTGTGTGAAAAAATATTTCTCCACCAGTTGTTATTTCTTTGAGATAACATAAATTACTCCTGGCTTCTACAAATGGGTTCACTGGCAGAGGCAGTCAATCAAGTAGGGCCTTGCTCTGGATTTTAGCAGAAATTTAGGACAACAAGCATAAATGCTTCACTAATATTTAAGATGGGATTCATTGATGTGGCCACGCTATTTCATACCCATAACTTATGGCCATCTTTTTAAAAATAGGGACTTAATGAGCTTTCTAGCTGCAGAGGATCCTACATAACCCATTAAAGAATCAGAACATGAAAACTCCACCGGAACAAGCTCCTTTCTGTTCATTCCTGATATTATTTCACAGTGAAGCTGGTCAAATATTTAAATAATCCGTGTACAGCTTTTATTTTCTTTCCTTCAAACAGTTCAGTACAAAAGATGGCACTCAGTTCTGTAACTTCCTAGGGCTCCTTGAAGCTCATACTCATGTCTGGTTACTCAGCTGAGCTGCTGTCTTAATTTTTGCCAGTCACAGGGACTGAAACAATGCAGGTCTCTGAAAAGTCCTATGGAAAGCTGTGGATGACAGAGAAGCCACATTTGTAGTTCCCATCTTGCTGCCCAAATGTGATATATATTATTAATAATATATAATATAAAACAGTAAAAACAGTAGATTTAAGGTTTTTAAATTATTAAATGGGGTTGTTATATTTACATTAAAATAGACAACATTGCAAAAAGTGCAAGAGGCAAGGAACTTTTTTACTACATTGGAGGTATTGTAGCAGGCTGACGTTTCTGGAAAGGGAGGAGGAACTGCACCTTTCCTGAGAGCAAGTCCACCTGTGTTGGGGGGGCTGCCACAGACAGCCCTGGTGACACAGGTAGGAGAGGAAGGAAACTGGTCTCCAGCACGTGAGTGGATACGAAGGTCTTAGAAGAGTCACAAACTAGACACTTGCCAAAAATGTTGGGATTTTAGCCCCCAGAATTCCTGAGCAAGTTCTTCCTCCATTTTCACAGCTGAGACTTGTTTCAGGGGTTTGGCCTACAGGCAAAGAAAGGTGGACAAATGGATGACCAGAACTGCACCCTGAAAATAATCTGCTCATGGAAACTGTCCTGGAATATTGGACTGGACAGTGATGGTCATGGTAAGATTTCACAGTTACCCTCCAAACCAGCTGAAGCCCCTTCTGTCAGGTTCTGACAGCCAACATCAACCCTCTGAGGTGAATCACGGGCTGAGAAATTTTTGCCCAAATATTTGCTATTTAGTGCATTTCAAAGTAAGTGTTTTGCTAGAGCAAAATGTCCCATAAGCAAACCTTTTTTACGAAATCATTGATACTATGATCACCCCCTGTCCTAAAGTCTCCTGCAGCTGCCAGAGCGTGCAGTGGTGAGGGTGGTTCCTCAAGGGAAACCTGTGCAGACCCTGGTATTTTCTGACTTTCACGCTTCTGCGAGGCAATCCTATGACTACATTAATGTCATTTTTGTCATTTAATACTGTTGCTAACCCACATAATTGTTAAGGGAATACACAGAGCAATCTAGCATAATTAAGACAATTACACAGTTAAGCACCATGAGCAGTCAGTAGCTGAAGTTTTTGCCCCAGTGTAAGGAAACCTAAAGTCTCCTTATATTGTTCCTGTGCACGCTTGAGGTTTTGATTGCTGATGAGCATGAGGATTACCACGGTGCACTGTCAGGCCTTTTTACCAGGGGGATGCTGTTGTTGAAGGGAGAGGGGGATCTGAGCCTAGTCCCATCACCCCATAGGTTACCACGTGGGAACTTGACCTCCAAGGTTGTTATTTGAGTCAGGCTCGAGATCTCACCAAGGGAAGATACTTAACACATTTCCTCTGCATTTTACATCCATCTGAAATGTATTTAGCTAACTTTTGAGGTACCTTGCATGTTAAACCTTGAACCACAATTGTAACTTCTCCAGTTGCCCTTATTCACGCAGTATTTGATTTGGATGACATATTTTTATAATATTTATTTTTTGGCCAGTTTTGAGACTCTCATGTTAATGCCACAAGAACTTGAGTCTCCTGTATAATATTTCAGACATGGAGGAAAAAAAAATGAAGAAATAAAGGAGAATAAAAACCAACCGTCTGCATCTACTTAAACTACGTTACAATAAAGCTCAGTAAAGATCTGATCAGCAGTTTTTTAGCCTGCCCTGATTTAATATGAAATAAATTAGTGGAAAACCTAAAGGCTGAAAGGAAACTTTTTTGCCACTGTTTAAAACAGGACACGAATCCTTTAACATAATATTTACACATATTATATTAAATACTTTCTGCAAAGGTAAAATTTAGCACTGCCAGCTTCGGACAGACTGGGAGGGAAATTTGTTTACACTTAATAAATCTGATTTTGAGAAGAAAAAGTTTTGTTGTTTTTTTCTTTTTTTTTTTTTCTCCTGTGTATATACTAGCACTGACAGAAAATCCTGATTTCAAATTATGTAAACATACTCATTAAAAAACTGCTGAACACTTAAAGGAGAAGACACAATTTGTATTTTATTTGATACTGTTTTCATCTTGGCCTTCAGAGTTGCTATGATTTATTGTCTCTGGTGGTCCAGAAAGCTTTTGAGATTCTTAAAGCACCACGGCTTTCAGTGATCTCTACATCCCATGATAGCTTTATTTGTAATCATTGCTAGTAGATTTGGCATGAATTTTCTGACAATATACTTTAATATTTGGGAAGGAAGGTGTCTGCCAAGAAATATTAAATTGTCAGACGTGACATTTTCACCAGAAAGCACTGGCCAGTTTTTCCAGGGAAAGTTTCAGGGCCCAAGATTGAACCGCTATTCAAAACAAGAAGGAGATGGACTTTTTCCAGGGAAGACTCCATATTCCCCAGCCCAACTCTTTCAGAACAATTTGGAAGACAAAATATAAGTCTCCTGCTCTGTTGATCCAGAACAAGGACACAGCATTACAATCCCAGAACCTTAAACCTTCAGCTTTATTTTGGGCAAGGGTGTGAGGCGGGTACGATTTAGCCACATGGAGATGAGAACATTTTGAAAAATCAAGAGAGCTTTCATGAAATAGAAAAACAGTTTCCTACAGAGCTGCAATTAAAATCATGCCCAATCCCTTGAAAACACATACTGTTTATTAAGGAAGTTACTAAGATGTGCCATGGCTCCCAGGCAGAGGTGAGAAAGAGTCCTAACTCACCATCTACTTCTTTCATCTGAGATTTATCATCTAGCCAGACAACTTGAATCATTAGCATATCAAAGATTTTAAAACATCGCAGATGAAAAAAAGAAAAACTTGTTTAAGACCATGATATTTCAAAGATCAGCCATGTATTTGTAGATTTTAAGATCATATGGAAACTTTGCAGTCACCTTCTCTGACATCTGCAGAGCATAGCCCAGAGGAGGCTGCCCAGCAATTCCTAAATTATTTCCAATAAATTGTGGTTGAGTCAGGGCATCTTTCTCGGAAAGATATTCGGTCTGATTTAAAGACTATAAGAACTGAGAACCCACCACATTCTTTGGCAAGCTGCTAGTTACAAATAGGGGAAAATCTCACCAATAGGAATGGGAGTTTTGTCTGGACTCATATTTAATCTGCAGACTAAATACTCACAAAACTTCAAATTACTAAATATTCACAAGAGAAGTGGGTTGTAATTTACTCCTTCCAGAAATCATGAGTCTGTAATGACAAATAAAGTAAGAAATTGGGAAAAGTACAAACAGGTTTGAAACAATTTTTTAAAGTCTGATTAAGGTGTACAAATATCCCTACAAGGAGCATGAAAATGTTCATCCAAGACACATTCTTTTATGGTTTTGAAGTCTAAAATCTTAGTGCTCAGAGATAGCATCTATTTAAAATACATGAGCAAACCAAAGCATAAAAAGTCTGTTCCTTTAACTTTGCTCCCAGTACAGGTCTTCTGATGCCAGTAAGAGTCCTAGAAAAACAGGAGCAACACCCATTCCACCAGTCAGAAACTGCTTGTATGGCAGGATTTCCAATAGAAAACTGATTTTATCTTGCCATGACCCTGGTTTTGGCCAATTGCTTTGCTATACTGACAGGCAGAAGTCCTCAGTTAGCCCTATGAAAAGCAGACAGCCACAATGTAAACAGAGTTTCTGTTTACTCTGAAGTCAGAAAATTCATTCCAAGAGAACAGTAAATGTGGGACCCCATGCATGATTCACTTATCTTTAGGAACATTGTTATTCTCCAAACAGGCTGGCTACTTCTCACTGCTCTTGGTCAGCTCCTTTTGCAAATGCATCTCATCAGCTTCAGCTAATTCATCACTGTGGTTTGACAATATTCACTGACTTTCTTTCTAAAGATAATCTGTGTTTAAAGGCTCTGTTATATAATATGCTATAAGCCAAGAATATCTTGCAACATTTGGAAAGGTAGGGCAGTAATGTTCTGCCAGATTCCTCTCAGCATTTAAACATCATATTTTACATGCCAAAAGTTCCTTCAATTACTAATGACTTGCAAGTTTTAAGATGTATAATTTATATCTGAAAACAATTATGGAAGGCTGTTTAGAAAAACTTATCTGTGTTGGAGATGTTGTCACAAAAAGTGTCACTGAAAGAAAGAGAAATAAATGGACTGAAATTCAAGCATGTGTCCAGGCCACTTGGGAACAGTCAGTGATAGTTCAGAACCAGTTTCCTTCAAAGATAATTCTGGAGAAAGAAGGGTTTTTCAGAGACATCCCCATCACAGATGAGTGAGTCCTTGTGGGCTTGAAGAAGCAAAAGAGAACAGTAGAGGCAAAGAAGGGGTTTTCAGATCAGTGAAAAAGAGCATCCTAGAAAAGAGAAAAGACATAAAGCTGAAAATCTGGGACAAAAATAAGTGGAAGGGTATCTAAAATAGTCACGTGAGAGAGGAGAGGGGTTAGAGAGGTTTAGAGCCTCAAGCAGAGCATTAAGGGTGGAAGCAGAGCTACCAGTGAATTGGAGGCAAAACACCATCCTCCGTATTTCTCTGGCTGAGCAAAAAAAGTCTGTTCAGATTAGACAGAAAACAAGGGTCAAGATTAGAGAGATTCACCATAAGAAGGACCCATCAGGTGAAAAGCACAAAACCCATCAGTTGCAGTGACAAAGAGCCTGTTTGGGGCCAGTGGGCAGGGATGGGCAGGGATGGGCAGCAGCTGCTGGCACAGCCACGGCCCAGGTCACGCTGACCCCAGTGAGCACTGTCAGCAGAGACACCCCACCCACCTGGTGGGAAGTCACCCCACAGCTTTTCTGCAAAATCAAGGATCTGCCAAGGATCAGCAGACAGGTCCAAACCCTCAGGTCAGCACAGAGATGCAGAGATTTATATAATTTCTGTTGCCATTAGAAAATAAACCATGTATTAATTCTTTTTATTCTTGTTGGCAAACAAGAAAATACTACTAAGGAAGCACTCTTGGTTTCCCTATCTCTCAAACAGACACATTTTCACTAAAGGAAAGGTGTTACTTCAAACTTCTAAACTTCCTCAGTTCTGCATTTAATGACACTGTTGTTCACCTGTTGCCTAGCTAAACTGTTTTAACTCATTCCTCTTTGATAGCTGCATAATTATCTTACACAGCTTGATCAGAGAAAAACTTTTCAATACGGAATGGGGAAAGATGTGCAAAGGTCAGTCCCCAAAATCTGACTTCCTCGAGTACTTCTCTTCTAGATGAACGGCAGAACAGATTTCCCACAATCTCAATGAGGAAAGACTTGAAGGCTCAGAAAGAAGAGGCCACCACTGAGGTCTACAGTGCCTCCTCCAGTTCAAATAAAATGAAAAAAACCTGCCTATATCTACTTATAATCTACAGAGTGTGCCTGTCACAATTCTGATTAATTAATTTAGTTTTGCAGTTTAGATTAATTACAGTGAAAGACCCAAATACACTTCATAGACACTAATATCTGTAGTTTTATGACTGTTGAATAATTAATTACTGCTATTTCAGTACCTCCAATTGGGAAAAAATAGGCATATTAAGCCTAAAGCATTATCAGCCATCCAATAGGTCTGTATGAAGGCTCATGATGGAGTCAAAAGCTTTCATTATTCAGCTGAAAGATTCAGTCTCAAAGCATAGTATGGATATTTCCAAACCTCTCTGCAGATGATGGGTTTGGTAACAACATTTTATTCAAGATAAATGGGAGGGAAAAAAGCTCTTTTGTTTAACAACAGAAGTTACTATTTGTATAACTAATCGACATGTGGTATAGATCTGTCTTTGGTGGTTTGGCTGAGAACTGAATTAACACTTTAAATTTTGCTAATGGCATGGCAGACCTTGATGTGTCTGCACAAGCGACAGAAACAACCAGTGGCAGGCAGAAAACACCACAAAGGACACCTATAAAATAAAACCACCAAAAAGGGGTAGAATTACCCGAGAAGGAACATGATTTTATGAGCAAAGACAGTGACTCCTAGTTCATTGCTGCAGGTCTCTGTGAATGTTCCCCACAAGCAAACATGATTTTATTGAAGAAATACAGGTCACCAATCTCTCCTTCCAGTGAAAACAATCTTGCACACCAGAAATATTGGCTATGAGGCAGGCGAATATCACCAGAGGAATCAGGTTTCCCAGAAGAGAAAGGATAAGCTGATATCTGCAATCAAACTGGAACAAACAATAGAGGTACTCACAAAGCTCAACAAAGGCCAGAAAATAATTAAAACAAGACCTAAACAATTGCTGGAGCCCTCTATAAAGAATCTGAGTCAAAATTCCGTAGCTTCCCAGAAAAGGCAGAAATACGACCATGTCTTTGGGGCAGAATGAAGTGCGTCTGAGAAGATTGAAAAACCCTGTTAACACAAATACAATTTTGATCAGCACGTGAAAAAGAACTTCAGAAAACTGCACTATGACAAAATAATAATTATTGTAAAATTGTATCCTTTCTTTAACAACAGCCAGTATTAGGAGTTTAGGGTGGAAGTGTGGGCAAAAAACCCCCTGTAAGACGATTCTTTTACCTCTGCTTTGCTGCCGTAGATTCTGACACTCAGCTGTTGAGGGACTTTTGAGTTGCACTCAGCAATGGGTTGACACGGTTGACATAACGCTGAGCAACGAGGGGTGATGGATCACAAAGCTTGTCATTAGAAATGGGACACGTTTTTCCACTGGAATTTATTAATGCACTTCAGCTGACACACGGGCTCAAGGAACGGAAAAGAAACAACAAAAAATAAAAAATCAGCTTTCTAAATAAGTTAGAGACGGACTCAGATTATCAAAAGGACTTTCACTCCAAGGGCACTGGTGACTCTTCCTACTCCAGCTTCTGTTTGGGAAGATCAGATGGGACAGAAGGGAAGTGTCAGCTCAGGGTCAGGCTTTTCTGGAGGCACACATACCTCAGCCAACCTCACATCCCAAAAGACTGGTTGGGGTTTATGTCTGAGCAGAACCACCCTGAGTATTCCATTCAAAAGTTGTGCCCAGTGACTGTGTATGGACCTGTAAGTTCATCTGAAGATCTTAGAGGTATGAGACAGACAGAAAAGAGGTAACAGCTGGATGGGGAGCACAAGATAAGACCTTAAGTAACAGGAAGGATGTCCAGGGAGCCTTGTGCAATCTCAGTTTACATGGGCTTGGATTCATACAAAGACTTGCAAGACACAAAAACTGACATAGGGATGCTTGACTGAACTCAAACACGTCTCTTAAATAATAAAAAAGGCCCACAATACCTTGGGACAAGGAAGAAGTTGCTGTGGTGCTCCTGCTTTCTGGTTAAGAGCCCCTTAGCAGGACGAGAGCAAAGAGGCTGGAAGATATCTGGTATCCGTGAGTCCTGATGCTCCATCCCTGGAATGTCTACAGGGAAGAGACTCTAACTTGGCTCACAGCTCTTCTGAGCTAACAGGGAAACAATGAAACTCAGTTCTGTTATATTTTTGCCTTTTTTTTTTTTTTGAGTGAGAGAGAGAAGGAGAAAAGAGAAAAACTGGCAAGCGCAGAAAATTCAGAGAACGGACCAGATAGAAGTTATTGTTATGAAATTTCTTTGTTTTGTGGCCAAGACCATTATATATCTCTGGCTGGCCAGACAAAGCATCATGTGTCTTCAGCAGAAGCTTCTCTTCCACCCAGGGAGCTGGACAGAGGAAAACAAAATTTCAGGAAGGAGCTGACTTGAAAAGGCATCGGAGTTCAACTCAGCCTGAAGCACAGATTGTCCACCTAAGAGAATGGTACAGGTCTCCATGTTTAGGAACAGGGGACACCCTGTCTGTTGTATTATGTTGGTCTTAAAAATAGAAAATGCCCCAAACAAGGGGAAAATACACCAGAACAAGACTTGTAGTGAAGTGACAACTTTTAACCCTGGGGCAAGGAGTGTGTCCCATCTGTGAGACCCATGGGCCAGGTTTGGATGGCTAAGCCTGCCAGCATAAGAATTTTTTTTTAAACCCAGGTAACACCACAGAGCTTTCTAATGTCTTTGAGAAGAACATGTATTTTCATTGCTGCTCTCTGATGGCCAAGCAAGTGGGCTGTCAATAGGAAAGTGAGAGCAAAGAAACATCAGTTAGGTTAAAAAGGTATTTGCTAAGAAACCCAAATGGAAGGAGAAATCTCCTCTTGCAGAAGGAAAACAAAGGTTCTCTGGAAGATTCAGCTCTACAAATGTTTTTTAACACACCGTTTTCTGTGGAGTTTTTTGTTTCTACAAGGTTTTGACTTTACATACAAATCATAGAGAAAATGTGATACAGACTTTGGCACTATCTGGTAGAGCAACAAGCTCTCCTTGGGAAATCTACTCCCTGAAAAAATTCAAATTCTGCTCCCAGTCCTTTCTGTTCCTATGTTAGCACTGTCCTCTCACTGTAAGCACTAGCATGTGTGCTTCCTGAAAGAAAGAGGCAAACACAGGTACACTTATATTGGAGATGCCCCCTGAGCCTTTTAAACTTTGAATTCTAAGTGTTTTGTCTAGTTTATTAAATTTTGTGTAGCTAGAAATTCCACACTTGCCTCTGTACCAGCAATCTGATCATGTAATAGTAAGGTTCAATAGCAGTTCATCTGGTTACGTGCATCAAGCCTCCCAAAAAAGACTGGGAACAGCATATTCCATTCCTTCGAATAGAAAAAAACCAAAACAACACTCTAAAAAGACAGTAAAATGTATCACAACACTTTCCAAAGTGCTGGGTAAACTCAGGCCCTTCATAAATTCTCATATGTGGTTCCTGAAAAGAAACACAGAAGTGTGGATCTTGAACAAGTCTTCTACAAGGCAAAACTGAAAAAATGCTCATTTCTGCTGAAGAAGAAATTTTCAGTTTATAGAAGGTTTCTCACACATTCAAACAGTGAACTTTTAGAAGAGGTATTTTGCTTGGTGTGGGCAGAGTTATGAGGAAGAACAGGCTGAATAAAGTTTGGAAGATGTCTCTGAATGCTGTGGGGCCACCCAAAAAAGTGTCACAGCATTATTTCAGGTTTCTGCCACAAGAGCCAAGAGTATAATTTCAGAGACTGAAACAGTTTTACTGGAAAGAAATTAGCTCCAGGAACCAAAATGAGCAGATTTTGGAGAAATGAAGGAGATCCACCAGAGACAGAAAGATCCATTCCACATGTTGAAAAGGCAATCAGGCAAGAAGAAGGTTTGAATGATATTTGGCCACATCAGTGGGAGCTAGAATGCCCTGGGGGGGTGGGGGCGGGGGGCGAGGGGGGTGTCTGAGTAAACCCTATTATAAATATTTAAATCTCTATCTTCCCTGAATTACAGAGGAAAAATGCTGTGGTATGGACATGAGCAGCCAGGGCCAGTTAGAGACTGGTCTCCAAAAGCTGCAGAGAGCATCAAAACAAAAAGGCAGTAGGTGAGGAAGCCCTTGCAGCACACCTGGAGAGATACCAAGGGCACATTTTGGGAGGGAGAAGGGCCTGGCAAGGACTTGGAACCACAAGCCACTGACTTCTGCTTTGTTACTGCTGCATCCAGAATGAGGCTTTCTGCCAAAGAAATACTAGGTTGTCATCTGTTTTTCCTGAGGTAAATAACCTTCACGGCCCCCACTTGGGCCAGCTGTGTGGACCAGAATTCAGCAATGCTTATTGGAATTACACTCTCACCTGAAGGCTACGTTTGTAGCTGTCAGCACATACAGATAGTACGGAAAAATTAATCTTGGTGCCCAAAGCAGTCTATAGTATTAACAGTTATAGAAGATTGGTAGCAAAAGTCCCAGAGGAGTTAAGCCCATCTACAGAGGGAGAAGCAAACCCAGAATCCTGCTCTGAGCCCACTGCTGTGTTTGATTCTGCCTCTCCCAAACAGTCTCAAGAGCACCCCTCCAAATCCACCCCACAAAAGTCATGTGGCTCACTGCTCAGTGTAAACACATGGTTTGCAAAGCTTTTGCCTTTCACACTTTGGATTGAGTGTAAAAACTCACCACTGAGAAACTCATGAACAGATGCACGTTTGGAACACTGAGCTCTGTACTCACGTTTCACTTCTTCATTAGACACTCACACTCAACTGCTCCATCTCAAACTGATGGAATCAAGCCTTTGTGGTGTGAAGAATTTGCAATGAAATGCAGTCTGGGCCCACAGACTATGACTCCAAGCTGAAGACAATTTGATAGATGGTGCACTGACCACACAGACGGGTTCAAAAGAAATCAGTTTGGCATTCTGGAGAATTTTGAAAGTATTTTTGATCAATGGTGTTTGGAAGTCTCAGGAACATTAATTCCATATCCAGTTTGCCAAAATGTCTACCTTATATAGAATTTATGAGCATACATGTCAAGATATATTTTAAATCCTTTGAGACTTCCAAGTACATGAATAACACACGTATCATTACTACCTTTTTTTAACATAGCATCATATAAATCAAATGAAAGCGCCAGGCTTTCTCAACTAAGGAAAACCACTGCACTTAAAATAACAAAGGTAATACTTATTTATTAATGTACAATGTCCAAAATTCCTATTAAAATCTGTCAAGAACAGTTTAATGCAGCATACTCTCAGGAACTGAAATTAACACATACTTGCTCGGAGGTTAAATCCACCACTTTGCTGTATCCGTATTTTTCATTTCAAAGGTTAGGAAGTCCCTGGTTGCTCCTTTGGAAAAGTGCAAAAGTACCATGTTGAAAAACGGAAACATCATCTGAATGTACCCACTGTCATTTATCAACTGTCTTATGTCAAGGTACCATTAGGTGTTTATCCACAAGGCATTTGAGGATGATAATTTATCAGAAGCATTTCCTCACACTCTCTGAACTGGTGTCTGTGAATGAGATTATGAAATAGCTCATTAGCCAGCTCCTACTATCTGATGGGGACTGTTCTCAGCAGTTGCAAATGTAATTCCCCCTGCATGGCAGATTACGGTAGTTGAGTACACAGGGAAGAAAATGGTCAGCATTGCCATTTCCATGCTTCCAGCCAGTGGCAGACTTATGTGGTCAAAGGCTTGGGATGAGCAGTTCCATTTTAAGTCAGTTATTCTGAGTGAATATCAAAGCATGAAGAGACTCTAGAATGGACACAAATTAAGTTAGGGATGTTTTTCTTTTTTCCACAACCATCTTATAAATTTTCCAGAAGTAATTCTGTGCTTATTGAGTCTTAGGGAGCAGAAGAAGTCTTGACTGTTGCTCCTTAGATAGTAATCCAAACAACACAATCATAACTTCAGAGTCTATAGGAAGATAAAAGAGCTTGTTATTTCCTGGGCTGATGATAATATCCTGAATGATAAGGACCAGCATGTCATTCTACAAAACCCTAACCTCACTCAAATTTGTTTCCTTGAGGCTGAACAATTGCAGTTGGATCCTGGTGTAATTCTTCATAACAATAACTGCATTTGCCTTTCCTATCAGGGACACTCATTCAATATTTCTGTGAGGTCCCCTGACCACCTTGGGCAGCAGGCAAAAATCAGTTTTGTTGAAGAACACTGTTCATATGTGTTCATATGCAGGAGACATCCTCAGAACGGGAACAGCACATCTCCTTCAGTTCTGCTATGGGATGGCCCCCTATTGTCCCTAAAGGAGTATGGGCTGTCACTAGTACATAATAGGAGGCCTTCTCTTTTGATTTGGCACAAGAACCTTTGGCTTGGCCGAGGCTCTATCTGCTTCTGGAACAACTCTCACAAATCTTCAGGCACAATTAACCTTCCTGTAACTCTGGACCCTTCCCTTACTGCTTCCCATGGGGTTTCTTTATCTTCTCTTCCAAGTGCAAGATTCTGATGTTTGGTACTCTTCCTCAGGCTCTCTGTTTTCACTTCCACCTCTGAAAAACCCACATTTCACCTTCTTCCTCTTGCTCATACTTTTGTACATCCCCATGTTACTCAGTTGTCTTACTCTTCTAATTTTCCACATCACTCAGTCACTCAAATCCTTGCTTAAGCATGACAATCTCATTTCAGGCGTTGCACGGTTGTGGCGGATCAGTTCAAAAAGACCAAGGACAGACGAGGATGTTTGTCAGCAGAATAGAGAGAGATGTGAGCAAACCAGGAGCTCAGAAACCTCTCCACTTTCTGAATATGTAAAAATCTGTTTTGAGCAGAAGAGATGTATTGCAGATATTCAAGTAAGGAAAAGTATTGTTAATAATCACATCCCCTCTATGAAAGCTGTAAAGGGCCTTCGTACAAAGCACAATCTGAATAATGTTTCCTTGTTTGCTGAACTACTTCTGCACGGTTTTAAGCTGAGTCTTCCTTTAGCACTTCTTGCCATATTTAGTATCACAGTGAGTTTGCCGAACTCAAAGACTCAGATTCTAGTGGGGCTCCTGGGATCTGTGACATCTCAGAACCAGAGATCAAGCAAGAGAAAACACCATGACAAAGACCATTCCACCCCCCAAAACCATTAGCCCATCAGGTGAGGCACACTTAATGGCATATTTACTTTTGACTTAAACTTTACATGAAGTCATGGAACAGTCCAGGCTTTGAAGGACTGCCAAGGCAAAAGGGACAGTTCTGCACTTGCCACATTGTGCATGTCAAACAATGTTAACTCTGAAAGGCTTATTGTTAGAGCCTCACTGAGGAGGTTAGCAAGAGAAAGGAAAATTGGATATAGAAGGAGATTACATAATTCTTTCGAGTTTGCAAAAGGAATTTGATTTGGCAAGTCTGAGCAGCAGAGATGTTGCTCTCTGAATTGGGGGGTTAGTTTCAACTAGTGGAAAATATCAGTTTTGAAAGAACAAGAATATGTTAATACACTGTAAGTCTGTAAAGACATTTCACAGTTGAGAATTGGCAACAAGCAGAGTGATTCCCCTCTATATGTTACTTGAGGGAGTTTAAAATAATTACATTTATATACTTCTAGGACCTTATTTATTCTTAAAAGAGAAATAAATTAACTCTATCTGTAACACCTGTTACAGATACAGGTATCTCCAAACCATTCTATGATTCTATAAACATTTCTTCTCCTGTTTTGGTGTAATCAGAAACTATTTGTGGGGGATTTTTCACAAATACTGCACAGAAAATGATAGTGGTAACTGCAAAGAGACGGAGTTTTACCTGTCACTTAGTAGATCATTCCAAACAAAGTTTTCCACTTCCCCCCAAAGATTTAAGGGCTGTTGGGAAAAAGGAAATGGGAAGAAAGGTGACGGTAAGAATTTTCCAGTTAAGTTTTCTACCAGGTCGTCTTCCAATGGGCACAGGCACTGAGCTCTCTGCAGAGGAAATCTCTGCTTGGAGCTGATCACTGTGAAACACTCCAGAGGTGCATGGCACTTTCTGCCTTCTCTCACTGGCTTTATGGTCATGTCATTGAAGGCACTTGAGACTTTTCAGACTGTGTAGAAGCACATGCCTTGGCTCACAAACAGACATATTCCAGTTGATTTTGGGGTAGTCATTTCCACAAAAGTTACATTCACACTTCCAGCAGAAGCAAGAAGGTTGGGGCTAAGCCAGGATAATCTGTAATAAAACCAGAGTGAAGGATTTCTCTCTTCTCTGAAAAGAGAGGGTAATGCAAGCAAGGTGAGGATCATCCCTGGTCATGTCCTCTTAACATATAGAAGAAGCTGGAATAAGATTCAAATGCACTGTGTGGTTGGGGCAGAGGAGGAGAGTAGCATTAGATCAGGTATAGCAGTGTCCTTCACATTTCTGTGCACTCACAGTGAGCCTGCACTGCTCTTATCCATCACAAATCACACTTTGATCTATAAGAGTTTGGTTTGCTTTTCAATATTTAAGGAACATTGCTCTAACGTGAATTATGGTTATGTTTGTGAAGGAGCAGCAACTCAGATTGCTGCTGGGAATGGGCAAATCCTCTGGAACCAGTTTCAGTAGAAACTAATCCTAAGAAAAGCTTATCTAAAACTTCAGCATTAAACTCTGTGCAGGAGTTAGAAAGAGCTGACGGCCAATTAAATGTACTGGAAACTGAAGGGAAATGTGGGGGTGGAAGAAAAATGGAGATATTTTGCTGTTCCCTGACTGTTGCCCCTGGAAAGTCATTCCATCCTGAATTTCTCCAATGCCATATCCTTTGTAAGGTTTCAAAACCAACATTTAAAATATATTTTTAAGGATAACCATGTCTGAAAGTTAAAGCCCTTTGGGGGAGAATAAAAGAGGGACTTCAAAGTAGCAAAATGCTAAATCTGGCAACTTGTTTTTAATGGAAGCAAAAACCTGCACGATTTAACACTTTAAAGTGTAATAAGAAGAGAAATGTCACACGTAGAGTTCAATTTCTACCCATGGAATTGTGCCCCTGATTTAACAAATTCCAACTTAAATGCTTCCACCACAACTGAAAAATGTTTTACTGACCTCGAGCTCATTGTACAGCAGAGGTCCAACAGTATTGCTAGGACTGGGATCAAAGAAGCCGTGGTTTTCAAAGCGGCCAGCCCGAAGTGAGCTAAATCCAGCTGGTGAACATTTTGCAGTTCAGCGAGTGTTGAAGCCCCTTTTTTTGTGGAGTTTTGTTCGGGATGGGTTTCGACATGTTGCATTGAAAGTCTATTTTAGCTTCAGAGGAGTCCCTGGTCTCTCTCTCACCGAAGAATATTGCTGCACATGATGTTGCAGAGGCCTGATTTGTCTTAGATCAGTCTTCAGCCTCGCAGGAGGAGCAGGCTGAGCACTGGCATTCAGATACACTCACCCTTCTGGTGTTACAGCTTTCCGTTGGTCCTGAGCAACAACTTTCCACATGTAGGATTGCATGAAATCATGTAATCATTGCATTATTCCTAGTTAAATTAAGAGCAACATCTAGTCTACCTGTATAGTTTTTAAAAATATATTTTTTTACTATTATTATCTTCTCACCAATTCAGCTTTCACATACTCGAGCATCTGGTTTTAATACTCTGGACATGAAACATAATTCTGGATGCTGACACCAAACTGATGCATGTCCTAAGATATTGGTCAGGATCTGTCTCGTAAGGTAACACTGATATAACACATATTATCACTATGTGCCCGGTTATTTTCAGCTCTTCACAGTGGGAAATTGCTGTCTTAGATAACAGAATGTCTGCAAGTTATTACATTTTGACCATTGAACCTACTGGTACTTAACAGGGATGCTAGGATTAATGTTCATTACGTGTTTTGGAGATGAAAGAGGCACCAAAATGGGATTTCTGATATGGCTGTGGAGCCAGCAGGGCAAACTGGTGGCAGCAGACTGAGCTGCAGTCAGGCATGAGGACTGACCAGCTCTGCCCAGCCTCTGGGTCTTCTTAGTGTGCAATGGCAGAAGAGAGCCAGGGACCCAAACCAAGAGCCAGGATACTGAGCTGAATGCTTCTCTTCTGGTTTAACTTTCATCAATGCCAGCAAAATGCAATGTTTGGGCAAAGGAAGGACAAGCTGCAGTGACAAAAACACAGCTCAGAGCACCTGCATGAGTACCTGAGGAGAACAGGCATTGTGACACGAGCTTGCACAGCAGACTAGGGGTATTGAAACTCAAACTTGGATAATGAAAACCCTGTTATTGAACAGTGGGGTGTCACCAATCAATTCAGAGTAAAATCACTGGTGCCTTTGGACTTAGGGCCCCAAAAGGATGACATTCAGAGCAGGAAGCAACCTAGAGCTAACAGGAGGTGTTGAATACACTCACGGGTTTGAACTGCCTCTCCCTGCTTGCTGAAGGTCTGGGTGATCTCTGCTGTTTTAGGTATCAAACTTATCTGCACAACTCCAGGTGAGCACTAACATGAACATCTCTAAGAAAAAAGCCATCACCCAGCCCATGTGTGTTTTATTGCATGAAATTTAGTTTTCTCAGTAAGCATATTAACTCAAATCACCATTTTCCTCTTGGCAGGAGCTGTCAAGACACAGAATACCCTGGCTGATACGAAACAAGAGATCATGTTCTATCTGTCCTATTGAACCTGTGCTGCAATAAGGCCTGTCAGGCAAGAGTTACATGGCCAAAGGAGAGAATAAGGGCTGGAGCCCAGGTCTTCCCTGTCCCATGTGAGTGCCCTGCTGTAGGCTACTGCCCATGTTCCTCAGTCATCCTCCCAGACATATGCCAACCCACTAATGGCTTTGGTCAAACCATTCACTTGAGACATGGCTTACTAGCTGCAGAATCCTTCAGACAGACTAAAGTCAAGACACCCAGACTGATTGACTGAACAAACGTGCTGCTAACACAGTACAAACAACTCAACACACTTGGGAAACAAACAGCAAAATAAGCTTGGCTTTCACCTAACTTCCTTTGTCCAGATGCCCTGGAGTAATGAAAAAAAAAGATATACACACGGAGCCTTTCACCTCAAGAAACAGCTTATTAAGGCTTTAAATGAGGAGAAAAGTCTCTCTTATTTGAGGAGAGGAATAGAGGAAGGATCAGGCAAATTCCCATCTGGCATTTACAGACCTATCCACTTTTTGCTGCTCATAACAATCAGCATAACTGTGCCAATGACGATTTGCAAGTCTCTGTCTGTGCTGACTTTGGATGTGTCTCAGCTGCAGGGAGGGTGAGCTCCACAGCATTTTGCCATTCTGAGTTGCCTAGTTATCCATATTACCCTCATCCAGGAACCAGGGCAGACAATCAGACATGTCTCTTTTCAGTGCATAATGAGGATGTGGTAAGTGCAGCCTAAGAACCAGAAGCTGGGAAAGGATCCCACTGTTTGGGTGTATCCGTTCAATTTCTGGGTTTTGGTGAAAAGCTTGGCAAAAACCATGAAACTACGACATAGCAACACTACATACATGATGGATGTAGATTATGACACCTCTCAAGATGTTTCCCTCTCTCCTGCAGTGTCCCAGATAACTTAGCCAAGCAGATGTTCACCATTAATTTGAGCCATGGAAAAACGCAACATTCACACTGAAAGAAAAAATATGGAACGTGGAAGACATCTGAACTATTCTCTGTTTGCTTTGTCTTGCAAGCAATGAGGAATTCGTTTTTTCTGAGTCAGAGCTGGAACAGGAACAGAGACACCTCACGTTCTGGAGGGATCTCACTATCCAGAAACTCCAGGCACTAGGAAAGACGAGGCCTGTGTCTCTCTGTCAAAGAAACATTCCTGCTTTTCTGTAGAAGAGAATCACTTTTCTATGAAACAGTCTGAGAAAGAAAGAAGAGATCTTTCTGATGATATTCCTTTGTTTCTCTTGTTCCAGCACATTATTTTGCCCAGTGATTGAAGAAGAAGAGACAGACCCAGCTGCCCTGAAGGTGCAGCGGCTTCTGGCTCCATTGTCCTTCTGGTGATGATATTTGTTCCGTAATTATAACCCCAGCTCCCTGTCAGCCACGAAGCTTTCAATTTCTATAACGCTTCAAGACTCATTTCTATCTAGGATGAAATACATCCCTTGAAGTTTTCTGGGAAAAGTGGTGGTGATAAAAATCCACTATTGTCTGTTGTTGGCACTGAGGAAAGGCTGTTGGAACATGGCATGTAGCCATTCCCTCCCACCTTTCCTTCCCAGTGTTAGCACTATCGTTGCTGACCCAAATAAATGCATTGTTCCCTGCAGCAGGGAGAATGAAGTTATTCTGAACTGATAAGGCTCCTCCCTGACTATTCACCGCTTGGACTCCATTACCAGAAAGATGGTCCCCATCTGACTTGGCTGCTCCTCTTGGAATAGCCCCAGATCTTCTCTATAATCCGAGTAGTTTAACCTTTTTTTTCTTCTCTGTGCAGCAGATTTACCCATGGAGCACCAAAGAATCATAGAATCACAGAACATCCCAAGCTGGAAGAGACAAAAGGATCATTGAGTCCAGCTCCTGGCCCTGCACAGGAAAACCTCAAAAATCCCACCATGTGCCTGAAAGTATTGTTCAAACACTCCCTGATCTCTCTCAGGCTGTGACCACTGCCCCGGGGAGCCTGTTCCAGTGCCCGAACACCCTCTGGGGAAAGAACTTTTTCCTAATATCCAACCTAAACCTTCCCCTGACACAGCTTCGCACCGTCCCTCGGGTCCTATCGCTGGTCAGGCCTGTTTGCAACATGGTTCAAAGACAACACAGCTTCTGGAATTGCTGCCTTTTCCAGCGTCCATTCAAAAAGCAATGGTTGCTGCACACAGCTTCTGCTTCCACTCCTAACCACGTCATTCACTACTGGCTCAGCTTGCACTGCTCTTGTAGGATCAGGTACTCCCTGACCTGGCTGCCCCTCAGCTTTTCCCTGGGACCTGGGGAAGCCAGCTCTGGGGCAGTGTCAGTGTCTGGCTCCATCCCTCTGTGCCAGGCCTGAGAACAGTACGCTTTGTGCAGTCTCAGGAAACGGCAGTTCTGCCGAAGGTCAGGGTTTGTGAAACAGACACCTTTTTTTTCTTTGCCTTCTTTTCCCTTTACTGGGGAGTTTCTTTTACTCCCTTCTCCCTCCTCACCCCACACTTTCCCTGGGCCTGTTCCAAGAACAACCCTGGTGCCATTCTCTCCCACCGAAGGCACAAAGAGCTGCTTTTACTGACCCACTGGCTGCTCAGGATACAAAGAAGTTAAACTAACAATGTGGCGATGCAACAGCCCATTACAGGCAGGTCTGGATGAGTCACAGAAATAAAGAGTAGGAAGGGATTTAAGGGGCCACCTTCCCCTCTCCCCCAAGGCAGCCCATGTACTTTCTCCTACTACATTTTCCAGTGACCTGCTATTTCTGTTCCTTTGGAGTACAGCAAGGTCTTGGTTTCTCCTCAGGAATGGTATTTATTGCCAGGATTTATCACTCCTCGGAACAAGTTTGTCCAGTCTTTATGCTTATTTAGAGAATACACCACATTTAACCATGGAGTTCAACCCGAGAACAAAATTGCATCTGAAAACAGGATTTTAAGTGCACAATGAATCTTGGAAAGAGGATAATATTCCTCTCTGAAAGCATTTCTAAGATCCGGGTTGCCTAATGGCTGAGTTCTGGCCAGATTCTGATGAAGTGAATGCTACATGCATTATATGGTGACTGGCGCCATTTTCGGGTACCTGCTGCAGTTTGTAGAGATTTAGAAAGGAAGCGTGAAGATTTAGAAAGAAAACCAGAATTATTGCATTCAACTGCTCAAAAAAACCAAACCAAACAAAAACCCAACCCCAAAAATAACAAAGCAAATTCTAGTTACACACTTGGGTTTCTAGTCAGTTGTGGTTAGATGTGGCATCATCTCAGCTTTATTGGGTTCACCCATCAGAGATTTCTGTCCCTTCAGCCAGCCATATCAGAGACATCCACTTGGTTATCCTCATCTTGCACATAAATATGTGCAAGATAATTTGTCCACTCATCTCTGGACACAGCTCCAAGCCATGCACAGTATCTTACACTATCTCTTGTGCCTTGTTTGCAGACTGTTTTACCTATTTTAGCCTGACTAGAAGGGTATTCTCATTGCTCTAGTGATGAGGAAAGGTCTTTGACTTCTTTTGGACTGAAGACAAGACGTTGGTACCATCTCTTTACATGTCTCAGAGTACAGACATCATCCACAGCACTGTAACATCTCACTAGGTCCCACTGAATAAACAGCCCCAGGAGTGTGGCAGCCCAGACGTGTGGTAGGACAGTCCCCCAGGGTGTGGTGGTGTGGTGGGACCAGGACCACGGTGCCCACTGCTGTAAGAGCTTGCAGTTTTGGGAGGAACCCCTTGTTGGGCACAGAGGCTGCCGAAGTGCCTGATGGTGATACTTTCCTTCTCCTCCAACACGTGCACAAAGCCCAGGGAGTTCTGCTCTTTATGAGAAGGGGAGGCACTTCCAAGAGTAATAAAACAACCTGAAAGAACACACAGCACACATAAAAATGCCAAATTCAGTTTGTCTTCTGCACCTCAAAATACAGAGGCCACTGGGGACCTACCTGAGTTTTTCTCTGCTGTGGCACAACAGGGTCTCACCTGGAGGCCAGCTGAGTGCGTTCTTGCTAACAGACAAATAACATTCCTCAAAAGAGCCCATTAAATTAAAGCCTGCTACCGTGATCCAAGCAGGTTTGCAGTCTGCAGCTGCAAAACATCTGCCTGTGTCTGTCCCTGGATTCCTCATCCCTCTCACAGAGCTTGAGTCTCTCTAGGACAAGTCAGACCCTGTCACCCCTGGCATGTCACTCTGCCAGGCGCCAGCTCAGTAAAAGGGCACCTGTGTTATGTCCCTGTGCCAACACCACTAAGCAAATATCACCCCCATTATTCCCAAAGAGGTCAAAACAATTTTCGCATCAAGGTCTGCAAACAAAGGAAGCCCGTCATCTACAGGGTAAATATTAACAACCCTTGGACTATTTGCAACCTAATTAAACACTTTAATGGAATATTTCCTCTGCGTGTGTAAAATCTGGATGCTCTTTCTGTTGGGTACCAATCTCTGGGTGTATTAGCTACCATTAGACAAAATAAAATAAAGAAAAAAAAAACCAGCCCAAAATAACAAGTTCTTTAATGTTTTTATTTTAAGGACATAATTTCAGTGCTAAATACAATAAACTGTCTGACTGAGCTTAGTCCAAACCCAGTCTACAGTTTCATAACACTAGATGGAGATCAGGGTTGGCTAATAGCACTAAAATTACTAGTAAGTTTTTTTTTGATCTTTTAGGGATGGGACTTAGAAAAAAAGTTTGAATCTATAATTCTTTTTTTTTTTTTTTTCCTTAACCAAAACCATTATTATTAAGTTCTCTTCAATCTGTCCTGGAACAGCTTCAATCATGGCTCAATTCAAATGGAAACTGAACTGAAAAATTCATTGGTTCCTCTCTCTGTGCTTTACTAAGTAATTTTGTAATAAAGCTACATGGAAAGAGAAGCTCCAAAGTTCCACTTTGTGAAGGAGTTTGGAAATTCCAGACATTCTTCTGCCCAAATCAGAGCAAACCCTCAAATATTGCAAGATTTTACATGAGTGAAAAATTATCTAAAAAATTACCTTTTTATTTGACCAAAATATTTTTTAGAAAACTTCATTTAATTTCAACTTTTAAAGGCTACTTGTACACAAAGTAAAAAAATTTAAAATAGGAAGATGGTTCAAAATGGAAGGAGAGTGGGCTCAATTTCTAAATGTACAAGTGGAAAGTTTTAATTCTTTGGTAACATTTTTAATGGTTTTTTTTTTTTTTTTCCAATGGGCAACTAGTTGACCACCCTTTATGAAATGTACTAATTTTTGGCATCCTTTTCAACCTAGTTATGTTTCTTCAAAATTTCTCTGACCAATCCTTTTATAATAAAAGGAACACTAATTACTTGCATGTGGAAAGCGTTTACCATTAAAAGTGCTTTTTATTGATGGTGAGGGTATGCATGAGCATCACAGCCTGAAAATAATTAACAGCACCATTGAAGGCCTATTTCCATTAGGGACAGCATTAGATATGGCACTTGGCTCACTTCAAACAGAGAACTTCACAAAATTGATGGGACTAACAGGACCCTTTTCCACCACAAAACGAGGCAGCACGTGTGAACTGCTTTGTTGAGTTGGAACATAAGAACACAGTCTCAGAAGATCTGATCTATGCTCCTGCCTTGGCCACAAATGTGACAGGTGGCTTTTTGTACCTACAGGTGTTACAAAGAGGGACAGCGTCAAATGAACCTTAAATGCTGGAACAATTAACAAAGATTTGAAATTCCTAAGTGTTCCTAAGAGGTTTGAGCGCACCTACACAATGCAAGTAGCTCTCTAGACAGAACAGACTCCATTTCAGGATCCACATATGAGGCATATTAACACCCTGAATAGTGTTGGGTTAGTTAAAGTTGCTTGCTGATTTGTTAATCAAAAGCGAGTATTATCCAGGAAATAATGGCTCCAAATAATGATCATGTTCCGAGCCTCAGTCAGTTCAGAAATTTTTATTTTCTTTTATTTTTTTTTAAATAAGATCCTGATTTTAACTTGCAATAAAAATATCTGTAAACTTCCAGTGGGTTTATTCAGCTCAGACTGATACAACAAAAGCAGGGGAAGTGAAATCCTGGCATGATCTGTATAAGACTCTTTTTAGCATACATTTTCCATACGCAGGCTTATATTACAGAACAGCTAATCAATGGAAACATTGTGCTGACATCTGTGTGTAAAATCAAGGCCTTGATGTTGACACCTTTCAAATATTTATAGTAGTTATTGTACCAACACCTTCATGATCTTTCAGCCAAGTTACACACACGTGCCCACATTTTCAAAGAGTCTCTCAAGCTGTGTATTTTTTGCTGTGGGCTGCAGTGCATATCAAATTTGTAATAAGAATATATTTGTGCAACTTTCCACCCCAAACTCAGGATCACTGTGCATGAATAACACTGATGTGCACGGTGTTTGATTGCCAGCATCAAAAGCTCAGGTCCTAATTCCACAAAGTATTTCAAATTAAAATGACAGGACTTTTAAGGACTCGTGAGGTTTTCGTGCAATTTAACTGGGTGTTTTCCCTCCTCCACACCACGTCAGAGCTGAGTCTAGAACACGGGGCAACACCTCCAAGCTATCCCTGCTCCAGGATATCTCTCCACAGTGATAACAGGACTTGTCCCAACCATTTCCCAGTGTCATAGCAGCACAGCTGTACAAGGGACAGTCCCTGCTAACTCTACATGGATCCATGTAAACCACCTCCTGCCCTGGAGCTTCTCAGTGTACAGTATTACAGCATGGACACCCAAATGCTAAATATAACCTTAAGAGCAGGCACTGGATGGGGTCCACCTCACTTGCACATGAGGTGCTGGGTGAGCTGCCCAGCTCCAGTGGCGGGGTGGGATGAGAGGAGGGGAGAAGAATGACAGACCTCCTGGAGGCATCTCCCTCACCCTCCACACTACACAACAAACCTGAACAACGCTTTCAAACTGAAGATGGAGCCTGCAGGGAGACAAGGCTAAAAGCCCACGAGGCCCACACTGCAGGCAGCCAGCTCTGGTTTGTATTTGCATATCAGACTGGTCACAGCCATTTGTCATCACCTGGGACAAATAATTCTCACTGCCTCAGTTCTCACCCATAAAACACAAAGTGAGCACTCCTCTCCGAACAGCTTGTCTTACCTTTTAATTTGAAAATCCAGCTTAGCAGCTGCACATTTTGGTGTCTTGCTGCTGTGCTTGTGGTACAAGCCATACATTCCTCCAGAGACAAGAAGCTTCTGTTGATCTCAGACTGAAACATGGAAAAAGAGATATTACAGTCCCCTTGAGAAGATCTCATTTGTCATTTAGAAGTTTGCTTCAGATTATTTAATATTTTTTTCCAGCAGAGGGGAAAGTGAATAAGGATCCAGTTTTCAGCGTTCTTTGTTTGCTTGAATTGAGAAGTCTAGAAACATCCCAGGCAGAGACATGGAAAACTTCTCGTGTGATACAGGTCCAACACTTTTCAAAATACTATAAATATTAAAATAAAATAGGCACTTGCAAAGTTGAGACACTTACACGGATGTTTTTCTTTTGAGCTATAGTTACTCCCTATTCATATGTAGAAATTGGATGAGTATCGTATTCATTGCTCAGGCAATTTCTCTGGTTAGATGTCACAGCCAAAATAACAGTCTTATTTAGCATCGGTGTTTTAACAGACTAATAAAAGGCAGCCCTGTGTCCCATCCCTAAATATTGGCACTCAAGCTGTTTGGTCGGAAGCAGTTGCCTTGTATACGTGTATACTTACAAAGATTTTCTGTTTCTGTTGCTGACAGAAAGAAACTACTGTTCTTCTACTGAATAAACAGGTCATTGTGGATTTCTCTCTTCCATTGCCTCAGCCACTACAGAAGTCCTTAGGTCAAGAATTAAGTCATATTCCTTGGGTATGGGGGTTGCTCTTGATCACTAAAGAGGTGAACAATGAAACGTAGCACCTTTGCCCCATGTTGAAGTTAATCCATAAATGCTTGGAGGAGTGGGGTACGTGTGAGTTTTGTGTTCAGAGAAGTTCTCTTGACATTTATTTGGTCTCCATATTAAAACATTAGATTCCATTGCAATGATGAGAGACACATGCAGTTCCTCCCAAAAGGGAAGGGACACACCTAAACTGGATTTGACCACCACACTGGAGTCACCCTCATGACTTGAAAGTGTTGGATCCATGCAGAGGCAGTAAGTTTGCAGTTCATTTTTCATTTGGGGGCTTTGAGAGCAGAATATTATTGTATCAGTGTGTCCATATGACACAGACACTTGCTCTCTTGGCCCACAAATGGGTCCAGTGAAGTCTTTGCTCACTGCAGGTCTTCCAGCAGGCACTGACTTAAGTCACTTCCCAAGAATTGCAGGAGGTGGAGAATTCAGTCATTTTGCATGGGAAATTTTCACTAAGGTTAATTGTCCTTCTGTAAAAATATGTCTGGCTTCAACGTGGCCATGTCTCTGTCCATAAGAGTGGAAGTATGATTGGTCTCAGTACTTTTCTGTGTGAAAGAACATAGAGACTGAAATTACTTCATCTCTTGACCTTTATTTTCAGTCTTCTTCCGATAACCTAAGAACTTGCTTCATAAATCTCTCATTACAAATTATTTTCTTTGGCTGTGAAGAACATTTTGCTGCAATAAAACCTTTCCTATTTTTTTTCCCTTGACCTCTACCCCATCTCATAATATCTCTACTAAAACATGGATAGTACAGACACAGCATTCCAGGGTCTCTCTAATTAAAGCATTTAATGGAGGTAAAATCACATCCCCCACTCAGTCTTGCTGCCCCTGTTTGCCAAGGAGACTCACGTCTCTTATAGCACTGTACAGAAGAAATCACTTTCACCTTGACATGCCCTTAGTAGGGATAAGATTTTACACAAGCCACTATGTCCCTACGTGCAATATTACAGAGCCACCATACCCTGAGAAATTATTAGAAGCGGCATATTTAATCACTTCTAGCTGCAGTTAAATCATCAATGATGTCCCAGTGACACTGAGAGTAAATGCTTGTCAGTGTTGCCATTGTATTTGTCTGTGGTTTGGAATGTTTTGGATTACATTAAGGAGAAAAATGCAGCTTTTTTTTTTTTTTTTTTTTTTTTGCCAGACAGGATGTAAATGGCTTTGCAATTTTCAGTAATGTTCTAACCCGAACTGTGTGTAAGAAACAGCGAAATGTTCCCACACATGGGGTTAGCTCACTGTGATGAGGACAGTTTTATGGCCTTCTTTAATTCTTCGAAATGCAATGCGAAAATGTGAGGATTTTATTTCAGTTATTCAAATGTTGTTTAATCAGCAGTCTGACTCCTGTTTCTGTGGCCTTCTCCTGGGAATCACAGAGGACTCCAGCAGGCAGGTGCCCAGCTCTTCAGGGAAACATTACCACGTAAAATATTTCACAATGGCCCATTTTCTCCCAACTGTTTGTCAGCCATTTGAATAAAACATTTGATTATACCACTAGCTGCCAAAACATCATTGAAGCAAATTGCTTGAGGGGAAGAAGAAGAGTGGAAAGATGCAAGTCATAAAACATCAAAACTTTTGTGGGAGAAGAATGTGACGAAAGTATTTTTTCCTTACTTCTTTAACAATGAACGGTGCCTGATGCCTTTTTATCCAGCACTACAAGATTTAGATGAAAAAAAGTCTTCTAAGACTAAAAATGAGTGTACAATAGGTACAAAAGATGTTCCTTTCTTCTTCATGTCCTTAACCCATACTGTGTCCTAACTTGCTATTTTTCTACATATGCGCTTACAAAACCACAATTACTGTACAAAATGTGATACCAAATCTTGGGCACATGTTTCAATGTCACACTCACAAAAATTCAGGGTATAGATGCACACATAAGTCTTGATGGTTGGAGAGCTGGGAAAATGTGCCTTGCAGAGAAATGTCAGGCACCCATCCTTCTGAAGTCCTCAAAAAGATCAAGGGGGGGATGTGATTTTAGTGTCAAAAAGACTATGTTTTTTCTTTAAAGACAGTGTATATCAGATATTAAAAGGCTTTTTAACACAGCACAGAATGACTGAATGTTAAAGACAAAGACATCCCAACGAAAAATAAATCACAATTATCTAACAGAGTGGGTGAGTCTGAGTAAACGAATTGCCAAAGGAAATTATGGGTTCCCAGTTCCTGAGGAAGAGTTGGATGGGTAGAAGTTACTCAGTCAAATATGATGGCTCTGCCATGATGAAGGGCAGAGGAGAAACAAATCTGGCTCCTTTTTCCCTTAAAATATGTAATGGCAAGGCTGATCAATCTCTGTTCTCCACCCTCCTTCCCCAAAATACCCTGGGAAATTGGCAGGGCTGATTACCAAACCCTATGCTGTTGTTTATTCTTGTTCAATTTGTTTTATGACTGTGCGTAAAGCGCAGGACACATCATGACAATCTTTACACAACCAAATTGCTTCCATCTACATGCCCATGTGTTCACATCCAGGAGAAAAACCCCCTTCAACTGTGTTACTTTTCATTGGACCTCATGGGATGCCACAGAGGATACCAGTGTCCCACAGGTAAATTCCAAGCAGAAATAAGTGTTTAGGAAAGCAGGCAAATAAAATGAGTGATATAACCATCACACACATTTACAGCTAATGGCAGAATTTGCATCCCACCCTCCTTTTACCCTAAGGACTATTTGCTCTATTTGATGTGAACCTGTCTCCCTGTTATATGTAGAATAGGGGCATTCCAAAGCCTCAATAGCTGTGATTGTCCTTAGCATCCTCTCCTTAAAAATATCAGTTGTGCCCAAGTATATGCAGACAGCAAAAGCCTCAGCCTCCACTGAATGCTGCAGCTACTGAAGCCAGCTGAAGGTTTTCAGGGAAGAGAGATAAAGGACTGCTAGAAATCCCATTCTTCATATCTGCCACAAAACAGGCCCTAATCAGAGCATACCCTCCAATAACTCACTGAGCTTAGAATCACAAGAGGCAGCCTGTTAGACTGAACTGGCTAACAGAGCTTGGCTTTGGGGGTGCTCACATACTGTTACTGCTGGCCTTCTTCTCTGGTTTTCATTTACAGCCTTTTCCCTCTTTCAAATCTGTTACACTCTATCACTTCTGTTTCAAGATTTCAGCAATTTGGATATTCTGAGGTATGTTTTTAGCATATTATTTGACTTCATGAAGTAGATACATGTTTCTAACTATGTTTAATAGGAATGAAATGCTGTAATTTTTTCATTCTGTTGTGACAGTACAACCTGCAAAAGTCTGGCTTTCTAAGGAATATATTGTAGCTAGAATGGTTTTAATACACAGTGAAGTAGAGGTAAAATTACATATGGGTCATTAAAACACCAAACAAACAAAAAAAACCAAACAAAAAAACCAACTCGTCTTTCTTAGAGATAAAGCAATATATATAATTTCATCTTGTTTCCAATATTGATTTTTTTAAAGGAAATTTCCTTGCCTGCTGCAAAGTATGGAGTTTCTGTCATCTCTTTCTTTTATCTTTCGGTTATTCGCAATGGCCCTATCTCCGGTGCTTTTGCTGCTATTGCTCCAGGATGCACAAGGGTTTTGTGCTGAATTTATGGGTTTGTGGAGAGCATCAGCACTGGTGATCACAAACAGCCTCAGGCTGGTGGGACCAAGGCTCTGGAAGCAGCAGTGCTGATGCCCCCAGCAGGGAAATGTTTCAGAGCAGAAGCCTCTGGGCAAAACCGAGAGCAGAGATATCCAACCAGGTGGTTGTGATGGCTCTTTCTAGTTGTAGCTTCAACAAAGCTCAGTAAGTCATGACAAATTACAAACATTGCTCTGAGGGGAAAATGCAGGGATTCTTGCACTGCCAGCTCTGTTTCCGATCACCTTAGGTACCTCCTTTGTTTGCTTGTGTTTGAAAAGAAAGGTGGTTAAATGCACTGCACAACTTCTCATACTTGAGGTCACTTAATGAAAAAATCCAGAGTGTGAAAGCACTGTCTGCCAGAGGAAGCAAGCTACTGATATTCAGGTGCAGGGAAGAACAGGTGGAAAAAAGAATGCTTGTGTTTTGTTGAGAGCAGTTGGCCCTGAGCTCATCCCACTCTGTGGTTATGCTCTGAGCTGCCCACGCTCTTTACATAGCCTACACAGAGACAGACTCTTCCAAAAGAGGATTTCCCCACAAAAAAAAGTCTAAATCACACCTGGGGGCATCTTTCTCTGCACTGAGCACAGAGGATGCCCTGCTAGGTCAGGTGGGATAAATCAGAGCTAAAATATGTGAAGAGTGACCCAGGTCACCCAGGTAGAGCAGTGATGCTCCACATCATACCCAGGGCAGAGCTCTGGGGAGGTCATCAGCTTCCCTGAGCATTGTGCTTTGAATTCCAGTCCTCTGTGAGCTCTTTTAGACTGGTTTATAAAATGGAAAGGGTTGTGTCTCACTCACCACACCAAATGAACTCCCAGAAAGCAATTACCTTTGGAAAACCAATAGATTCCTGTAGGTTTCTCAGGGTGAGAGCTACTAAAGATGACATCTGAGAACTGAAAACGATGAGAGGGCACCTGTGAAACCCCATTAGCAGCTCCCTTACGAGCTCCTGTTTTGCTGGTCTGAACCCCCGGCAGTGAGGTTTTCTAATGATATGAATCACAATGACATGACAAACGAATTAAATCAACAAAGTCCCGTTTCATTTACAAGGCTCAGCTTTCATTATTTCCCATTGCAAAGGAAGTGCAAGACTAAAACATCTGGTCCTGTCGATGGGCTTTCAGCCAAAGCTTCGACGTCTGCCACTGAGCTGAAACAACAGCGGCTTAATCTCAGTATTGTCTTTAGCTTTCTCAAAAACTTTTCCTCCCCAACGAGAAAGCAGAAAGAAATCTTCCCTCGGTGTTTTATTTCAGGTGTAGCATGGTAAAGTGCAACCACACACCAACAGCAGATTCCTTCCACAATCCTCCCACTTCCTAAAGGCAATAAAAGTTCATACCAGGGGGTTCATCAGGGGTAAGAAATTAATTTTTCTCAAAAGATATTTTTTACCAAGGTCAGTTTTGCAGGAAATGTTACCTTGTTTCTGAACCCCTGGGAAATGATCCCAGGGAATGTGGGAGAGCAGCGAGAAGTACAGAGGTCCCAGTGGAAATGAAGGAATTTTATGTCTGAGATCCTGATAAGATTCAGGGGAAAATGTATTTCAGACCAGATTCTGACACCCATGTTTCTACAAAGTGCCTGAATGCAGATAGCCTTATAAATACATTAAATTTTACACTTTTAAAATGTCTCCCATGTCACTAGTGTGACTCATAATTGATTTAAGTCCATCAAAGGCCAAAAGTCTGTTACAGAGTAAAGAGTTGAACAAGTTGGGTGGTTTGCTGAACAAGATATACTTACACCATTTTGTTAGCAAAATATAAAAATAAAATGCTCTAAAGTCTCACAGGTTCAATCTAAGCAACTACTGGCTGTTTAAGAAGAGGAAAAAAAGTCTTGCAACAAGCAGATTACCCGTGCACAGTGAGACATCCAAAAAACCCTAATTCTGTAAATACATCTGCAAGAAGAGTTAAGAAGAATCTCCATCCTTTATCGGATGGGGGGAATCAAGTGACACAGGATGAGAAAAAGGCTGAGGTATTTAAAGCCTTCTTTGCCACAGTCTTTAATAGCAAGACCAGTTGTTCTCTGGTGACTCAGCCCCCTGAGCTGGAAAACAGGAACAGGGAGCAGAATGAAGCCTCCATAACCCAAATGGTCAGAGATCTGCTACATCACTTAGACACACACAGGTCTATGGGGCTGGATGGGATCCACCCAGGAGGACTGAGGGAGTTCATGGACGGGCTCACTGAGCCACCCTCCATCATTTACCAGCAGTCCTGGCTCACTGGGGAGGTCCCAGGTGACTGGAGGTCAGCAAATGTGACACCCAACTACCAGAAGGGCCAGAAGGAGGATCTGGGAACTACAGGCCTGTCAGTATGACCTCGATGCCAGGAAAGGTCATGGAGCAGATCATCTGGAGTGTGATCACACAGCACACACAGGCCAACCAGGGCATCAGGCCCAGCCAGCACAGGTCAGTGACAGGCAAGCCCCTCTTGAATAACCTGATACCTCCTGGTTTATTTCTTCCTACCTTGAAATAACTGTGTTTCTAGATGATATAATGTCTAAAATAGTGCTCACACATTGAGAAAGATCGATACAACGATTGTCAGGCAAAGAAGACAAGAAAAAGCGAACTGATGTGCTTGGTCCCCAGCTCTACCTGTGGCTTTGCCAGCAGGGTCTGTAGTGACTGCCCAGGATCTGTACGAAAAATCACATTGGTGCTTTCTTGGGTATTCGGTTTTTAAATCTCTGTGATTGATCTTGAGGAGAGGACAAGGCAATGGAAAGCAACCTGAAGCAACTACTCATAAAAAACAACCAGCTCCCCAAGAATTACACTAATACCCAGGAAAGTGCAGTTTAAGCTCCAGTAGTAATCACTTTTTTCCATGTCATCCAAATGCTGCAGCACTGACGAGAATTTGCTTTGTGTCTGAAAAGACAACTGTCTCACAGCTTCCTCTAAACAGCCATTACTGCTCTAGATGCTGAGAAGTATTTCTTAAGTCAAACATGCCTCAGCAGATGTGGTATCTCACCCTTTTGGTACTCACAGGCAACACATTTTTGGGTGAGCTTTGAGCAGACACTTTACATTTTGTCCCTCTTTTCCTCTTTCCCCTCAGCAGGCAAACGAAGCTGAACAGCTCCACAGACTGAATTTAACCCATCCTAAAGTGAGAAAATTCCAAACAACTCATTCCAGTTTTGTGTCCGTCCTTCCTTCCTTTCTTCCTTCCTTCCTATTTTTCATTGCTCAGAGAATATGAAATACACAGAATAGATGAAAAATGCATTAGGAGCCTCTTTGTTTTTCTTTGGATGACAATACTTAATAAGTTAAGCTTAGCCTATAGCAAAGCAGTCCCAGATGGCCAGGTCTGTTCTAAATAAGCTGCTTTTATGAGACCAGGATGTCTAAAAGAAACACACTTCATAAAACAAGAAAATGTGCAAGACAGAAAAAGTCCAGTAAAAGAAAATCTCTCTTACAAAACTACTACTGTTCAGACTCTGTATAAACATGATTATCAAAGACATATTTGGGTTTTGTGGGAATTTTTTTCCTTTTTTTTTTTTCCAAGTCTAGAAAGGAAATATTTTAGTCAGTCATTTATATACATTTCCATTCTCCCAAAAAAGAAAAACCTCAAAGGTTCCCTTCACTGGATGTGAAAGCTTACCTGATAAAGAGACATCTGAAATCCTTAGCAGTGAGATATGCACTTACTATTAATATATTAACTGCTAAAATTGGGTCATTTTTCTAGAGAGAAAGGTCTCAAGGGTATGCTCATTAACTTCCTGCTTACAAAGAGGAACACATCTCCTTTAATCCGTGCAGACCTCCAACCTAGATTGTACTGTGGCTTTGTAACATCGAGATTTATTCTGGTTTTCCTTGCCTTTTACTTTCATAGAGATCCCAGGCTATTCTGAAACCATCCTTTAAGAAACAAATAAGCAAACAGGTAAAGGTTTAAAGGTTTGTCATCGCCGGGGGATAGCATAACCAATGAACCATTCTCCATCAGTCAAGTGTTGCCAATCTCCAAGAATCAAGCAAAACTCACTAATTTGTTCCAAATCTTATTTAAAGTAACACGTTCCGTGAGCAACACAACTACTGGCATCTGCTTTCCCATTATTTTGTGCCTTGGAATTGGATTTTCAATAGTGAAATAGAATTCACAGTTTTGCCGACACTTCGTCGTGATTTTTTTTTCAAAATACATAAATCCTGTAGTGTAAAATGTAAAAGAACATGTTCACATTGCAGCCTGTCCCTCTGTCACATCTAGTCCTGGGACAGCTATTTTTATGACACAGAGAACTCTGTTTCTACTCCTTTGGTTCCAGACAAATGACCTTGAAAAGACTTAAATGCCCACATTCTCAGACAGTCCTGGATGATCCCTAAACCTTTGTTTCTTCAATAAACCAAAAAAAAAAGCAAAATGGCAGCATGTTATTATTCATACACAGAATAACCAGAGATTGCACTAATTCCTTTTCTTTTGATCAATTGAGCGGGAATCCTATTTCTAGGGAGCATAGAAAGGTTCAGGTTTCTTAAATGTATGTCTCACCAACTGCTCAAACAGGCAACTGCAGACTAAAAAAATTCCATTCTGAATGGAATTCTTCTGTTTAGGCTGGAGGTACTTTGTTTTAGCAGGGGTGCAGCAGGCATAGTGGTTCGTTTCTTTTCCATGAGAAAAATTAATATGTTTTCATTTCAGGTCAGACTGGGACAATTTTCCTTTTTAATTTCCACTTCAGGCAGCAAATTGAAAAATCAATACTCATCATAGGTTTAATTGCGCTGTCTGTGTTCTTTTAACCAACACTCCAGAACACAGCACAGAAACTGGGGTATAAAAATAGAAAACAGAGAGTGGAAAATCTGCTACCCAATAACTTATACTGCAAATCTACAGCCCTGTGACTTATTCATAGATTCACAGAATGGTTTGGCTTGGAAGGGACTTCAGAGATCATGCAGTTCCAACCCTTCTGCCATGGGCAGGGATGCCACCCACTAGACCAGGATGCTCAAAGCTTCATCCAACCTGGCCTTGAACAGTTGCAGGGTTGGAGCACCCACAGCTTCTGTTTCAGGGCCTCGCAGTAAAGAATTTCTTCCTAATTTCTAATCTACATCTACACTTTTTCAGTTTAAAGCCATTCCCTCTTGTCCTTGACAAAAGCCCCTCTCTGGCTCTCTTGTGGCCCCTTCAGGTACTGAAACAACAGGTTTGGAGGCATCATCTCACTTTTCATTTCAGTGGGTGCTGAATACAACCATCAGGTGAGGGTACAAAGTGCAGGTGCTACTGAAACAACATAAATGCAATGGAGAACTGCTGACCAAATAGATTTAAACACTGGGAGATGACAAATGTTAAAGGCACAAATTACCCAGTCCATTACTTCACCATGTTATGTTGAGAGTAATCACTGATTAAATGCTGGGTCCTCAATTGCCAAGCAATGTTTAGCTTTGTATCATCCCGAAGTTTCCCTTATCGTGGCAGTATTTGAATGTTCTCGGTTGGCAGCAGAAACAAGACAGTTGCATTAAGTTAAACCTCAGGATTAAATCTGGTCTCCAGGGCAAAGGCAGAGTGATTAGTACTCCTGTTTATAAACAGAGTTGCTCTAATCTTTTACTTATAAATTTCCTCCTCCATCTGTTATCCATCAGGGAAGTGAAGCTTTAAGAAATTGTGCAGATGGCTTTAAGGCACTGTAGTTCTTTTGCTAAGCAATGCCTTGGCCTGCTGGATGTGTATCTTGGAAATGGAACTTTATTTGCCAAAACTACACCTTTTCTAACCCAAGATCCCTCACTGAAGCCCTGTGCAAAGCATTTTTCACTGCCTCCTCTCCATAGAAAATGGGCTCCATTGTGTTGAAAGATGCAATGTACAGTACCTGGGCCAAAGGATTAAACTTTCATCATCTGGGTTTGATACTTAGATTCATGAGAGGAAATGAGTGTTAAGCATCCACTGCATGCCAGGATATATTGAAAGATCCCTTTAGCAGTACATGCCAGTATTTTAAAAATAGGGCACATTAGGGGTTTTTATGTGCTAGAGAACATTATATCTTCTTAAAGCAAAGTTTTCGTGCCGTACTTGGTTTTTTAGTGAAATCAGGCAATTCTCCACAATTTTTAAAGTTACAGCAGTAGAAAGGAGAAAGTAGGAAAGCAACCAAGGGAAGAAAGACAAAGGAGGTGATAACAAGCAACTCAACAAGAGTCCAAGTCTGGGTAGCTTTGGGCTGCCCACATATGCACATATAACACAGATATCAATCACATGATTGACAGAACCATAAACAGTACTAGGGAAATTATTCCCCTGAGAGTCCCGGGGCCAAAAAAAAGCCAGCCTGACCAAAGTCAATGGTCTTCTGACACTGACTTTTTAAAACCTCAGGTTTAACATAGGAGTTCACAAATAATTAGGGTTAAGGTCTGTTACAGTCAATTACAGGCTTGGAAAAAACTTTCTACTAGCCAGGTAGTTTCCATGATTGCAGATCTCTTCCCAATGCATTTCTGTACACAAATACCACCTGGTGGGCCAAGTACTAAAAAATCCAATAAGGTATCATGAGAAGTCTGTGCCCTTTGATAGAAAACTCCATGATGTCACAAGCCTATAGCTTTCTTACTCACAGTCTAGCAGAGCAGAGCTCATAGGATTAAAATGATAGGTGTTGTGATGCCTTGGAATATCACAAGAAATTCACATGAATTCAAATGCAAGGCACCATAAAATTCATAAGCACCTCAAGGAACAGGGCCTGATCATCTAGTGCAATAAACAGATATTAACCCAACACTTCTTCAAGGTCACCTTTGAACATACTCTTCAAAAACCTGAGGTCAGCCTGTGCGCAGCATCCTGCCAGAACCATCACAAAAGATTTCCAGGGCATGTTCTTTGAGGTAAGTTACTGCTTACAATCTGTCTATCATGGATTGACACGGCATGGCACATGTGTGTGTGGTCAGACTCTTCTTCATTAAATCTAAACCATTCAGTTGAAATCCAGGCTCAATTACATGTAGCTTCTGCACAAGTTTGCATTTTCCATGCTGCATATAATGCCATTAAAGGAAAAATCTCTCTTGTTACCTGTCTGTTCTTAGAAGCCTAACATGGGCAATTGAATATCATTTGTAGAGAACATGCATTTACTCAGAGAAGATTTATATGCAGATTTTGCTTTAAGAACTATATTCTTTGAAGAAAAGAAAACACATTTTTGAGATTAAGACAGAATCAAGGACAGGAAATCCAGCTGAAGTTTTTAGTTCTGTCCAAAGTTATCTATGTCACTCTAGGTAAATCACTTCACGCCTCTCTTTCAACTCTGAATCTCTAGGATGGAGACTAAAGTGGTTCCTCACTTTTCTTGAGTGTGCAAATGCCTATAAAAATGTATTAGAGCTTTTGCTTAGATAAAGAAAACACTCATTTTTTATTTGTGGGAGCTCCTGTAAAATGAAGCTGTCTTGGCTGGGCTGCTAAGCGTCTCTACAATGCAAATATAAATTACACACTTGATCCATTAGTACTCCAATTTTTCATAAAGTGAGATTCATTTCACCAGCTAAAAGCTGGAAGTCTGATCTAAGCTGGCCTTCTAAATTCTGGCCAACAGAGACAGGCATCTCCAGGGGATAATTTTCCCACTGACAGTAGACACCTGGCACTCCATTCCACTGCCAAAACATTGGCATTTGTGTCACTTGAGACGCTCCTGCGGTGCCCAGCTGGTCTCCAGGACATCCCTCGCCACCTCCACTAGACCTGCATGGTCTCAGCACTGCACTGCAAAAGTCCTTCACTGAAGCAGCCAAATAATTGCACCAAGGGAGAATTCAGCTGTTGTACCTAATTTAGGCATGCAGTGCAAGTGTCTGTGTGTGAATCAGGAGTCCAGGCTGCCTTTGCAGGCCGGGCAGAGGTGCCACCAGCACAGTCAAAGGAGCAGGCAAGCGATTCAGCTGCCCTGGAGCAGATGACTGCATCTGCCAGCTGAAAAGCTCTGTAGACTCCTCCAGCCACACAGACCTTAGATCATCTAATGCTTTGGATTCAGAAGAGTTTTTGCCCCATTTAGAACAGCACAGAATTTACTTAAGAAATTAATTTAATTTATTTATTTAAGAAATTACAAGCAGTTATTGGCAAGCCAACACCTCTATTAAACAATGCTCCAAAATACAAAAATGACACAGTCCTTACTGTGTAAAACTTCCAGCAGAAAGAATGTAGAGAGCAAGCAGATACTTACTAATTACAGAAGAATGCCAGCAACACCGTTATTTGTTTTAAGAGAAAGAAAGCCCTGAGTGCTAATTCCTCATAAGAGAAACATCTGTCTCACTGGTATTTTGAAATTAAATTCATGTCCCTCCTTAAAACTTGCACTTATTTGGTAACGTGGCAATCTTAACGGAAAATAGGATTTATATGTCTGGCAATTCAGCTACAAAGTTAATGATAGTAAATGGGAGATGAAAAGTGGGGTGGGAAGGTTGAAACCGAAGAAGCAGCATCTGACAACTTTTAAGAAGCACAGTATAAAAGGCAGCTCCAAAACCATCTGCCAAAGTGTCAAGGTGATGGATTTTTAAACATAAATAGATTTTTTTTACACTATAGACTATAATACATGTGAGAGCAACACAGCAGCCACAAAAAATAGAGAGCACTGAACCACACAGGACTCGCTGTCACCAACATTTCCATCTTGGCTCATTTACTTTTGTGCACTAAGGCTGAAGGCGCCACCAGGTGATTGTCTTAGAGGACCCAACTTGCAGAGGCCATGATGGATGCAACCCATTTTCACTAGATAATCTCAGGATGCTCTGACGGTAAAGGACATCCTGAAGAATCATAGAATGGTATGGTTTGGGAGGGACCTTAAAGATCTTCTTGGTCCAACCTCCCTCCCATGGGCAGGGACGCCTTCTACTAGACTCAGAGCCCCATCCAACCTGGTCTTGAGCACTTCCAGGGATGGGGCAGTCACAGCTTGTCTGGGGAACCTGTGCCAGTGCCTCACCACCCTCATAGGAAAGAACTTCTTGCTAATATCCAATCTAAACCTACGCTGACAGAAAGTAGCTCAGACAGAAGGCTGCACAGAGAATGTAACATCCACAGCCCCATGAAGGAAATCTCTCCCTGGATGCACATTTATCCCACATCTACTTCAGGCCATATTTAGCATCAAATTCAGTTTTTCTGAGGTCTTTTTTAAAGATGGATGAAAGGCCAAGGCCTGCAAAGCAGGATATTGGTGTTCCCACCCATGTGATGACCTTGAACTTCTTCACTCTCTCACTTTCAGAGAAATGCGTTTTTGTTTTCCAGTTCAGAAAGGTATTTAACTGCACCTCATTTCAGCAAGTGAACAAGGTAGGTGAACAAGGGTCTCAAGTTACAGGTAGAGGTACTTTTACAGGTAAATTACAGCAAAAGGTAATTGTAAAGTGTTTCAGAAAACAAAAAGAAAGCTTTCTATTTTGAAGTAATGCACTAAACTGACTTCAGCCTTTCATCACGTGGGGAAGAGCAGAACAAATTCTCATTCTTGTATCACTTCCTTTGTTGGGAAAAACACAACCTCCTCTTTGATATCTATTCAATGAAAGAATTCACTAGAGGTACCAGAGGTAGAGCAAGAAATATCTACAAGAAAAAGTTTTAGTAGTTGCACAGATACAACTTGATCTTGGAGGGTAAACACGCAAGTGGTGCTTCAGCAGTGATTTGTTGCGTTTTTTGGCATCCGGCAAGATTTAAAATTGAAAGACAGAAAAATGTAATCAAAATACTAGAGTCAGTTCTGATAACCCAGGTTACTCACACTTCCCTCATTCACCAGGCTGAACCACATGAGACTTTTGTGACACCAGCTGCATGCACCCACTGTATTGCTGCTGACTTGTCTTCCTTGGCCATGTAGCAACAGCATGAGACACCTGAGGAAAGACACCAAAGGATAATTAGGAAGCAGAACAGCAAGACTGCAAGCTCCCAGTCCTCCAGCCTGCTGTGGTGTTGTTTCTAGGAAACCTGAGCTACTCCAAACCTCCCCACACACATCTCTGTGTGCCGTGATCAAAGCAAGTCCCCTGGTGCTGAGTTGTCATGCTCCAAGTTCACAGTTCCTTCAGCTTCCCCATGACTGCGAAGAGCTCAGCAGCAGGGCTATGGGACTGTGTCCTGGCGTGGGGATATGGGCATCCAAATGGTGCCAATACCATCACAGCAGCTCTCCCAGCAAATGCCCAAAGACTTAAAAACCTTCACTCAGTCAAGGAACTCAAGACAACTCCATAACCGCTACAGGAGCTGGTTATTCAAAGATCAGCCTTGACTGAAGCAAGACATGCCCTGCCCACCCCATTCCTGTGGCTCCCTAATAACGCTGTCATTTTAGTTAACTGGGGCTACTTCTCACAGCCAAAACAATACCATGTTCAAAGGGGCTCGTCTTGACTATCAGAGTGTTGACTTTTCCCCTTCTCGTAGATAAGTTGAAGCAGAAAACCAGATTGTGGCTTCTGCATCCCCTGCTCCCCCCACACAATGGGAATGTCATTACAGCCCCGCCGTGCCCCCGAGGGCGGAATAAAAAACCTCTTTTCTACTCTGTTTTACAGGGTAGGACATCATTACTCCGTGAAACCTGATAGCTCAACACTTACACCTGAAACACAATCCACTCCCTTCTCTCTTCATTCTCACAGGAGCTACTGCAGCTCCCTTGTTCCATTATGTAAGATATCACTTTCCCTGTCTGAGAGCAGGAGAGAAGACATCAGCTGCTATCTTTCAGCCGATAAAGATCTTCATTCACACCTGATGGATTGCAATTTAAGGAAAAAAAAACCCCAACATCCTCCCTTGGGCTCTGTGAATGGCAGTGCAATGACATTGTGTTAAATAGCTCCCAGTCTAGATAAGGCTGTTACTCCTGACAGTAGGAAACGGGGTTTGATAGTCACAGAGATGTTTTGATCACCTGTCAGGGAAACATTATATCTAAGTTTTGCTTCAGTAGAAATATGTCATTAGCATCTGCACCACGTTCCTTACCTGTCTTAGGAGCTGGCACCATGCACAAACCCAGGCTTTGGGCATAAACTCACATTATAACAGTGAAAGGGCTACGGACCCTGAAACCCCTTTATATTTGACTGTGATTCCCAAAAGAGCATTTTCCACTTCTTCATCCAAACATTCTGAAAAATCTTTTGCACCTCAGACACCCTGCTGTGCCTCCTAAATTCCCTTCATGTCATTAGAAGTTGAGAGCATTTGTTCCAGAGGGTCTCTGCAGCTCTTTTTTGATCCTTACCCCCAAATTTACCACATTTCCCCAAGAGAAAGAAAAATCAGAGCACCTCTGGTAAAAGTTAATTCAACAAAGCTCTATTTTACGTTTATCAATATTTCAGGTGTTATAACTTCTGAGAGTCTCTGAGTCAATACTGTGAGCTGTAGTAACTTTCACGTTATCTAATATGTGGTGGTAGGGAATTTAAGGCTCCATCCTCCTCATCCTTGAACTCAGTGCTTATCTCTGGGCTTCTCAACACAAAAAGTGTTCTTAGGCTCTGAGAAGCTGCAGGAATTATGATGCTGACAGATGTTCTGATGAAGGCTGCAGCAGCCAGGGCAGTGCTGTTCCATTGTCCATCCCTGAGATGAGCTTTAAAAGCAAGCTACAGTGATCTGCCCAAAGCCAGAAGAGTGGAAGAGACTGATTTTTCAGCTGAGAACTGAGCTTTGCTTGCCTTGCCCACCGGGATGTAATCGTGGATATGACTGTGCACATGCATGTGCAAGTCAGCACAAGAGCATGTACTCACAGGTATCTCCCCCTGCTGACACACACAAAGATGAATCACTGCACAATAAATTATTCCTGATGTGGGACATGCAGCTTCCTCAGAAACCCCAGCCAGTTCCACTCAGTGCTGTGCTACCCACGAGAGGGAGCTGACAATCCTCTGGCTGAGTTTGACAGCCACAAAGCTGCTAACAACACATTGGGTCTGACTTTCTTTTTCCCCTGAATTTTAGAAATATCTGAAATATGTTTTTAGTAAAACTGGGGAAGAATAGATGGTGTGAGGCAGGTGAAAACAAATCAATAAAAAATAACTTATGCCTGAATTGTTCCATGTGGACTGGAGATTGACAGTAAGCTTTCCGTAAAAAAGCAAACTTTTAAAGAAAATGATTGTGGTTTATTGCTGCATTGCTTGAGTTCCTAAAGGGCTCCATCTCTGTGAGGTGACTCTGGAATAAAGTCTGGCATTAAGTTCAACCCAGAGTCTGTGCTGAGGAGGTCTGACAACAGTTATCATCAGGTGGTACTTTGTGCTTGAATCAGACTCCGAGGTGCAGCACAGTTTGTAGCTGGTGACACACAAACTGTGCTGCAGCTCGTGATGCTGTACAGGAATCTCAGTAGTGACAGCCGTGGGCTGCTGCTTACCAAGAAGAACGTGAACCTGGTGAAGCTGGTTCAAGCAGTGCCCTGCAGAGCATGTGGAGATCCTCCCTGTCCACCTGTCCTTGGCAAACAAGAGGTGTTGCCTCTCTCCTTTACCCACCAGGTTCCCAGGCAATGGTGTGCATCACACCGGTTCTTATCCCAGGGGACAGTACTGCACCATGCTCCCATCCAGGTTAAGCAGGTGATGAAGGACCAAGCAGATCCTGCCTGAAGAGCAGCTTGTGGTGATCTTTATCCCTGGGGAAAGGCAGCTGTAAGCACAGTGTCAGGAAACTGTCCAAAGGTAGGAATCAGGAGTGAAAAAATACTTTGGGAACACTGACAATGGCTCAAGGGACAGCAGCACAGCAGGAGCAGTGCAGAAACACCCCATCGATGGAAGATTTCTGCTCTTGGAGCCTAAATCTGGCTCTATTTTTAGTTAAACAAATTCTTTGGCAAGGCTGATTGTCCCCTTCCCGTTCCATATCAGTTTGGCCACTGGGACCTAGAAAGGCTTGTGCTGCATTCCTTTCTCAGGCATAATTCCCAGAGAGACCAAGGCTGAGAGAGGTAAGCAGGAACAGCTTTCAAATGAAAAATATACTAAATTGTAAGATGAGAAGAGCATCCAGCACTAATTTTTTTACATGAAGACACACTCTGGTTCTCCACATAGCTATCAGCCAAAATAAAATGAGAATACCCCAAAATAAAACTTTAAAAAAGCTGCGTTTATGAGACTTGACAAGTGATAAAACACAATGAAGTGTATTTTCACTGCATATGCTCCCTTGACCTGTCATGAATCATTGCAACAGGAAAGGTATTGTAGTTGTGTGAGCAGCAGAGCAGAGTGCCATTTAAATTCCCCTGCAGATGAATAACTCCGTGATTTAGCGCTCCCCCAGCAGCAGACCACCGTAAATAACACCTAAAATGCTCAGAAACTCCTATGATGTCTCTCTTAGGCCTTATACTGGAGCTGACTGAAGGCAGGAGAGGTTCTTCATTGATTCCAACAGGCTTTAGTTTGGGCCATAGAAGCAGATGCTCAGCACAGTAAATCTACTGATATTAGAGGGAGTGTTTGGGGGTAAATCTGCTGTAAAAGCCCCGAATATCAGAGCCATCTCACAGCCTGTACTTTGCAAAGAACAGGAGACTTCCTTGGAACTACTGCAAGATGTGTTTTGCTTTCAAAGCCATAACGGAGCCTAATTTAAATGGTGTTTTCTGACACTTTTTTTACAATTACTACGACTGTATTACATTTCAGGCAAGGCAGCCTGCTGGGAATGCAGTGAGAGCAGTGTGTAGAAATTAGTTCTCCTGTTCACAATCCATCAGTTGGGCATTTTCAGCTCAGGGACACTGGTCCCGTCCCTTCCTTCCGCACTTATTTCAGAAATTGAATAAATAGTTGCTGCCCAGAGGAGAGAGCCCACAGGCTATGAAGACGAAAATGGTCCCCAGGAGGGTCCTCACGGTCAAACCCAGTCTACTGCAGACTGAATTATGAAATGCAATCTGAAAACTGTCTTTATCCCTGAGGCAACAAGACTTTGTTTCACAAAAAGAAATTGAATTTTCACTGTGAAAGCTAGTTATAGATGGGAGCAAATTCACGCAAATGTGTTTATTCAGAGAAATCCTTGTTCACAGTGTATTTTCCACATTCAGCCAGGCGTTGCAATGGGAAAGCAGAGCCAAGGCACTCTGAAATGTCTTACAGATAGTTACGACTCTGTTGAGGAGTTTATATTAAACAAATTCTGGTAAAGTCGAGGAATTTTCTGTATTTAACGAAGTTCCTTTGCCTGTTCCCCCATTATTTAAAGATTTCTGTGCATTTCTACTCATTCTTTAATTAAAAATATCTATATCAGTTAGTTTAACTAAATACTTCTCAAGGTTTTTGCTGAGTGTTCATTTTATGCTTGCTCTTCAGCATGGCTTCTGGGACCACTGAGACCTCTCACAGAGATTTCAGACGTAGTCCCATTGTTTTAACCAGTACTCCAAGTCCTTACTCAAAATGGTAACAACTATCATGCCAAAAAATTGACTGAGCAACATTTAAACTCAATCCACCAGGGAAACAAGAACCAATGCTCATTAAAAAGTATTCCCAGATTTCCCACTGTCCCCTGTCCCCCAAACCCGTCCGTGCTCAGCCTTTGCAGTCAGGAATGTCAGGAATTCCCAACTGTGTGCACACCCCCATTTCTCCCCACCACCTGCATCCAAGGCTGAAGCACAAGTGCTTCCAAAACAGGCTTTGTAGGAGCTTTTGCTATCAGACTGCTTCCTTTGAGGTTGAACAAAAGAATAGAACACTTTAATTTAAAGAGAACACTCTGAAAAGGGATACCCTGTACTGGCCCAGGGATCAAGCTGACATTTTAGTAGGAACTGTGCAGCTCTCATTCTGACGAGCTCCTGGATGGTTTTCTCCAAACCCAAACAAGCCAGTGTCCATATGGAGCCTAATGATTTTTTCAGCTAGAGGGGAGCCATCTCCATGCTAAGAGCACTGGATTCATGTTCATACAGTGAATTTGAAAACAACCCACATCACAACTGGAAAATTGTTCCCTCTCTGTTTACCAGCATAGTTTGTCATCACTTGCATAACAAGTTTTCAGGATGAGTCATGGACAAACTATACGGTGTCTCTAAAATTTCACTTTTCCTCTAAAGAACACAATTAAATTTAATTGCCGTTTTTAAGAACAGACTAACAGGCAGTTTATATCCACAAAATATTCAGTAAAGCACAAAGACACCGAAACCCAAGATTTTACCAGTTATGATAAGATTTCAAGTAATAAACACTTGTGACTTAAAATCAATGCTGCAAAGATCAGAGTATCTTCTTTTGATTATTTCAGTAAGTGAAGCCCAAATACCACAGTCTTCTGGAGTCAATGGAAAAGTTTGTATCTTCAAAAGCAAAAGGATGTGGGTATTTCAAAACCATCAAGAAGACCCAGTGACCCATTAGGTGCTTTTCTCTGGCACCAGCTGTCCAAGAAATAATAACAATGCAGTAAAGTTGATGTGAAGTAGAACGGTATGAACTGACTTACACAGCTTCCAGCCATGGACCAAAGCATGGAGATAACAGCACTTATCTCCAGTGCAGTTTGATACCAAGATCATAGAATCATAGAATATCTGACTTGGAGGAGACCCACAAGGAAAATCGAGTCCAACCCCCTGCAGGCAGGGGGGAAACCTGAACTCACAATCTTTGGCAAGGAACCTCACCACTGTGGTTTCAAGGGACATTCTGTGTTTTGAAGGAAAGTGGGCTGGCCCCTCTCCCTCTCTGTAAACGCTGGCCACATTAGATGAGTATTTTGGTTTGGAGCAGCTGTGCCCTTCGGAAGCAACCCCCCATTGCTCCCTTTACCACAGAGTTCACAGAGGCTGCTCAGTTCACACTGTGGTCTTAGATTCCTTTTCTGGGAGACAAAATCAAACCCTCTGTTATAGCACACCCCAGACATTGTCCTGCAGGGATGTGAGGCTCCCAAACTACATCCTCTGGACACTACTTCAACCCAAGTGCCTGGCAGCACCTTCCTGTGCAGGAAACCACTCCACATATCAGTGGAAAGAACCCCCCTGAACCACATCATGTGTGGATGTCAGGACCACAGCAGCAACCCCTTGGAGAGACTTATCCAACCCTTCTCTGCCAAGTTAGTGTAGGAACAACCTCGTAGAAGCTTAATTAAGGGGTTTGTCCCTTTTCATTAGTCACAGACCACTGTGAGCAGGGCTGAAGCTCTATCTCTGTCCCTAGCACTTTCTTCTGGCAGAAGTTTTACCTCAGTTTCGTTTCTGTCTCCTGTGATCCAGCTCTTAGCTCCATACAGGTCCCTGTGCCTCAGGAGTGTGATTTCCCTGAAGCAGCAAAAGCACCTAGAGGTCATCTGCTATAAATCCATGTGTTACTGTGTTGTTGTCCACAGCTGAGCGCAGCGATGGCACAGGGTGGCTGGACACTGGAATTGAATGGTCCAGGTGACAGATACTGGACATCAGCTAGTTACAACCTGTGACACGAATGGTTTCACTCTCACTATCAGCATGAGAAAATCTGGTTGGTGGGAGCAGCCTGGATCTAGGACAGTGCAATAAGAAAGGAACTGTAAAAGCAAATTTTCCTGAGGAGGAGGATTAGCATAGGACTTTGGTGATGATGTTTGAATTAGCTTTAACAAATAACCCTCAAAGAGAATAGTTTTTGGCTCTGTCCTGAAAACTAAGTTGGCTTTGAACTACAAGGGATCCCACAAAATCCCAGTCTATTTGCACTCCTTTCTGGTAGTGTATAATCTTTTTTTTTTATTATGCTGGCTATACAGCCCATGCATTACCTTTGAAATTTCATAACTTGTTGTGTAACTTCTTTTGCTTTATATCCTGGCCTAGCTTGCTTTTAGAACCAGCTGTGTCTTTTCAGCTGAGGTGAGGCTTTGCAGCTAGCCTACATTATGTAAACATGCATTGTAACATCCCCAAACCTGCAGTTAGTCAACAAAAGATCAAACAGACCATGGTGCTTTCATGGTAGCCATCAAAGTCACTCAGACTTTCTCAGTGAAAGCTGCCAGCTTGCATTTTTTTTTTGTCCAATGACAAAGATAAACCTATTTGTCTTTCTTTCAAAGTTACAAATAAATAAGGAAAAGGACAGTAGTTTTAAATGATTTCTTAATCAAACCTCTTCATCTCAGAGTTTATGTTTCAAGCCTTTACCTGCATTCCAGAGTGAAGTCAAATGTCAAACTTTTCCCCTTTATCTTCTCTCCTTGACTCAGGAGAAGATCTGTATCTTTAGAGAATGAAACAACTGTTTTCCTTAAAATGTTTCAATAGGCCTTGGTTTTGTAAAACAAGCCACTTCTCTGGCAGGTGCTTTGATTTCAGAGAATGAAAGTAATTGCCACAAAAGAGCTGACAAACCCTACAGCTGTTGGAGTAAAAGGAGAAGGAGCTGCATGGATGTACAGAGCATGTCTGGGCAGGAGAAAAGGTGGACGGTGAGGGGGGCCTCACTGAGGGTATTGACTTCTTTAATTTACTGTCTGTTTTTCCATTCGATCCATTTTGGTTCTAAGAGGATATCAAGGTATCATTTGCTTTCTCCTCACTCCTAAATCAGCTTTATCAACTGGATCACTTGTGGGTGTTCAGAAAATGACACAAATAACAGTCAGAGCTGCAGTAAACAAGATGTGCAGAAATATGGTTTATTTAGTCTTCACATAAGAGGACTGAAATGGAGCAGTAGATACTTACAAAGCAGCTGCAGAGGAGAGAAATACGAACAGCTCTTCATGTGCACTCACGATAGGACAAGGAGTCATTGGTTTCAAGACCCCTAAAAGAACTTCAGGTTGGCTATCGTGGGAGACTTCTGATGTGATTAATTTTGTGCTAGGAAATCTTGTTCAGGAATCTGTGAAACCTCCACCACAGGAGGGTCTTAAAAACAGCTGAGGCTGGAGTGATCTAAGTGTCCATGAGAACAACTGATCCTGCCTTAGAGGAATTGTAGAGTTGCAGGATAAAGCATTTCTGTGAAATCTCTTCCAACATTATCTTCAAATACCTCTTTTTATTTTCTCAAAAACCTTGGATTAAGACAGGACTCACGGCTCAGAATTGATTCAAAATTTGGGGTTGTTCATGCCTTAGCCAAGACTTTGGGTTATGCTGCTCTATCCATTTCTCATCTAACCTTTCAGCTCGTGCAGAACGGAGTGAAAACTGAAATCCAAGCAAGATATCAGCACTGGGACCATAACTCTCACAGGCAGCCAACCCCTTGCTGTTAATATCACAGCCTTGCAGAGCTTTTTCACCTGCTCCCATCTAATCCCCACTGTGTTTAATCTGAATCCTGACCCCCTCTCCTGCTCAAGTGGCACCTCCTCAGGGACAAGAACTGAGTGTACAACTGGGAACCTGTTTTGGATGCCAGGCTCATGAATGGTCATGGACAGAAGTTGTTAAACTGGAGAACAAGGCCAAAGTTGAGGGGAAGGAGAGACAGGCTGCCCAGATTCTGCCCTGTGCTGTTAGACCTGTTCCTCTGTCCTTCTGCTCACCCACGTAACCAAACTCAGAGCAGAAAGGACAAGCTGCCTCTCACCTGTCTTGCATCCCCTTGCAGGTAAGGAAATGCTCTTTTTATTCTTAAAACTAGATCATTATTTACATGCAGGCACATGGTGCATATTTTTGGGAATTAGATACAAAGGCACTTATTTTTTTTTCTCTGCAAGTCCAACTCGCTGTAATTGTGAGTACAACTAACAAAAGAGAATGGCAGGCACAGAGAATAAGTTTCCACTACTCAAATGCAGCCAGGAAGAGGTTGATAAAATATTTTGATGCCCATTAAATCATCTGAAAAAAAGCATTTCAGTGATATAAAGGGCTTTTCTTTCTCTTCCTGTTTTACACCTTAGAATATATTCTTAACCAGTTTTTCTTCCCAGTTCATATTTAAGTTACTTGCTTCTCTATAGAAAGCTTCACTAGTGCTAAACCTGTGCCAGCCCTCTTGCTGGATGTGAAGGTGCCAGGAAATCACACAACAAAGCCAAGTGCCAGCCTCCTGGAGAGGGAGAAGGAAATAATAATTTTGTGTGTAATTGTGGCTTCTGGATGCAAATCTAGAATTCTCCAGTAAGTTCTATTGTAGATAATTTTTGATTCCTACATTTCAGTTTCAAAATCATGTAATGGGCTCCCACTCTGTCCTCTTCTTTCCTGACAGTGCTCTTCATAGGAGGAATGTGCAGAATGTACTCAATGTAAACATTTAGGAAGGCCAGACACAGGCCATGCAGAGGTACTAGCCAGTCTGAAGCTGAAACCACAGTCCAAAGCACAGTCTTGGCTCCATGTCCTTGCACAGGTGGAAGGTTGGTTCTGAGCCTGCAAGAATTGCAAGGGCTGTACCTTTGAAGGACACTCCAAAGAACTGTTTACAGTTGTGGTCTTCTCAGACCTCCAGGATCTTAACTCTTTTAACACAGACACTACTCAATTACCAAAAGGCCTTTTTAACTCTTTCCCTGTCTTTGCTGGATGTATTTGGACGCTCCAACTGCTACCATTCCCTTCCCAATTCATTATCATCCTCTACTTCCGCTCCTTTCTTTGTGGTCCACATTGCTGCTCCCTTTGCCTTCTTCTTTGTCTCTCTTCCCTGTTTCTTCCATGTCTAAAGCATCCTGCCAGCTCCTCTGTCTACACCTCTGCCTCGTTTGAGTCCCCTTTAACAAATCATTCCTTTCAAAATGCCCACAAAGAGAAATAATGGGCCAAAAGAACACCATGAAGTCATTCTCCTCTTTGATGCTGTCATGCACCCTGTCTCCCCCGTGTTTGCAGCGGGCCTGCCTTTTCCCTCTCTCAGTCATGCCCAATGCCAAGAAACTTCCTAAATAATTAGGGGATGCAATTTGGCTTGGAGAATGAGTCACTGACCTTGTTCCACTCTCAGCCCTGCCATTAAGCTGCTAAATGACCTCGAATAACTTTTTTAACCTCATCTGTCCCAATTTGTCTCATCCTGTGACTTTTTTTCAACAAAATGTGTAAGCTCCTGGGATCTTGTTATGTGCTTCTAAACAAAAGGGACCTATTTTCCCACTGACTGACTCAGCTGGGATTTATCCCTGTAACCACAGACATCTACACAGTCAATATCTACACCTGAGCTACTCACTGAATTTTCCTAGACAGTCAGAGGGGAACAATAGGACGGTTCAGATTAAGTTTCACCTAAGCAAATGTAGGCCTTATGTCTGGGATGAAATTAATCACTTCATCAGAATGCTTGAATGTTGAAAATAATTCCCCAAATACTAACCAACTGCAACTCTTCGATGAATTTAGCTGAAATATCAAGGTTATTTTTGGTCAACTAAATTGCATTTCTAAAAAAAAATATTTAAAATTATTTTGATATATTAAATATTTTTTTAGTATTTTTAAAATAAATAAATTATTCCATGCAAAAAATTTACCCAGACCTTTTGGGAAGTACTAAATACTTGAAAGGTGATTTTTCTAAGTCTTTCCAGTAGTTTATTTGTAAATGGATTCTCGAACCTTTGCTTGACAATGAGGTTTTACCACATTTTACACTCCTGAAGGGCTGTAACTGTGCGCAAGGTGTGAAGACAGGCAGGTACCAGCAGGTCAGCACCAGAGCCACCTCAGCGGTCCCAATTTGGTTTTATGAAAGCAGAAAGCAAGAGCTCCTCAGCATCTTGGGAACCACCTCAGTACCTAAACCTGGATGGAACACCACAAAAATAAGATGTGACCAAGACACTTTTCCTGCCTCAAATGAGAACTTCCATGAAATGGCATCTGCTGAAGAGCTCATGGGAAGGAATATTCTGTTTTCCTACCCCAAAGAAGAAGCTTGGAGAACAGCAGACCCTTAGCAAGGCAAAAGATGGAAAGGTCAAACAACAAATATGCAGAAATAAAGGAGCTGGAACATTATACCAAACACTGCTAATCAACATCACCTCATCCAGCTGAAATGGTAGTGAATTTGGGAGTGTCTTTGAAAAAGACTAAATAACAGAATGAACTTGAAAAAAGTCAGAGTTTTGCCAAAACCTATTTTACACACTCTACAAAGGGGTGTCTGTGAGCAACAAGGAGGGAAACACTAATAATAAACTGGAGGAATGGCTTGCATAGGATAATAAATGAATTGCAAATAGCACACATGTCAGCCACACCAATTCTAAAAGAAAACAGTTCCAAAACAGAAATAAAATGTGATCTGTGGGACAAATAGCTTCTTCATCCTTAGAAAATGAGAGACACTTCCCTGAGTAAAGAATGAATCCGTAAAAAATTTCAAACATTTGGATTTTGGATGCTATTTTCTGGGCCAAAAAAAAAAAAAAAGTGTGTGTGTGTGTATATTTCCACCCATTCAACAATTCCAAAATCCAAAGCACCTAGAAAGATTACTACACAAAGTATGGGGCCTGCAAGCCCCAGTCAAAGAGAACTTTTAAAACCCACCTGAAACTGGATAAGGCGCAACTCAGAGAATGGGTATAGCCCTAGAAGAAAACCTTACAAGGAAGAAAATTCAGGCAATTAATTCAGTTATTCATCACTTTTATTGGAAATGCCTGGACCAGCTGTAGGAGGCTGAAGAAGTCATCAGGGACAGTGGAAAATGGAGATGGACTCTGATCCTGTAAAGGAGACAGAGGAGTTAGTACCTTCCTGTGAAACTCTTCCTCCCAGAAGGAAAGGTTGGTAAAATATAGAGGCTTAATTATTTCAGATCATGAAAGTTTGATACTCCAGAGAAATACCACAGTGCCTTGTAATTCTGAAAACTGGAATTTGATCAGCTTATTTTGAAGTCAAGGAATCCACCTCTGTATACAGCAGCTGAAAATGTAAAGAAGAGGAGACATAGCTAATCAGATGGACAGGAAGTTGTATTTTGTATCTTTCTAAAGCCTCTTGAGCCATCCTGTTCAAGGAAGAAACAGCATTGAGACATTGCAGAAAATTAATAGAAAAACATAGTTTTCTTTCTTGCAGGACATATCTGATGTTTAGAGCTACCTTTTTGTGGCAGTAACATTGTGCAGGCCTATAGAAAATAAAAGTGATGTTCAGGTGCTCAGAAACAGCCCAGGAACAGCCACAGATGAATCCACACTGTGATATTCCCATCGTTTGAGGTACAGCAATGACAACCTGCATCTTCAGAGACTCACTTTGACAGGTCCTCAAAGAGCCTCAGCAGCAGTCTTGGAGTCACTTGGAGTCCTAATAGTTATGGCAGAGAGTTTTAAAACTGAAGAGGGCTAAAAAAAATATTCCATAGAAATTAGTCTGCAAAACAACACAGTGTCATAGAGAGTCAAAGCCTTTCTGTGGAAAACCTAAACATTCTGCTTCGAGGGTGCAATTTTGTGCTAAACTTCCCTGAATTTAACCACTGGTCCAAACAAAAACAGTTTGCACTCTTTGGGTTAGTAAGTAATATTCTTCTTCTACACCAGTGCTTGTGTCTGACTTCTGTAAAATTAATGCTTATTTCTTTCCTTTTGGGCAAAGAGCAGTTCTGACAGCAGTCAGTAAAGGAAAGAGATGCTTGAGAACCAGAAGTAAGAGAGTGGCTTTGTAGTGAAGATTCATTTAGACAATTTGGTATCTATTACAAGCTGAAATCAGGCAGTGTCTGCATGCAAATGTGGAGAGGGAGTGAAAGGGAACCTTGCACAGGGAGAGGGTCCTTTTCCTTCATTATCATTTACAAAGCAAGTGAGTGACATAAGTATGGGATCCGATGACTGGAAACACAGTGGACGTGTGTCACGAGGCTCCAGGGTTCTGTGCTAGCACCATGTGCCACTGTCATGTTCAGGTGCTCTCTTCATCCAGTTGACTTTGAGAATTTACTATCAGTGTGGAAGGGGTCTGTAATCTCACATCAGTAGGATGTGGCTGTCTGCTGCTGCACACAAGGAAAGCCTTTGTCCCTTCATTCCTCGTCCCTTGGGCAAAACGGCTGCACTTAGGGGAAGGTAATAAAGATCCTCTCAGATGCCACACTGTCTGTGTCTGGAAAGCAAGAAAAACAGAAAGAGGGTGAGACACAGAAAATGACGGTGTATGCCCCGAAATTGTCAGTGTTTAACAGGCATTTGGACAATACTTTTAGTAATATGCATTAACTTTTGGTCAGCCCTGAATAGGTCACAAAGCTGTACAAGATGGCCATTGTAGGTCCCTTCCAACAAAAACAGTCTATTCCGTTCCATTCTATTCTGTTCTGTGATCAGGCATAGAGTCTGCACTCCAAGTTGAGGGGTCAGCTGTCTTTGCCTTCAGATCATGTCAGGAGAACAAGCCACAGATTGCTCACACAGCATGACAGTAGTAATTACCTATACCAAACAATTCCTGCCACACTCTATGACCACTCTGTGAGTGAGGAGGGATGGGAGCAAGGGAGGAAGGTCTTGCACCAGGGCAGGTGATTTTGAGCAGCTTCCAGATGGCACTGGCACAGTATGTTTTATCTGTCTCATGAAGAAAGTGGATCTGTCATTCCAGCCATTCAGAGAGGGTTTCTTTTCACCCTCCTGGAAGTGTTTGACTTTGCCTGGCAGTTTTCTTACTGTTACCCGTGAAATAAAGATTTTTATCAATTTCAGTGGAATAGCCAGAACTTCTTTATTGTCAGTTCTGTTGAAAAAAGAGGCCAGTGATGACTGGAAGAGCTGGCAGCCTGTGCAGGCTGCCATGAAATACGATTTGCTGAGCTCTGTCACTCAGATAAGGACAAAGGACCAGGTTCAAATCTGGGGGAAAAATGTGACTTAAACAAGAGTCTGCAATTTTGCAAGACCCAAGGCAGCAGAGGGGTACAGGTGGGAAGATAATTCCAAGGCGGGGATTATGGAAAGAGCATCTAAAAGATGGACCAGAGATGGCAGGTGGCTAAAAAAGATTTACAAAATTTTGTGCAGAAAGGAAGGGACAGAAAATCTATAGTACAAGGCCAAGTGTTCAAAATCTTCCCACCTCTCTCACCTAACCCCTTTATTACACAGAAAAAAAAAAAAAGAGATATCTTGGGTACAGGTTTAAAACAGCCAATCGTTTGCTTGAAATGACACAAAAAAGATGATTTTATTTTCCCCACTGAAGTACTTTCTTTTGCATGGTGTTGTTAAGTGGCCAGAACAAGATGGCTCAGAAGAACAGTAGGCAGCTTTGTAACGTGTGATTGCAGAAAGGAGTCAGCAGGGACAGTAATCTGAATGTCTCAGACCTGATACTAATTCCTTTTAGACCAGCAGTGGATTTGGAATACTCTGTTAGTAAATATTACATGCCATACCCTGATTACAGTACTCACATATGAGAAATATTGTTATAGTGCAGCAGCCCCTGCCTTGGCCTCCTCAGGCAGGAGCACAAGAGACAACTTCCCATGAGCTTTTCATCATGCCAGGCAAATGTTTTCTGCAGAGAAAAGACAAAAAAGGGAAATCTAACGAAGGCGCTGGGGCAGGAGAGAGGAGAGGAAGGAGGGAATGGGGAGTGATGAAACAGTGAATACAGAAATGCAGCGGCTGTGCTGAGGGATTTGCAGGGCTGTGCACCCTAATTTTTGCAGCACATTGTTGAGTTTGCTCACTTGAAGGACAAGAAGGACGAGCACAGGGACCTCCTCCCATGTCTCCCACTTCATTGACACCATCACTGTTGGACCATGGCAGCAGCAGATGAACAAGATATTACAATATTACTGCATTTAAATGATGAGTTCAAACTAAGCTGCTAAAAAGCATTTTAATTTATTTTTCTTAATTTTTACATCTCAAAATATTCCTTGAAGGCAGTTCCTCAGCAGGAGCTGAAGGAAAACAGGCTGGTTACGGTTTAACAGACTGGTCCCAGAGAGCTTTTCATAAAATAGTTACAATATTATAAATGAGAAATGTTGTAAGAATAGCTAAAATGGGAATTTGCACGAAGTATGGTGCCTTTTATTTGCATATGACCTCAGTGATTATGTGCAAGATTTGGCTGTCCTCAGAGTAAGTGCCACATTCTGGTTAGAGAAATATGATGCCTTTGTTTTGGCAGAAAATAAATCTCTTAAGGTAATCAAAAATTCATGTAACATGTTCTAAAAATATCTTCTCCAAAACTGTCTGTGCCAGACAAAACAGGAGAAAATATTTGCATTTGACAGGGATATTGATCTGTATAATGTTTCTTTTCTCCTTCCTTCTTTGCCCTCTTGATTCTCTTCCAAGCCCCCTCTTCTGGTGCTTTCAGAGGAACAAGGGCTTCTGGGAAGGAACATCTTGAAACACAACTTTGTCAGCTATGCCCCGAATTTTTTTTTCCACTGAGGAGGCCCTTTGCACGGTTCTAGAAATTTAGAGGGGGATTACATCCGTTTCTAGCTCTTTAGACTTCTCCCAGCATATATAAGAACAAGAGCTTAGTATGCACATTATTGCAAGGTTGCTTTGGATGCCCTCTCCCCTATACAGAAATAAATGGAAGGGGAACTGGAAAAAATGTTTCACTTCCTGTGAAAGTCAATCCACCTAGTCAGGAATCCTCATAAAGAGAAAACTGCTCAAGGCAGGGATTTCTCTGAATAAACTAAGTGTCTAGGTGTTCAGGAGGTGGATTTCCTATTCAGTGGTGCGCACTAGTGGCTTTATAATGCGGCAGTGACGCAAAACACCTCTGCCAGCTTAAAAATACAAGGTTTAGGATCACTGGAACAGCAGAGCAGAGAAGCTAGACTAGTCCACTCTATCCATCCCTTGCTATACTAGTTGTGGGAGCTAATTTAGACCAGCTGTGGCTTCCTTGAGTGGGTCACTGCTTGCCTCTCCTTTATAAGATGGAGTGAGGAGAAATTGCACTGCTATAACTCTCCAAGATGGAATTTTGTTTAATCCCCACTCTTCTTCAAAGGCAAAACAGAATCAAAAAATTATGCAAGTTTCTGAGTGATATTTTTACAAAACAGGGGATTTTTTTGGGGGGGGTGGGGTGGAGTAAAGTTGTTTTTTGTTCAGTAGAAAACAATAAGTCACTGGAGGGATGGCATTTCCAAACAACAAATATCCCACCTGTCCCTTTGACCTGGCACCCTGTCACAGCAGAAGAGTGATGGATTAAAGCTTTTATACAGTTGACTGCTGTTTCTGAGTCTCATTTTTCCACCGAGGGCTCTATTTCCCCGTTAGCAAATGTTTTTATTTTGGGCAGACTACAATGCCTTGTTTGTGTTTGTTTGGCAAGCCATTGGTTTGCCTAGTCAAAGGAAGGAGGAGACACGGCCCATCCCTCATGTGACAGTCTTTTAACAGCTCTGAAAGGCCACTGACAGGCAGCAGTCCCTGCTGCTCCCACGCTGCACTCCAGGCAGCCCATTACTGAGATAAACCAATACCACCTATTAAGCATTAGCTGACATATGGCTTTTGAGGGACAAAATCAGATAAGAAAGAGTTTAAATATTGAATCTACTTGAACAGGCTTTAACTTCTCTGTTTGCAAGGAGGAAGAACACAGAGGCTTATTCTGAAGTCAATCATTTCAAAATGCAGTCAATAAAACCAGTGTAAAAGAGCAGCTGGTAAGTACAACCATGTGTCAAATGAACCATCGTATTTTCTAGGAAAGAGGATGTAAGAAAGTCTGGTTATGGGACCACTCTTTTCCCTGGAATACTATACATCTAAAATGGCAGCTTAACAAAACACCACTAAGATCAAGGGACATTTGCTCTTAAAGCCCAAAGGAATCACAGGCTTCCTTAACTGAGGGACCCTCAGGGCCTGAAGGAGCACTGGAAATGGTCTTTCAGCTTCTCTTTGTCTCCTTTCTGATCTATGTTTTATTTGCAGTTATTTGCAGTTATTGGCAGAACTAAATCCTTCTTTCTCCTAATTCTCAATTCATACTTTCACATGGAATAGGCTTAACAATCGTTCAAGACCCATGACAATCTGGCATTCAGAAGCCTGGAAATACACATCTGTATTTTTGTGCACGCGTAAGTACAAAGAGGGTAGCAAGGATTTCAGCCTTGCTAATATTCAGAGAAGTCCTCCAGGTCTTCAAATTTTGTGACGGGGCTTACTGTTTCCAGTGACCTTTGAGAAATGCCACCATGTTCCTGGTCCTTCTTTCCATGCAGCCCTCAGAGATGGCAGGTCAGCTCCCTAATTAATAGTACTTTCACATTTTTTTGAGCCAATTAGTAAGGAAATCATATCTCATCTATGATCCCTTACAAGCCTTCAGATTGTTCTTTGTGGCTTTTATCCAGTGCATAACCTTCAGGAAAGCTCAATGAAAAGATGAGCAGATCATCTCCACCCTGCAACCTGTCACCTTTTCATTGCAAAACCAAGCCTGGGACCCAAGGCCAGGGCTTCACACAGCCCCTGCTGTGCCAGTTATCCAGGGTCACTTCACTCAGAGCTGCATCGCTGCTGGAGGCAGGCTTTTGGCTTTTGATGAACAAACTCAGCTCTTCCACCTCCTTCTTGAAACCTGGAAGCAGCTGATCACACCTACACCTGGGCTCACTGAACCATCTGAACCTAGTTGAGTTCCTCCTTTTTCTCACCAGAGAAAAAATACTGCAGATTCCTCATGTGAAGAAAAGGGGAAGCCACCGTGGCTGCTGGTGAAAATCAGTCATGGAAAAAGAGCTGGGAATTCATGAGTAGTAAGAGTCATTATAGACTGTTCCATTAAAATGTGTTCCTCTCTTGGGGAAACACCCTGCATGGCACTGCTTTGTGCATTCCTACTGGATGGATTCTTACATCCAGTAAGCCAGTTAAATTGCTTTGAGGGAGTGAAAGCAAATAATATCCCTCCTGAGGGGGGCTCAAGGTCTTTCCTGTAGACACCAGAGTTTTGTCTCAAACTGCATGTCCAAGTCAAATAATTTTAAACTTTCTTTGCAAAAGCAGGAAGGAGTCAGATATAAGAATCACTCATTGCATGGAAATAATAAGATTTGCACAGCTTGGTTGAGTTCCTTCCTCCATCCCCTTCTCCTTCCAGATCCTCCTGAAAAGAGCTACAATAATAATCTCTTGATAATATCTGTTACTGACAGTTCATTACTCTACTTTGAATGAGATTCTTGCTTTCAGTTTAAAACTGGAGGTGCTTTTGCCACTCATGAATGATTTTGTATTTGTTATAAAAACACAGTGTGGTGGGAATGCGTCATTACAGTAGCAAACTACCTTTCACCAACACTAATGGTCCCTTTCATATTATGGTTAGCATCAGTCTCTGATCTTAAAAGACAGGAAAGTTTCACAGAGAGCTTAGAAGCTCCCTCATGCTGAGCTGCTTTTGACTTCTGGCTTAGAAGATGGGTCAAACTGTGTGATGATACAGAATTATATCTCACAGACTGATCTTCATGTCTCCAGGACCTGAGTTAATAAATCAGTGGAACAGATTCTCATTAGATGTTTAGTTGGTTTTCTACTTTTTTTTACTGGGACAAAATTTTTCTGTTAATTTGCTGATGTTCAATATATTCAAAACCCTTCTTTCAGAGATTCGCCGAAATAATAAATTACAAGCAGTTTCTAATTTGTAATTGTAAAATAGTCATTTTTTTTCAGGAGATAGCAGTATTTTGTAGTAGAATTTTTCATGGCTGTGTAAGATCTCGTACAAGTATCCATAGAAGCAAATACTGTTGCATTATCTGCCTTTGAATGAAAATTTCCCATGAATATAAATTAAACTACTCCACACAAGTGAGTACAATACAAACACAATTATGCCACTGTGTTTCTTACATATTTTGGCAAATTAGTAGGATCTGGTTATCAAATTTATGATGTTCTGCTCTTGTAATAAATAATATGTGAACCCATTAAAACTGTGTTTCTCATATATCATTAACTGCAATAGACCAGCACATGTGCAAACATAATCTCCCTTCTAAAGCCAGATATTGTATATCAAACTTTAGGATTTTCTATGTGGCCTGTTTGTAATATTCCTGGAACCTGGGGAGTGAAAATGATTGCTATATATTTGAGACCTATAAAATATTTGGTTAATTTTTCCAAATGTTAAATATGTTTTCCACTCATCAGATTCATCTGAGTTTTCACTCAGTATCTCCCACCATTAGATCCAAGTCTTAACCTGCTAATTACCGACAAAACCCAATCCCTTTATTTTTAACTTGCCTGGAGAAAAGGCAGTTCAGGAGAGATTATTGGTCCCCCTGACAGGAGGTTGTTGCCAGGTGGGGATCAGTCTCTTCTCCCAGGTAACAAGTGACAGAACGAGAGGAAATGGCCTCAAGTTGCAGCAGGTGAGGTTTACCTTGGATATTACGAAAAAAATTTTCACAGAAATGTCAAGCATTGGGACAGGCTCCTCAGGGAAGTGGTGGAGTCACCACCTCTGGAGGTGTTAAAAAAAGCGTGGATATGGCATTTGAGTACACAGCTTAATGGTGAACATGGTGGTGGCACTAGGCTGACAGTTGGACTCCATGATCCTAAAGGTCTTTTCCAACTTTAACAACTCTATAATTCTATGAAAATTACAGGTAGACAAAATATTTTCTGATAATATAATATCTTCCATCTCCAACCTCAACTCAGAAATGACAGAGCACTTCTACTCTCCTCTGCCCTTACATCTATCCCTTTGACAGACACTAACAGGTGGTTTTCTTAGCATTCTTCAGCAATTAATTTTCAGACACTTTTATATCCTTTGCCTTCCCCATTAAAAAAATAAAACCACCTTGAGAGTGAACAAAATAGGAGATAGGTTAAATAGTTTGCTCATGGTTGCACTGCAGCTCTATGATTAAGGCATTTCTCTGCAGCACCAGACCAGTACTGAAAGCCACCCTTCCCCTGGGCGATAGATACCAAAGCTTTTGCAAATATCTGTGAATCCAGCCCGAGAGCAGTGCTGCTCTTCCTGCCAGCAGCACCACCACCTCCCACTGCAAAAGAAGCAAACTGCAGTTTGAGTAAGAGCTGGTATTTGTCACCCCCTGCCTTTGCTGCGCGTTGGAGAAGGTGGCACCTGAGCTTCCCAACTCTCTCTTGCCCACAATCATTTGTGAATTATCATTTGTGAGAATGTTTTTACCCTGTTCTGTTTCTGACAAAGCTCAGAGAAGAGGTGTCAGTGCTACTGCAGCCATCTAGCAACTGTTTACTGAATAACCCTTCACTGCATCCCACTGACTGTTTTCTTTGGAGGGAAACAAACATTCTTACAAATACAGCAGATGACATATGAAATTATAAAAGAGCCTATTGGGTAAATTAAAGACCTCCTTTATTCTCAAAAGCATCCAGCTTTACAAGTCTAATGTGGAGTGCTGTACTATGCCAGATATATTTGGAAACCATCCCAGCTATCACTTTGAAACTCTGCCTATTTAAAAGTTTTGGCAACTTTAATCACAGCCACAAAAGCTTCAGCAAAATTGCTGTTTTAATGAGGCCGGTTCTGCCAGGAAGTGACAAAGCAACCTATGCCATCTGTTTGCATCTACCCACATTTAATCTATTAATGTGAGCCAAACTTACAGTCATCAGTATTGTTTTACTGGGATCATTATCTGGCCTAAAAATAAGCTATGGGTCTTATTCACTGCTGAAGTAACTGAAATCAACATTCTTGCACCAGATATAAGTTTGATTCAATGCTTTTTTGGCCAGAAGAGAAACCAGGAACGGTTCAGCTCCATATGCCATGAATGCAAGTGAACCTTGGCTAAGCAGACAAATGCTTTCTTCACATATGCGTTACAAGCTGAGAACTAACTACACTTGTGGGTCACGGTGTCTGTTTTCTGAATCTCCGTGAAGTTAAAATAGGTGGAATAAAAACAAGTTCAAAGATGTTACTATGTTCCTCTGCTACTATCAAGTTTCTATTCAATGATCCAACATGTAGTAGCTAAATAAATCCAACTGGCCTCTTTTCTATGCGAGCCCTAGGTCCCCCAGGATTCTTTTTTCCACTTATTTTATGCGGTTATAAAATCTTTGGACAATTGTAATGATAAAACATGGATATGGGCATTAGTGTCTTATACTTCAGGGCAAAACTTAAAACCATTAATTGATTTGACACTGCAAAGAAAGCCACTGCTGAGAAATGTCAGCTTGCATTTTGTGATGTCTCTGTCTATACACTTAACAATTGGAGTAACCAGGGCTGAGAGTGAACTGCAGAAACTTGGAGCAATTCTTGGGCTCTGATTCTGAGAATGAGCTCCACTTACATCTCAGCTCCCATACAGGGAGTTCTGCTAGTATAAATTCCCACTCCCCACCTCCTTATTCCACCCTTCCTCAGTTGGCCCTCATTTTCTAACCTCTGGGATGCTGCCACACGGATTGAAAGGAAATCAAAGCAAGATCCCCCAAGATCCCTGCCCTGGTCAGGGTCAGGATTGAGGAGGTGACTTCATGCACAGTTGACCTGCAGCCTAAATTCATCTGAAGTCAAAGAATCAATTGTTTAGGTTGGAAATGACCTTCAGATCATTGAGTCCAACTGTCAACCAAAGACAGCTCTTCACATCTTGCGAGTCAAAATTTCTTGAAGATCATGCAAGGCAAAGGTGCAGGTTCTCAGGTAGGGGTGATGTGAGCTTGTGATGAACAACAAGCACTATCTTCTGTGGTTGGCAACATACATCCTTCCTCTTGGGATATTTAAGACCAGAAAGAGGAATAATCTATCTCATTCTTCGTGGTATGGGATGGTCCTCACACAGGAGGAGATGGACAGACAATGTCTACCTGTTGTTTAACAGATGTTTAGAAAAAGTAAGGATAAGCAAAACAAAAGAATAAAAGCTGTGAGCTTTTTAACACCTGTAAGATCTGGGATAGGACATTTCTAGAGGATGTAGAAACTTATTTTCCAGGTTTCCTGCTTATTTCCCACACATAAGGAAAAATGTGTGTGGAATCACTATTCTCTAACACTTTTAAGCATAATTTTCTATAAGCAAGATGTTAGTTTCCTTGGCTGAATATAGGCATTGTCCTGAAATACGGATAATTCTTCCCAGTTCCTTGGGCCTTTCATGAATTTATTTCTTACTTGTTCGAAAAACCACTTATGATCACCTACATCCTCTGAGTTACTGGTACAATTTCTTCCTGTTGTTTTCGGCTTATGTTATGATCTCTGAGACTATACTGGATTTAGGGATTTCAATTTGGTCTTTAGTGGCTCATATATACCACAAATCTAATACATATCACAGGACAAAGACTAAAAAGAAAAAGTGCAGCTGAGGATGGCATTTCTGTAAAAGCCCAGAGTGCTGTAGTACATTGGCAGGATAATCTGTCATGGCTAAGAATTATTATATTCATAAGTCTATACCACACAAACTGAATCCTCTGATCTAAATTAAAGTACTCTGGTTTCATGGCAGTGCTACTTATATTGCATTACAGTCCATTATCCATGGCCTTGTTCTGGCCATAAGTGATGACAGATTCTAGTGCCTTATATTGTTATATTGGCCATTTACTTTCAGTGCTAGAACAATAGGGACAAACAAGTTGCTTTTTTAAAGGTTTGTTACAGCCTGATCCACATATTCTGCTTTTCAATCAAACTTTTTAAAGTTATCTGTCTTCTTTTTTCAACACTACTCCTTTTATCTTGCTTGCCTGATTCTTAAGAATCATTAAGATTTCACTAAGCTGTGACATGAGCAAACTTTTCCATCATCTTCTGCCCCCTTAATGCCAAAGTTCACAGTACTTCAATTATTTTAAATCACCGTGTTTATTTCACATTTTATTTAAGACATTAGCATGTCATGTTCTGACACTGCAGAATGTTATAGGGTTTAGTGTTGGTTTCTTGTAAACACAATAAACTGCAGTTCTCGAACCTAAAGCATTACTGGGATGGATGACCCCAAGGGCATAAGCACTACAGCACTGTGAGAGAAGCACTCCTAGCTCTTACACCAGCTACTGTGGAAAAAATGGTGCAAATGAGCAGATTTAGGGTAAACTCTAGAGAAAACTTATTCCTAACCCCCCAGGTCTAGACATTTGATTTAGCTCTGGAAAAGAAACATAGCAAATAATTATGGAGAATGAGAAATGTAATTTTAAAATCTTTTTTTAAGATTCATATTATTTTCTTAGTATGAGAAGAGGTCTATGCTGGCTTGGGCAGTGTGGTAGAGGGGTGCCAGCAACAGGGGCAAGGCAACATCATGCAGTAGTTGCATTTAGAAAGGAAACTACTGATTTCTAGGAACAAACACATTCCCGTGCTTTGGCTGTTATGCTGCTGTACGGGAATACACAAATAATTCCCCTGAATACATTGACACAACCTCAGCTATCTAGCATCCATAAACACAGGCTTATCCTTCAAATGCAAAAAGCGAGATAAACCACAATCTCTTTGATTTTGAAACAGCAATTTAATAACTGCTGTAACAGCCTGGATATATATATATATATATTTTTTTTTTTTTTTTTTTTTTTTTTTTTTTTTTTTTTTTTTTTTTTTTTTGTCCCCAAAGAGCTGTAATTCTCTCAAACACTTTATCTGGGAGTCTTCCATAATAGTCTTCTTTAGTTCAGTTTCTTCTGTTGCTGGTACACTATTTTTTTTCTGCTTTTGCATAGTGTCTGTGGCCATTTTTAATACAGTAGAAGGAACTACATTNTTTTTTTTGAGCTTAGATCCAGACCACCATCCATATTTAGGAAGCTCTGGGGCATGAGCTGCCCCTCCAGAGCCGGTTCCTCAGGAGCTGGAACCACCATGCTCCAGCTGCCTCACAAGAAACGCAACTGCAGCAGCTCCAGAAGTTCACAGTAGCGGCACTAATTTTTACCAGCTGAGGACCTGAGCCTTTATCTCTTGTTTAGACTTCAGAACAGACCTCAGGTTTCAGCAGTGTGAGTCTGCTCTAAACAAAGGGCTGATCTTTAGGGTTCAGGGTTTGCCCATCCCGGGGAGCCCGATCTCCCTCGTGCTGCAATAGTGTGGCGCTCTGGTGACAAAATGACATCTAATACCTGGAAAAACACTGCCATGGTCCGGGAAATGGAGCAGCTACCACATGGGTGCTACTGAAATGAAACTGGCCCCATGTGCCAGCTTTGCAAAAAAGAACACTTTGTTCCCGCCTGGCCTTGGCAAGCTTTTCACCCTGGCTAATTTAACATTAAAGCTACACTAGCTGTCTCAGATCCATATTGTTACAGCCAGCTGGATATGCCAAAAACTACAAAGGGAACGAACTTTTTGCCTAAACAAACAATACTGACTGTCACTTTGTATCAGGACTTAATCCTGTTAATGAGCTGCAGGCGGGGCAATTTCCCTGATTGAATGTGGTTTTCAGAGCCCATTTCCACTCACTGTATTGCTCCCTGATAGCCATAAGGTATGGACTGCAATCCGGACTCCACTCTCATTCAGCAGTTCATTATTCAGAGTGCCTTTTGCTTCCACATCCACTCAATCCTGTTATCTCTCCCACTGACACAAGGAAATGCTGTTCCCATTCATTGCAGGCTTTCCAAGCTGCATTCAGATTTGCACCAGGCTGCACATTCATCTTTTGTGCTGTGTAAAGGATTTTGGGAAGATTTCACCTGGTTTCACACTAGCTCTGTTCTGCTGTACTGGATATTGGAAATTTCACAGGATTTCATTCATTCATTCATTCATTTATTCATTCATACATTTGCAATGAAAATGAAGTCAATTCCTTGGTTATTCCACTTCACACCTTAAGATCTCACATTGTGCTGCATAGAAACAGGCCCGTGGTTTGGATAAGTTTAATACCTGATTATATATGAGAATTAGTCCAGAAAACTGATTAATGTTAATAAAAAAAATTATTTTTCATTTTTGTTGGTTTACTTTGATCCTACCATGGTTTGTAGAAGCAACAAGTTTTTCTTTGCCTCTGAAAACAAATGGTTGCGTTCATTTCCCTATTTATGTTATATTGACGTCCTTGGAAGGAAAACAGAACTCTACCAGATGAAAAGATGCTACCTCAACTCCCTGGAAACTGAAAGAATAGGTGTGCTTATATTGATCCTGCTTGGGATCCTGCAGCTGGCTGAACAGCTCTTTGCCCAAGTTTGCTGTGTGACATCCTGGCTTTTCTATCTCCACTTGCTTTCCCAGCAAGAAAGGGATAGGAGACGAGGCAGCCAGGGTACCTATTTACCTGCCCTCTGAGTAAGAATGTACTATTTTAGGTAAAACATTTTGGTTTGATGACCTGGATTTTTCGGTTGACAAAGGAAAAATATGAAATATCTATGTACATTTTTCAATTGATATGAAAGTTAAGAAAATCACCTGTCTTAGAAAACTCACTTCTTTTCACTGAAAACCAGTTCTGCTGAAAACCCCCGCAAGACCAGCATTAGTTCCAGGCATGGGGCCTGCACACACCTAATGTCCCAGATCACTACCACAAATTATTTGCTGCTTGGTTTTAAACCAAGTACTAGACAAAAAGGGCTATTTTGGGTTAAAGGGACAAGCACCACTTTGAGCACAGGAACTAATAAAAGGCTGACCTCCAGCAGGTGACTATCTCCTGCTTTGTTTGTTTTTACCTGAGTTAGCTGAGTGCTGCAGTGTGATTTCACCCTTCTTAGACACTAGGAAGGCTACACAATGTAGCACTAAGCTCAAGGAAAAGTTCAGAGAGAGTTCACAGCTAATTAGACATCCCAGGCTGCTCACAGCAAAGCAACCTTGATGGTGAAGTGGATTCTTGCGTGTCTGATATGACTGAGCCATGCTGGTGTGGATTTTTACATTGCATCCAGCTGGTGTCTTTCCCTCACTGGTGAACTAAGAAGTGCTGTTCATTCCCTCCCCATTTGCACATAATGTTTACTGGAAAATCATGGAAAACTCTGTTAAAAATATCAGAGTTACACGTCACATAAATATTTATGTCAGAACAGCATAACAAGGCATAACTGGGACCCCCAGAATGGATATATGTAGCTACTATGTATTTACATAGGTTTCCAAATACTACATATTTAGTACAGCTTTTTCTCTGACTTCTCTAAATAAATTGTAAAGTTAAAGTGAGTTCTATCTTTTTTTGTTCTTTTAAAAAAAATATTTATTGTTAGGCTAAACAATCAGAAGCTAAAGATACATTTGGTACTGCCAAAGCAATAATATCATGCTTACAGAAAAGAATTCACACATAACCCCAGCTAATTGTCAAGCAAATATTTGTATTTGTTGCCTTCCCAGTTACAACAATTTGATTGTGAGAAGTTTGGCTACGTAGGAAATGTGTGGCAAAACACATGTATGTATCCCTTTTTTACACCACCAAACCCCTGGATGTGGGCAGGAACTCTGAGTGTGGCTGGCAGTGTTTCACCCCTGCCTGACACCCACAGAAATATTTTCTCACCCTTCAGTATGAAAGAGACTTGTTTCTCCATTTTAAAAGTAACTGTTGGCCGCGAATAGTCGTATTCAAGGCTCCTCTGTCCAAAAAAGCTTCCCAAAGAATAAAATTCCCACTTGCTCAGATGGTCACAAATCGCTTCTGCCTCGCTTGGCTCTGCTTTTGGGGTGTGAGTGGGAGACCACTGGCTCATAAGCCTGACAGTCTTTGCTGGAGTGAATTCACTGCTGGGTGCCAGGCTCTGTGATGGCAAAATCCGGCCTGTGCCCACTGACTTGGCTTTATCTGTGCTGTGTTGATGTATTCCATCAGGATCTGCGTATCACTGCTTAAAAGAAAAATGTAAGAGATTCATATTCCCTGGAGAGCCACAGTTTTCACTGTCTTAGGGTATAAAGAACGTGGTTTAAACACCATGGAAAGTTGGGGAAAATATATAGCTAGTGCAGCAATATTTTATTAAATGTGACTATGCAGTAATGTGACATTACATATGGTGAATTCAAAAAGTTCAACACTGTTGAACGGCAATTAAGTAAAATAAAACATATATTAGCATATCACAAGAAAGCTCTAAAGCACTCCACGCAAACTTCTGTGCTTTTTTTTTCTTACTCATAAGCTAATTAATTTTTTGGAAACAGGCTGGATTTATGAATTTTGGAAACTAAATGAAGCATGGCCTAGCAAAAACTGTGACTCTTTTAACAGTTCTGACAGGCACAGCTGAGTCTTACAAGAGATATTCCCTTCCCTCCAACTTTTTTTTTTGTCCCTTCAAACACTGTTGCCACATTAACAACCCATGTCAAAAATTTGCACTTACCCCAACAGCATATTGTCAGGAGCTACTTTCTGATTTATATCTTGCTTCACTGATTCTTAAGGAACAGTGCAGGAACATTGCAAACAACAGGCAGACTTTCAACGTGTGTGTGCTTTATACATAGTCTATGTTTATTTGTGACAGTTATTTTACAGCTTCCGTCTTCAGTGGTAATATCGGCAGCTCCATCACCAACAACAGAGGTAAGAGTGTTAAGGGAACAGAAGTTCGAAACAAAGATTGCCTCCAAGAGGGCTTGAATGAGGCAATAAAATGTTTGCACATATGAAAAATACCTATGAAGTCACTCCTTGGTCTGAGTTACAGAGCCAGGATGCAGGGAACAGATTTCACTGCTGAAGTGTTACAATGATTAATCGCAGGCAGTAGGAAAGTCACTCTGAGTGTTCTGTGAGGGGAACTACAGGGCCACCACCATGTAAGGACTCCAAAGAGGCTTCCCTATGCCGGCTCAGAGGCAACATTCTGTCCCATCCACACACTGCTACAGAGGCTGCCAGAAGCTGCCAGCTTCAGCCCGGCAGAGACTCTGAAGTCCTTAATTCTGAAGCCCAAGAGGCTGCTGTCTCATCCACTGTGCAAAAAGGCTTCAGCAGACTGATGCCTTAGCACTAATTATTATTAGCTGTCTCTGATTTACAGTGTGAAAGGGAGAGACTGTGGTTTGCCAGTTTCCAGTTGGAAACTGGAAATACAGAGCAGCTTTCCCCTGCACCTACAGCCTTGGCATCAATATTTACATGAGCATGTGAAGATACAGCTCCCTGTGCATCCATGGCAGAGTACCAGTCATCCAGCCTGTGCATACACACCCCCTCCTGCCTCATACATGTCCTGCAAAATGTGCGTGGATGGGCTCTTTGATAGAGAAATTACTTTGAGGGCTCATATAGTTCTTTCAGGAGATGATGTTGTACTACCCAGCATATTTGGTATGGCATAGGCTGGGAGAGCACCAATTAGGTTAAAGGGAAAATCCTTACTATGTGTAAAAGCTGCTTTGTATTTCAGTTACACATTTTCCACAAGAACTATTGAAAACCCTGACAAAGTGATATATGAGCAAATAAAACTTGAGTTTATGGCATACAGACTCACATTTTCTGATTCTTTTTTTTTCTCAAAACTCAGTGCCAACTGTTTTCCTTGCCATTTTTCTCCAAAACCGCTGTGCCAACCAAATGTCATTGATATGTGACTTTCCACACAGATAGATAGTATTGCAATTTTTCAAAGTACTAGACTGAGGCTATTAAGCATATTGCTTTAAACTTGCACCAAAATCAGAGGATATGAAGGAAGCAGGCAGTTGGCAGAACTAGCCTTTCTACCACATATGTCAGCAAGAACTATAGCTTGGGAAAATGATGATTTCTGGAATACTGCACTAATGTATTTACCGTATGCTGTGCTAGAAGCTTTTTACATTCATGCTAATAATCTGCAAACTTGGTAATTTCACATAGGCAAACCAGAGCTCTATTTTTTTTTTTTTCAGCAAAGATTTAATGTAGGGGGCTGTAACATTGCTAGGCTGTGTTATTTTTACCCACACACTCCATAGACTACTGGTAAGCTGTGAAATGCCGTCAGAAGAAACAGTAACTGCACTACACTTGTGGAAAATGCAAGTCTTCTACATTATAAAGGTTATTTGCCTTGTTTCTTATCCATTTACCTAATTCATTTCTTATTTAGAAAAACTGCATCATTTCTAAATGACCTGCCATTACTAGGAACTGCAGAGATTCTAACAGGAAGATAAATAAATATATAAAACCTGAAAATGCCCATTTCAGAGCTTACAATGAAAGAAAAGAGTAAGGTGAACCAGGCCTGTATATATCTATTCCAAGAATGATATCAGAGCACAGAACAGCAGAAGTCTTGACCAGGGGCTTTTAAACAACTCTCATTTAGGTATTCCAGTCTCTCTTTGCTTTAAACACCTTTGACTGCTAATGTCGGATGGGCAACAGCAAAAAGGAGAACACACATGAACATCTGAGTACACTCAAGGAGCAAGACTAGAAGGATGTAGTTTACATTGAAAACATTCCTTGATACTCCTGGCGGCTTTTGTTCTTCCTTCCTTTATCCCTTCCTCTGTCTCCCAGCCAGGCTTTTCTTCCTCTCCCCTGCACCATCCTGATTTATAGTGTTCCCATGTTACAGGTGACAGGCAGCATAACAGGTGACCCCCTGAGAGCTGACCCCTCTCAGGCTGGGTCCCATGTGCAGACTTCGGTCAAAAACATAGCTGAAACTGGCCTGGGAAATCCCAAACGGCCCATCTGTTCCTCACTCCCATCACACCAAGCCTTGCCTGTCATCACCCACAGTGACTCTCGGAGCTCTGTCCCGCCTGCTTCAAATTGGTTGAGCTCAGAGGAGCTGGAGATGGCTGAAATATATATATTTTTTTACCGTATTCTGCACAGCCAAATGCATAAAGACACAGATGTACTTCGACCATCTCCAAAGTCAGCTTCTGTTTGGCTCAGCACTGAGCTAGGCAAGGATGTGAAACATGGCTAAAATGTGTGCTCGGTTAAGGCAGGGGCCAGAAAAAGCTTTTAGGAATGTCTAGTGGGACTGATTTCCTCCCCTCTTTTGTGTTTTTTCCTCCAGATGCCTTAACATGGGGATAGACAGCCCTTGATCTTGTTGTGGAGACTGTGTGCCTTTATTTGGGAGGCCCTGGGTTGGTTAGGACAAAATATTGCCAGCGCGGGATGATTCTTTGGAGTGCCAGGAGTAATGTGGAATCTCTCATCATTGCTCATTTTCTGCAGACCTTTTCTACATGTGGGCCTTGGCAGCACCAGTGCCTGGTTTTAGAGTACTGCAAGGTGGACCAGGATGTAGAACAGCCACTTTTCTAGATTTGGTGGCTTCTGAATGGTTCTATGGCAGCAAGGTCAGGGGACTGCTGCTTACTGGAGGCCTGGCTGTGAGGGACCTTTCCCACATCCTGTGTGTCAAAAAGGAAAGCTGCTCTCTCCACTTGCAGAATAGAAAGACTTTTCCTCTTGTGCTGGTGGCAAACTGTGAGTAACTTGGTAACAGAGCCTGTTCACTGACTCCTAACGCTGAAAAGCTTTTCACACTTCACACGCAGAGTCACGTCCTTTCCCACCTCATCACCACACAAATTTATCATTTTGTTCCAAGAAAGTTCTTTCCCTATCCCTCCAGATATCACGTGCCCAGCTGGCACTCTAGTCCCTAGTACTACTCTAATGAGTCCAGGACAAATATTTAATATCATTTCAAGGGACAAAATATGAGGGCTTTAGACACAATCAAGGGAAGAGTTGCCCAGAGCTCATATGACATGCCAGACAAAGGATCCTCAGGGCAGAACATCACTAACCTTCTCCGTGGAGACACTAGGTAAGTCAATCCTTTGGTTGTGAAAGGCAATTTTCCCCAGTGTTGTAGCAGTCAGGGGTTTCTGTGATGCAGATGATTTAGTGACTGCATAGTGCTAAATCTCTCTGGAGCTGGTGGGATATCCAGCAATCCTAAAGGTGCAAAGTGAAAGAACCCCAAACACTACACTGTGGACATGAGCACTGTCATCCTATTTGCACAGGAGTTTTTATCTGCACAGAAGAGATTTGCAAGAGGAGTCTGGCACAATGGCACATGTCAGACCACCAGAAACAGCATGTGCTCCAAAGGCACACAAAGCTGATCTGCAGACTGAAGTATGTCAGCATTTTTGACACAGAGACCACAGAAAGAGAGAATTATCAAATTGCGTTTCCTCAGGTCATGAGCAGGTTAAATTCTAGAGGAAAATAGGACTATCATAGATAAGCTGACAGTGCTGCATCTTGATGAGTTATGGCATTCTTTCCTGACTGCCAGAACAAGAGAGTTCAAAAATAAGTGGTAGCAATTTCACAATTTAATTGGCACAATTGTAGAAAATGCTCCTTGGCAAGTATCAGGTATTATGTCTAACAGACCAAGCATTTGTCTGCAACAGACTTCCTTTGTGTCACACAGGAATAAATAGACATGATGCTGCCTTATATGGCATAAGCATCACCTTGTGAGGGAGATGTGATGACTGTGAAATGAAGCTGAAGTTGGCAACGATAACGCAAACAAGAGGATACCTTCAGCATGAGTGCTGACCCCATTGCATGAATAGCACAATTCTGACTCGTAATAAAATCCTCTGCTATTGTTCGTGTGTGCATAAAACACCCTTGTAGTGAAATATATACTCGTGTTCTCTCCCAGAAAACTGCAAAAGATAAATTAGTGCCCTCTTACAACTTAAAGCCAGAAAACTGCAGGCAGAAACACTGAAAAGAACTGGAGGTCAGTTCAGTCTCTGTTTTCAAAGTCACACAGCACAGCTTCAGCTGCTTCTTAACGCTGAAGTCTTGAACACTCACTGTGCATTGCCAAAGTCCTCTGCTCAGAAATTTTCAAAATTAAGCCTAAATAATTTCTTTCTTCAGAAGAAACGCTTCTACTGAAATACTACTGCTTACCCCCCAGCATGACTGGCCCCTGCTTCCATTTATACCTTGCCCATCCCTGAGGACTCCTGGATCTGAGTTACTGTTTTAACTCCCAGTGACCTCATGCAGTCCCTCACGTTCGCTGTTCACCTTCGGGTGCTGTTCTGATGTTTCACATTCACACTCTACATAACAGGCTCTTCCTGTCAACGTCTGTAGCTTTTCCATATAAATCCCATACCGAAAAGGCCACAGTCCCCATAGTCCCAATTCAGTCCCCTTAGCCAAAGAGCAGTGATGAGTGAATTTGTTTAGAGGTAACTCAGCACCCTCTGCTGTATCCTCAGTGAACTGCAAATTTCCTTGCACGTGAAGGACCAATTCCTCGCAAAGCGAGAAAATTTCTGTGAAGACAAATGCCTAAGAGAGTGATAACAGAAATTCCGTGCCTATTGGAAAATAGAAAAAAACCTTGCTTTTTGTCCTTCTCCTCTTCTTAAAGATTAAAATACCGAGTTTAGTATTTTCAGCTTTTTCAAACAAATGATAGAAGCATTGGACTTGGCAAATTACATTCCTCAAACTGTTTTTTCCTTTTTAATTATTTTTTTCCCTAGCTATTATTTTGATTTATGTAAGAGCCACTTAGCTGTAAGTTTTGAAAAATTTCACATTATATTCAGTTCATTAACTTTTTTCATTTTTCTTCTGAACTGGGAAGCAAAAGGATGTCATTCAAAAGTGTTTCTGCTCAGCATGGATAGCTCCTGTGCCTTTGCTTTCTTATTCAAATTACATTCTGTTTTCTCTTCAAAATGCACTTCAAAGCTGTAATATTTCTGAAAATGAGTTTGCTGGATTTTTTTTCTTCAGGATTACACTGTAGGCTCAAATAGATTAGGTAATACATGTTAAGTAGAAGATACTACCAGACACTACTAAGTAGTTCAAATCAGAAGTAAAATAATATAAACATCCCATTTTCATACTACACTTCTCATCTTTATTGATGCGATGTTTCAAGTTCTTATCTCAACCTACAGCTACAAAACAGTCTGCCTGTGCCCAGCTTTCACCACAGAAAAGGTAAACTGATGATTGCCTGAAACATGAAGATTGTTACTGAATTTAAGTGGAACCCACTGTGGTGAGCAGGAAACAGAAATCATTCAGTTCTCTGTGGATATTTATTCACATCTCTGAATGACAAGGTAATTCTTTGTTATTGTGAGTGTTGTAGATCTAGCATGTGTGACTCTTTCCTACATGAATTCTTTCAGACCAGGCCCATCTATAGACACAAATTTTCAGCTTCACGAAGCTCAATTCTGCAATTGATGAGGGCTGGCAGGGTGGGATGAAAGAGAAACAAAACAAATAAAACCAAAGTATTCCACCTGATTGCAGAATGCAGCTTCCAACAATTATAAAAGCTATAGTGTGACTTCACAGACTTGGATGATGAATGCAGTGTGATGAGAGAGAAGAGAGAATCCCTACTTGGGATCAAAACAAACAGAAAACCATTGGGGCACAAATAATGTGGAAGCCAGCAATCCTATTTTACCAGCCTCACCTTTCAAGCTCTTCAAGCTCACCTGGAACTAAAGGAGAGTAGAAATGTTTTAAGAACTACAATACACACCTTTATTTAAACATGTCTGTAGCACTATAAAATTAAATCTTTCGACTGGAAGTTTGCTTGAAAGGAAATTGACTTTGAGATCCCAGCTAAACTTTGAAGGATAAGAATACTGAGGAGGAGAAAACACACCAACTTTCCCAGGGTAAAAAAAAAGTAAAGGCAGTTATACACCGAAATAAGGCAAATGTGAAGTTGAAAATTCCCATGCTGGAACAGGGCAAGGACTCTTCACCCTGAGCAGTGGAAGAAACATGTGATGAATTGATTGTAACCTCCATTCCCCATCTCCCTGCACTTCTGAGGGAGGAGGTAGAGCTGGGATGGAGGGAGGGGTGGGGGGAAGGTGTTTTTATTTTACTTCTCATTATCCTGCTCTGATTTTGTTAGTAATAAATTCAATTAATATCCTCAAGTTGAGTCTGTTTTGCCCACAATGGTATTTGGTGAATGGCATCTCCCAGTTTGCACCTCAACTCCTGAACCTTTCATTAAGTTTTCTCTCTCCCACCCACTTGTGATGTGAAAAGTAAAACATTTCAACTCAAAAGAAATTTATCATATATTCAGGGGACTTTACCTCAAAAAAACCCACCAGCTTTTAGTTTTATTATACTTAAAATAGTCCAGGTAAAGTTAGAGTCAAAACAAAACAAAGGCATTTGATGACTCAGTCATACCAAAATTTTGCCACATATACAATGATGGTGGGAATGTGGACTTAAGAGTAATTCTGAGAAGGAAAAGGCTGCATTCTGGCACCCTTCATTCAGAGTCTCCAGCTGCTGTTACTGTGCTAAAGTAAAAGTAGTTTTCATTTTACTTTATCTCTTCATCCCAGTTCCCCCATTTCATTCCATTCTGGGAAGAAATCATTGCTACCTAAACCAAATGGTGAACTTTCACAAGTGTGGAATAGATGCTGTGCTCTGAGCTTGGCAGAGCCTGCTAGAAAGTAATATCCCTCAAAACTTACCCCTTTTCAAGAGTGCTAACAAAACCAGATGCATTGAGTAAGAACCAAACACTGGAATTCTGTAATCAAAAAATCCATAAATTAATTTCTTTCATTAGGACTGCAGTCCATCTCTAATACTGTACAGGTGCAAAAATTTACCAACAGAGTTCTCCTGCAGCTCAATGCACTCACAGCTAAAAAAGCTCGTTCAACACACAATCACAATCATGTTTTGCCTTAACACTTAGGTAATAAAGGACTTTTATTGATACAATGTATTTGAAGCCAGAATTTCAAAAAACAAGAAGATTTTGTACTCCCATTTAAAACTACTGTAGATGTTAATCAGAAAGATCAGTGATGTTTTAAATACAGTATTCATGCTGAACAATTAGCTGTTTTATGCCAATTTGTCATGTTATGGAAGTCACAAATACTTTGCTATCCAAAGACTACGTAGTGCTTTCTCCAGATGCTTCTTAACCAAAACAGTTCACAGTTCTTTGCTCATCTCTCTGCTGAATGTCCTCCAAAATTAGTTGATCCTAGAATAAAAATGCAAGTACAAACGAAAAAAAAACTTGGTAAAGCCAAAGGAAAACTTTATTCATGTAATTTTTTGGGGGAATTTATACAAGGAGCAGCAAAACTATCACAAATTATAAATACAACCTATACAGTTTGATGAAGACTTTTCTACTGCTGCTTTCATGAATGCAAATATGCTCCTCTCTATTTCCATAAAGGCATTTTTGCCATATTCTAATTTCAGCTAAACAAGTGAATCTCCAAAGCTTTATTCTGTCAATGAACTACAATTCATTGCAATCATATAGCCAAATGACATCTATTACTGAAGTTCAATGCAGCTACTTTTTTTATAACATCAATTTCTCCTACATTATTTAGAGATCCCATCAGGTTCATGCATTATTTCACATGCTGTATCACTGTCCAGAAATTTCACAAGGAAAACAATTGTGATGTAAGCGTTTACAAGCTGTAAGCCTTCAATTCTTAAAATATTTTTATTTTGGTTTCATGAACTCAAAACTGCTTGAGATGTGCAGGAAGATCACATTTATTAGTATGGACTAAAAAGTGCTTTAGAGATGAATTATCTTTCTAATGTAAGTTAAAAAAAATATTTCACTTGTGATGGAAACACTGCAATAAGGAGAATTTGGTGTTCAAGATGTGATGTCAGAGTGCTCCATAACCTCATCTAGGTTCTCTTTCCCAAAAAAGGGCTGGACCACTCAAGGTGCCTCCTCATCAGGGCTGTTCTATGATTCGACGTCTATGATTCTGTGTTTTTATTAATTAATCTGCCCCAGTGCAATTCCTCCCTACATCCATCCCCCTTGGGCTGATGTCTATGCAGTTACTTTTGCTAGTTTTATGTTGCACTCAACAAATAATACCCTGGACTAGCTTCCTTTTTACTGTGATTTGTGGACATTCACATGGATGTCTTGACAGGCAGATCTTAAAGAAATGTGAAGTTGAGACAGTAAATTTGGACCTTATCAGATTTAAACCTCTGTTAAAATCTCACTGTGAAGTGAAGCAAGAACACATTTTCACAGCGGGTACTCTCCTGCACAGAAGACCAAGGCAAAATACAATCATAAACACCACCATTTTTCATATTTTGCTGGGATCCTACTTTCAATTTTAAAGTACCATTTTTATGTTGGTTAATTTATTTAGGCTGCTATGTGGAAAATTTTTCAGGAAGCCTTAAATGTTATTTTATAAATATACTTGCCTGACTGTGGTCTTTGCAGAAGTCCAGAGATGGTGATTGGCTGCCTTGACAGAGGCACCTGTGGGGAAGGTGATGTAAATGGATACAGCTGAGGGGTTCTGAAATCAGAAGTGGCCCATGACCCCCTTCGACTGCTTTGGGATCCAGATGATGATGGACACACGCTGTGTGGTAATCTCACAGGGGTGCATCTGTTAATGAAATTAATTCATGCATGTGATTTGAGGCTACTTCTATAACAACACGAAAGATTTCAAAATTACTTCAATTCATTGTGCTAATATTTTAAAGGAAAATGTTATAAATTATATATTTTTACTTATTTAAGATTTTTACATCTTTCAAGCAGCAGACTGACAAAACAAATTATGGAATCAGAGGTGGAAAAAAAAGAAGTACTTTGTTACGTACATTTTAAATTTCTGCTAGGAAGATATATTTGGCTTAATGATTACAAAGAACAAGAGTTTAATTTTTCTGGAGCGATTTAAAGTTATTTATTGATGTTAATAATTCTCACAGTTTGAGGCATTTTAAATGTTTAAATGAAAAAACCAGAAACACCTGTTGCAGGCTGCATGAAAAGTTCAGGTTATTCAGAGAACAGCACTTTCATCTCTGATTTTTACAAGAATGATACAGCAGAGACATTGTTACACTTCCTTATGATAAAATTACTACCCCTTTTTATAGAAGTACCATGACTGTAGATGTCAACAGCTACAGAAACTCAGATTATATCGGCATACTTTTGTAAAATGTGATTTCAAAATAAAACTTTCCCCCAAAACCAAATACATTCATGTAGGTGATAGCCAGGGTGCACAATAACACTTCTTCAGAATGTATTCTTCTTCCAGAATATAACCTTTAAACATACAGATTAATACAGGCCAGAGGGGAAATTTCAGTCTCTTATAGGAGATGGTAACCACTTGAAAAAATATTGAATTACCTTGTAGACCCTGCTCCAATATTTTGACTTGGCACCATTAGAGATGTCTGAGAACTTCTGTAGGATACGCTACCTGTTGGAATCAGATTTTTGAAAACAAGACCAACGTGAATTACCCATTTTACTCAACAGATAAGTTTGGAAACAAAGATTAGTACTTTCATTGCATGATTTAGGGCAAATTCATGATTGGTTCATTCAAGAATCAAAGATGATGCACAATTACAATAGTCACTGAGAGAGCTCAGCTGTCACAAAAACATCATATTGCAACATCCCTGCAAATCTTGTTCCAGTTAAACACGTGTCGGTTTCTTTCACCTTCTTTCATTTATTAAACTATTATTAGACTATCAAGACAGCTGTGCTGAAGTGCTCCAGTTCTTCAGCTGATCTCTTTTTACCCTATCCATCTCTGAGAAGGAAATTTTTAGTGCACCATTAAATCATTGTTTCCACTTGCCCTTACTTTTGCACATAAACTTTGACTCCCTCAGCATTGTCTACTGCAAAACTTTATGGGACGGTTCTGAAATGTGCTGAACACATAACTGTTCTACATATAATTTTACTACCTAATAAATACCTATTTACATTTAGACACAATTTAAAAAAAAGTTAACCTCAGCTCTCTTTATCTTGTTATGCCTAAATTTATAGGCAAGCATGCATTTAGAAAGGATCTGAGCTATAAATCAGATGTAACACAGAAAAAGCAATTTTTCCTCCTTCATTGAAATTGCATTTGTCTTTGTTTTGGGACATTTACACCATGTAAAAACACAAGAGTGCTAAAAGCTCTTTATGTGGCCGGACATGAATTCTATGAGCTGCTGAAGCCAGGTGAAAGCCTCTCTGAGCATGGACTGCTGCAGAAACACGCTGAATGTAAAACCAAGAATGAGAGAGACATGAATAGAAGGCCTGCAAAGCATTAGGAATTCTGGGAAACTCCTCACAAATAAACAGTTCTCAAGAGACTGCACCAATTTCAGTAGGCTGTTACTCATGTCTTGTACATCTGAGTGTTATCCAAGCTCAGGGAATGAAGGAATGAAAGAACATAGTGGCAGGTAAAATGTCTTATGCCCTAGTACACTAATAGGGTGAAAAAAAGATCAGCTTTTTGAAGAAATTCTTGATCTCAACTACCTCACTTTTGTTATTAAATTTTTTTTTAACTTCCATTTAGTTTTCCCCCTTTTCTTCATGTGATGTTTAATATGACATTGTGGACAATGTTACTCTCTATTAACCAAAAACAAAATGATGAACCTTAACAGAGGGTCAACAGTGTATATTGCAAGTATTCCTGTTCAATCATACATATAGTTACAGTATTTTCTTTGCAACTTCGCGAAAATCGGTTTGGTTACAAGTAATCATTTACTGAACAGAAGAGGTAAGTACTAGGAAAACATTTCATAATTCATTTTAACCATTTCCCAACTGCTGGATTGAAGTCCACGAGGTAAATTCCTTACACCTCAACACAATTCAAATTTTTTTAGTAAATTGCTAATGTATGTATTTTAATTTATTCATCCTCTTAATGCAACAGAAATGTTACTCAATTACAAAGTTTAATTTTACTCACCCATACGTCCATCCTGTGGTGGAGTTATTACTGATAATCTTGTTGGACCACTTGGTGTCTCGAGCTAAATGAATGGCAAGTCATTAACCACAGTTTAGTAAGTGTATTAATTATTAAGACATTTTAAGCAATAGTGTTGTATTTTTGAGGTCTGAAGAGCCTGCAGATTTCTGGAACTACCTGCTGTCAGTTTTGTTCATAGTACTAAAATGCAAAACCTGAGAATTAAGTTACTATTTTTAAAGATCAGGGGAGGAGTACAGGTATTTTTTTTCTTATCTGAAACATGCAGATAAGAAACAGATCAGACACTCCCCTTATGTTCTGTGCTGAGACTCCATTTGCAAGCCAGCATCTGTTCCTGGATGTTACCTCTCCTAACCAGGATACCAACACCGTGAAAAGCTCCTGCCTTCATTCTCGTGTTAGCAAAATCATTCAAAACTTGCAATTCCTTACTCAAGTATCAGAGTCTAAATGGTGCTTTCAGACCACTGATATTTTTGTAATATTGAGATTTTAAGAATTTGCCATTTAATTTGGCATCACAAGTTTAAAAGCCTGTGTATGGCATGTGGAGAATATAATTCCAGAAATTATTGTTGTGATTTATTTCCTTTTGGTTTCTTTTGGGGAGCATCTGACTTCTACCCTGCATCAAGCATATCTGAAATCAGCAAGCACATTAGAATTGTTTTGAATGGGATGAGGTGAGAATCCTACTTTTTGCAGCATTAACAGAGCAGGAGAAATCAAAAGAATGTATGTGTGTATATTAAAAAAAACCACTTACTTTCCTCATTGGTGAGGGTACAGGATCAACCTCCATTGCCTCCATCCTTGCAAGAAAGGTCAAAATAAGTATGACATTGTAATAAAAATAACATTTTCATTATAAAGGCTAAAATTATGTTAGATCCTAATGTTAAATTTGACTAGTAATGGAAAAGCATAATACATAATGCATAACACACAGAAGTATTTAGGACTTATTCCAAAACTCACTAGCAGTAAGAAAAATCTATTCATTGCTTCTGAGCTTTGGTTTAGACATTTACAGAGAGTTATTTTATGATTAGCATTGTTATTCTTCTATTTGTCTGAATAAATATGCATATTTATGTATTTGTCATTTGTATCCACAACAAGGGCACTCTGAAACTCTATTTTTTTGTAGAAAAGAAAGTCACAGTTAAAGGCATAGAAATATTTTAGCTTGAGCAAGCTGTATATTCATTTTACTTAAAATTAAATAAGCCTTACTGGACTGGTTCATCCCATCTAACTTGAGAAAACTACAGTGTACATACAGATGTCTGTACAACAAATTTAGTTTTTCCCTATGGTAAATGGAGAGTGTCTCACTAATCTATCTTTCTATGTATCCATTCATCCAGGAATTCTTTGGAATAAGGTGCATCATGCCTTAGATTTCTTCCCAATGACCACAATCCATACAACTGTTATGTACACTTGGATAGATAAGACCTTCCTCATTTCTTTCATATTTGAACAGTTTGCAAAAACAAAACACAAAATCAGAAAATATTTTAAACTCATTTAAAAAAAAAAATACTTTCTGTATGAAATATTAGTTAAGATTTTCATTGAAAATAAACAAATTTGTACCTACGTTTCAGAAGTGGAAGGACGACTGGAATGAAGAGAATATGAAGAATAAACATTCTGTTTTCTTGAAGGAACTGAAGTCATTAAGAAATTTAATATTAGAACATAGCTATGTCCAGGGACAGGCATTCCATAGTTATTATCTTAAACCAACACTTCTTACTGGGAAATGGATTTCTGCTTGTATTGGAAAATGGAAGTGGTGTAGTTTTTTCAGGAGGTTTCATACTAAAGGGGAAAGAAGAAACAACAGATATAAATTGAAAGCTGGTTTGATTAGTTCACGTGTCTAACTGGTCAATAAAGTATAAAATCAAAGCATTTTATCCATCAGTAGCAGGTTATAACATGACACTATTTGCCATGAAGCAAAATAAGAATTTATTTGGTAAGCTATGAACTTTCTCTTTGTATCATAATATCTGCAGCACTCATCACATACCCAACAATATCAATTTAGCACAGCATTATGGCAAGGTACTTTAGGGAACAAAAGATACTACAATACAACTATTAAGTATAGCTAAGCCCAAAATTCATTTCATTTCATAAAATTATACATTTACCAAACCTTAAAAATCTAATTATGAAAAGAAATGTTGGCACCTTCATGATTTTCACCAATAGCTTTGTAAAACTGGTACCTTTGACAAGAACCACAAATAGGAGGAATGCGTTTACTGGGTAAGCAAAGAGAGGCCCTAGGACACTACTCTCTTGGTAGAACTCAAAAAAAAAATCTAAAATTCAGTAAGAACTCTCTATTTGACATAATCAAGATGCTATTTATTTGAGATGCAGACAAGAAAACAGACAAGAGGCAGTGAATAAAAATATAGAAACTTGTAGTGGGTTCAACACACTACAAAACTGTAATAATCCACCACATACAGAGTTTCCCTTATACTGTTTTCTCTTTCTGTTACCTTGCACCAGGCAGTCTAAGAGACCACAATACAGTATTATGTGCATTTTAGAGTCAAAGGAAAGTCTGTACTGGAAAAAAAAAATACAGAAAAGGAATAAATATCAACAAATCTGTGCAATTAAAATGCTGGTTTTATGAACTGGGTTATTAAGGAGATTTCAGTAACAGTTTTGGCTCTACGCTGGAAGTAAGTAAGATGCAAAGATGAAGGTGTGTCAGTCATTAAACAGGGGGATAGGGAAGAGCGACCTCTTGGCTACCACTTTGAAACACTTGAGAAAAAACACTAATTCAAGATGAGACAAGAAGTTAATTTTTACTAGAAAAATAAAAGATGAGAACCATGTTACAAAACTCTGGTGACTTTGTAAATGGGCTAAGATACCAGGAAAGGTATTAAAGTACTTTCCAGGCTGCTGCTACAAAGTCCATTGCAAAATACACAAACGTGGCTATGTAGCTGCAACAAAGATTTAAAACAGAGTTATCTATACGACAGACTTGATGAAAAGTTCATTTCTGAGTTAACTACTGAGCTGAATTTTAGAATAAAAGGGTTTCTTCCTGACAGGATTGATTAATGTGAATAAAATGGATCTGATGTCAGAAATCACTATTCATTTACTTCCGTAAAAATACGTAAGACAAACAAAGCATGAAATTTTTATTGTTTTATCAATTAAACTTACTGTTGTCTGATTACATTTACTTTTGATGCATTAAACCTCTTACCATTGTAACTGTTGCATTTGTTGTGTTACTTTCTTGAGAGACTCTTCCAGCTTTGCTATCTGTGAGATAATCATAGATTTAAACAAAATCTGTTTGTGTGATACACAGCTTCATTTTCATCCAACTAGTATTCTAAAGTGTTGAAAGGCTGCTTTCTATTGGTTTTAATCTTAAGACATCATTGCTATTCCAGATTTATTGGAGCTGTTATAGCTGTGTTATGGATCCATTAAACAGTCAGTCTGGAAGAGAAATGCTTCTTTTTAGCAGTTAAAGACTTCGTTTGATTACCTTTTGTTAAGTGTGCTGGTAATACTGGCTAAATGAATACTAGGAAAAGTGCTTAAAACCAGTTTTCTTTTCTTTTGCTTCCTATTTTCCATATCTGATATAAAAGCTATGTTATGATTAATGTGGAGTTATCTGAAAAAGCTACCAATAAATGTACAAAATGCCATGTTCCCATATTTCTCATTTCAGATTCAAAATGTATTCAGTTCACCACAGTATCTATTTGTAATAAGCTTAAGTGAAAAGTATTTCCTTCTATGTTAGAGACACAACCAAAAATGTCTCCATTAAAGAATGTTATGAGCTGGCAAAATTGAAGAATATTAAGGTCAAGAACATTAGGTCAGCTCCCTAGTATGTGTATTTTTTACAGTCTTTCATTATGTGAACATATATTATATTTTATGAAGGATGTAAAAATTTACTCAATAGCCTCAATACTGCATCTATATTTTATCCCTAATATCCATTATGTGACCTTAATCCTTCACACTGTTCATATTTTGATTTGAAGTCAAATTATGAATTTGCTTGTTAACTCTTCATGCTTCTCACACTATTATTTGAGCCCTTTAATAAAATTACCTGATTTATAAAAGCATATTGTTTGTGGGAGATACTATGCTCTTTTTACAGATGCAAAACTCTGCAAAACAGACTGAAAACATAATATAATTTATGTAAGATCTGGTTTTTGGTATTCTTCTGGTTTTTTCTTCCTAACGAGAGCTAGGTTTGATTAAGAAAGTGACCAGTCAGGAAGAATGTACTTTACCCTGTCACTCTTAGGACAGGGTAAATTTTAAGACCAAAGTACCTTAAATAAGGTAACTATTTGATTTTCAGTATTTTGGGATCCTAGCATCTAGACCTGCCAGGAATACGGACAGCAAGTGCCCACCATCACCTGCACCCCAATATCTGCACAATTCACAAGAGCAACAAAGCAGTTCAATGAAGACCATGAGACCTTGTTGGTTGACAGTGACAGGGATGACAAACTAGAAATAAGGAAGGGGACCTGGAACAAGACAGCCAGGCATGAGAAACTGGAATGGTGCTTAATACAACCAGCCTCTCCTGACCCTGACTCAATGCAAGCAGTTTTAGCATACTAACAATACACAGAATGAGCAAAACAACAACAAACCCACCCAGAACAGTGTGTCATTGAAGCAGCAACCAACTATATTTTCAACCGTTTCGGTACTGTCACCCGAACACCTTCCTTAGGTCAAGCACCATCCCTGAGTACTTTACAAACCCTGTTGAGTGAATGTTTTAACAGTAAATAACTTGGAAAACTACCATTAAAAACTATCAAAACTCTCCACAGATTCTTTGGAGACAACATCTCTATTTATGCTGAATTCTATTAAGAGATTTATTTTACTTTGTCTACAGGTTTCAGTTTTACCATCTGGAGTTGGTACAACAGATTAGAAGGGGGATGAAATCGGGATTTCTCCCTGGCCTGGCTTTGAAAGCAGAAGGACAGGACCCTGAAGAACTACACATACCAAAGCACACTACGACTGATCCCAAAATGCATTCATGAAGAAGAGGGAAGAGTGGGCCACAGAGCACCTAATCTTCCAAGTTTTCTATCCATGACAATCATACCAGAAACTCTCCTCACACATGAAACAGCCAACATGAGCTTTTCTCTGTCATTTCATACATGGGGTACCCACTCATGGGTCAAGTCACCAATACTGCCAAGTAGCTTCAAGCAATATCCCATGTCCTTAGATGTGAAATAAACATCCAACTATTTTATCAAATATTTAGAAGTAGCTGAAAAATTAAAAAGAAATCTGCCTTCCAACCTACAAAGGAAGAAGCAGATTCACAAATGCAGTAGCTGTTCTCCACAGAATAATTAATTCTGTCCTTCTTCCCACAGAGCTGTCCCGAATTCAGGGCATTAGCCCTTAGTCTTGTTCCCCATTGCTCAAGCTTCTCATTTATTTTGTCAGTCCTAGTCTTTCCTCTGGGCATATCTTCTAGCAGCTATACCTCCTCACCTCTTCCACTTTCCCCTCCATACAGTGAATTGGTTTCTTCCCTCCCTGTCCTTTGATGCTCCATTTAATCTTAATCACCTCACAACTACAATATTTTATTAAAAATAGTCACCAGAATTAAAAGAGTCCTCACAGACTTTAAACAATTAAAAACTGGTATTTATAATGACAGAAATGAGTCAATCCTGATAAATTACTCTAAGTATTCTGATAAAAGATTAATATCGTTTCTAAAAATAAAACAAAGTAAGAAGGCAAACATAAACAAACCCCAAGAAAATCACAATTAGAGTTACCTTTTGTTTGTGGTATGTTAATAAATGCTTACGATGTTTTTCTTGAAATTCTGAAACCTAAAAATAAATACAGTTATATCAAGCCTCACATAATTACATTCATGCATCTCAGCAAAGATGAGAATCTTTGATGAGAATCTTAATACTTCGCACTATTCAAAGTTTTCTGTATTTTAATAGGTAGTTAACATATCTTCTTTAAATCCTCTCCAAAAACCCTCAAAATATTCTAAGTTATTATCACTGATAAAGTCTTATAAAGTTAATTTAATCCAATGACCTACACTAGAGTTGGTAGATTTATTTCACTGAAGTTATATTTTACCACTATGTTCAATAAAAAGGTAAAGACATTAGAAAGCCAGTTTAGCTGCAGTGTTTCTTATTCATTAGTGCTAAGCAAACACATAAAATTAATGGCAACATAAAAAGTAATCTGTCTTACTGCCAATTATAATATGCCTTGTAAAAATACCCTGTTAATTAAAAAATAATTGTTAGACACATTGTCTGGTGATGTGTAAGCACTTCTTGTGTCCAACTGAGGATCATAAACCATGACAGGTTAAAAGTAAAAACTACAAGGTAGGCAAGACAAGAGCTTGAGGAACAAATTACCATAAGCAATAACTTCTAATAAATCTTTCTTCTCATGTGTAAGAAAACTGCCAGCAAATGTGAAGGAATAGAGACAACCAAGAAGAAACACTGAGAGAATATAAACCCATAGAGAAGTATCCAGCTTAAATGGTTACTGTTTACTCCCTGTGCAAGAACCTGGGAGTTTCCCACTGAATACTCATCAAAGGATCAGGCGTCTCTTCAGAAGAGCCGATGGAAGAAGTAATCCTCAGAAAAAGATGCTTTGAGCTGCCTCCCTTCATTCAGAAATGAGTTGCTGGGTCTAGGAGAAACCTGAATTTGTCAGTTTAGTGCTCAGTACCAGTCAAAAAGTAAATCAGACCTTACCAGATGTTTAAAACAGAGCTGGGGACATCATAATTCCCCTTTAGATAATGCATGTTACTGTATCCTGAGTCTGCTTAACATCTCAGAAAGAAAAGAGTAGGTCTGAAAATAGTTCAGATTAATCAGAGGTATGCAAGAGCTTCAGTAACAGAATGACCACACAGAATATGAATCTTCATGGCTGAAAAAAAGGTAGTTGAAGAAGGGATGCATTAGCAGTCTAAAACTAGTGATTAGCACAGATGTAGTGCATGGGAATGGATACCTTTTCCTCCAGAATGGGATTCAAGAGTATCAAATGAAACTGACAGGTTAAAACCCGAAAAATGAAATCATCATCATGCAGTGAACAACCTGTGGACCTTCCTTCCACAGTATGAGACAGATGCTAAAATGCAGGAAACAACCTGACAATTATGCGGGGAAAAATACCCACCACAAGCTTCTGAATACAAAGGACCAACCTCACCTTGGGAAATCCCTGTCCCATCAGTTTTTGGAAGCTGGGAGGCTCCTCTGAAGATGTATCACTACATGCCAGCTCTGCTGTCATGCTTTCCTAAGCACCCGCTGTTGTGACAAGATATTAGATTAGGTAAGAGATTAGATAAGATGCTCTTATGTCTTTTGATGCTGGGACAAGTTCTGAACATACCTCATTGACTTCCTTATATTTCAGTATGTTCCCAACAGGTTATCTCAGGCTACGGGCAACCTACCTCAGCCTTTAGAGACTGAGCCGTCTTTTTCCTTCCTTTGGTACATTATGGAAGTTTGCATTCCCATGTGATTGGAGATGTGGTTCCCTGCATTTGTTCAGTTTACAGAGTAACTGCTGATCCTGCTGTTAAAAAGTGGATATGGAACGATGGAGGAAGACTTCATGTTTACCTTGTGTCACCTCTGCGTCTGAGGAGGAGCCCTGCTCAGGAAAGGGGCCAAGCTCAGCTCTGGAAAACCCTGTGAAGCCTGGGGTAGGGCAAATGTGAATCCATGGCCATTGCTGGAGACAATATTCCCTGTGTCACTGTTCTGCTGGATCAGGAAGCTCACCCAAAGATCAGCAAGTCCCATCCCAAGGAGATGAGAACAGACAATGAAGGCTGCAGCTGAGCCCAGGGAGAATGTACTGCTGGAGTGGCTGAAACTGCTGCTGAAATGCACAGGGTCAGGGACACAGGGCCAAAGCCAAGCTGAAGAGATGTAGAAAATGAGGAGGAAATGAGAGTTTGTATGCACTCATTTAAGCCAGGCAGCTACTGAAGTTTTTGACTGGAAACTATGCCTGAAGAAAGGAACCCTATCTGGAATTTACAGAAAGCAGGAAGAAATTGACCTTGGAATAATTTACTGCATCTATCTGGAAAAAAAAGAGACCCGTTCAGATTAAAAAAAGAAAAAAAAAAAAGGAAAAGGGAGAGAGAGCACAGTCAGCTCAGGACTGTAGCCAGCTCAGGTTTCCACAGTGTAATTTTTTATTACTATAATTAAGGCACACTATCTGGGCACATTTAAGCTTCTGGCAGATCTAATTTTTCGTTGCATGGCACTGAAAGTGATTTTACACCATTAAAATAACCAGACTAGTGGTCCTCAGAGAGAGTTTGGAAACATAAGCAGTGACCATAATGAATAATTTATGTCTTCTTAAAAACTTTGAAACTGTGGAATTAAGGAAGTAAAGATGGTAACGGGCATACATTCATTTTTAAGCATTCATTCATATACTTCTCCCATTCACATAAAAATCAGTAGGAGTTGCTGATTATTTTATAGAGTTATTTTACAGAGTTAAAAAGTTTTAAGGCAGATTCACCTGTGATATTTCTTTTGAATATTTCTTGCATAACACATCTACTCCCATGAACAGTGATTGAATATCAGGACTTATCTATGAAGAAAGGAAAGTATACCAAGGTTAGGATTTTTATTAGCAAGTTATAGTAAATAAAGTCTTTCATAAAGTGTTTCTTAAATTGACAGATGTATATCAATTTAAAAAATTGACAGATCAGGGTAGGATAATGAAGAAATTGAAAACAAGCCCAGTTTTCTTTAATGGCCTTATCAACCATCTGGAAGGCATTGGGCTTTTGTTTAAAATATATTACACACATATACACTTATTGTGATTCAGATAGTAACAGTGTCCAGAGGACATTCAAGGAGGATGCTGCAGCCCCTGGAAGAAGCATTGCATTCACACCAACAGCCAAGTTTCTGGCAGCCCCTTTTGGTTCTCACCATTCCCAGACACATGGATGCATTTTATAAACCAGTTTTGTTTCAAAGTCCTTTTTCAGAACAGTTCTAGTGCTGACTGGGATCCCTTTGTCTCTCCTGCCCACTGAGCAGCAAAATATTATCCTAGAATAAGGAAAGAGCCCTAAAGTAATTGTTGAATTTTTAAAGTATATTATGACTTGTGTCTTTTAATCAGAGATCATGATGTGGTCTCACAAATGGCCACCTGTGCTTTTAAAAGATGTCAAGTAAGCGCTCCACACCTAAGCCATCGTTGTAATAAAAATATATTTATTACTTATGGTGAGGAAAAAAATGTTGCAAAATATAAAGTGAATTTCAGAATAATAGTGACATTTGGACATCTATCCAAATCTACAAAGTAGTGTAGAGAATTTATGTACTACTTTAACCCAGAATACACGCATCCCTAATCTGCTCATAAGAAAAACAAAGAAAATACAACTCCAAAATAGTTATAATAGTTATAGGACTATGTTAAAATAGTTAAACAGCTTTCAAAAACAATGAATCTCAGGAAAAAAAATCTACCTGTAAACTGGAAGGTTCTCTTTGATGTATTGTAAATGTATAAGAAAAGACAGGTTTACAACTACCCCGAATTTGAATTAAAAAAGCAAAAATAATGCTGGCATACTTAGACAACAGGAGAAGGCTGTCCCAGAAAGAAGGCAGCCCTTATGTAAGTAACCACCTTTCAAAATCCAGTAAAAAAGAACTGAAACTGCTGTAGGCAAAATCTAAATTACTCCCAGAAGTATTAAAAATCTCAAAAAGCTTAAAAAAATAGAAAATCTAAAGAAGTAAGAACTAGGTCACCTGTGAATGAAGTATAAGTTTTCTGGGATCCTAAGAAAGCAGACGGATAAGTGCAGTCACTTAAATTAAAAATAGTGCATTGAAAAAGGGTTAGGCTTTGCTCCACTTTGAAATGCACAAACGTCTAAAAAGACAGTATTTTTACCTACACCAAAAATATCTTAACGCTAGCATAAAGTCAAATATCCAAGATTCAATAACAGTCAAACCTATTTTCAATGTGTGCTTAAATTATGTCTTTTTAATCATAACGGGAAAGGGAGTGTCTTATGTATGAAAAATAATTGTGTGAGGAGCTAAATTAACAACCTGGATTTGCAATGGATTTGTATCTTCTGTTTCCCATATCGTGACATCAGCTACTGTGATGTCTTGTGCAGCAATTGATGATGGCCTGCACTGTTTGCTCATTGCAGAGCTGTGCTTGCAGCTGCCAATGCATTTCTGATTATTGATGAGCTGGACCTGCACTCCTCTCACCAGGGGAAAGCAAGGAAAACTGCTTTTCCTTGCCTTCCTCAGCCACTAATCTTTACAGAACTCACAGGAGGTAATTAATTACATTCGAGACTTCCTCTGCACTTTTGAATTAGGTTGACATTAGCCAAAGCATTCAAAAATTTCCAAGTGACACATGGAGAAAGAGAAAAGCAGACAGACAGCACAATCTAACCTACCTATGGTATTTATGTAAAGAAAATACAAACAAGACATTGATATTTCATCTAGAAAACTTAATATATTTATAAAAATACACTTAGCTTCTTTCAGTGAAATGTATTCATAGGAGCCAAGCTCTTGCAACCTATTTAGGGTTCCATCAAAGCAATGACCTTGGTTTAAGTACCTATCAGATTTGAAAAAAATAAAACCCAACCAGCTTCGTGCTGATATAAAAACTCTTTAAAATAAAGGTTTGTACAACACTATTTGTATTTTATCTGTTGCATGGAGGAGTAGCAGATGTTACTAAGATATTATGAAATACTGTACAGCCAGATTCTGATTTATCCTAACACTTAACCACTCTCTGGGGAAAAGCAAGAGGGGATCATGAGACATAGAAGGAAGACATAAAGGTGACAAGAATGCATTACTGCAAAGATGAGAATATTTAATGTGTATATGTTGATTACCCCAACATACAATTTAATTAGGAATTCTAACACATTTATAGGACATCCTCCTCATTGGGAATTCTTCCATAGCATCAAGCTCATAAAGCTTACCAGGTATATTTCCACTCAGGTTCCTGAATTATAGAGCCATGACTTTTTTATATGCATCTTTAATTATCATTCCAATCATTTTATCTGTTCTTAATCAAGGATAAGCAATCATCATTAATGTCTTTTTTAAAGAATATGGTAATTTGCTTCCTTCCAGCCCTCCAGAGTAGTGGCAGGTTCTAACGAAACATCTAATATTTTTGTTAGTATCCCAATCATTGCATTTGTAAATTCCTTCTGCTACTTGAAGTAAATTATCAAGTTCTGCTGAAATACTGCAATTTAAGACTGATTTAACTTAAAAATTGCATTGTTTTGAGCAAGGCGTTAGACAAGATGACCTCCAGAGGTCCCTGACAACTTAAATTATTCTTTGACTGAAATTAATATCAAAGTTTGCAGCAACAATAGGTTGATATTGAAAGCATATTAAAATATGCCCTTTAGAATTTTTATGAAGGGCTTTTTGATGTTTTTTTATATTTGATTACTGTGTGCATTGCTCCTTTGTATTATAATTGCATTTTGCTGTTTTGTTGTAATTTTACTTTAGTAGCATTGTCTTCTTCAGTGTGCAACATTCCTAGAAGGCCTTCATGTTTAGCGGTATTGAATTTTATTAAACGTTTTAAGTGTTTCTTTCTTATCCTTATAAGGCATTGTCTCTTAGGTAGGCATCAGTCTACAAAAATATAAATGTTTTCACAACCTATTTATGAAATCTGCTAAAGAGAAGATTGCTCCTGGGAGAAATGGCAAAATTAAATATTCCTAATGATTTAACAAGAAAGGGAATTAAAAGCTCTTAATTCTCCAGTGAATAACAAGAATTCCCACCAATATTTCAGAGCCTTTCTTAATCACACAGCCCTGAGGAAAATAGTTACGCTTAAGAGGAAACACGGAAAAAAACCCTAATCCACTTGAAAATATTACTGAGCCATCATGCAGGTTTTCAATTCAGTCCATTACATGAAATAATTCATTACAGTTCATTTTCTGTGATGCACAGATGCCAAAATCAATAAACATTTTTCACATTTTGATAGTAGTCACCGATGTTACACAGTAACCAGTAACATTTCTTGAAAAGTTTAGAATGATTTACAGTCCAACAGAACCCGAAAACCTAAAAAGTCTCCATAGGTTTTAATGTAAAGGAATATATACAACAAAAAGCTGAGCTGTCTAGTGCGTAAGTATCTGAGTTTAGCAACCTACTATCAGTAAATATTCATGTCACAGTTGGCAAAAAAAAAAGGAAGCATTTAGTAATGCAAATAGTTTAGCTGTTAAGCAAACTACAGATTAATGTAATGCAACAAAACTAAAGCTTGATTTACCTGTTTTGAAAGGACTAACGTACGACAAGCCGTTCTACACACCAAACATTCATCTTTTTTGCCTGTAAGGTAAAGACACATTTAAAATATACATCAAACTGAATAGATACTGAATACACTGTAAATAGAATGTGATGCCTAAACCTCTGGAGCTTTTGGAAGAAATCTGCAGGTTAAACAAGAAGTATGAATAAACACGAATAAATAATTTGATTCTATAACCATTACACAGAGCTGCACAGGAAAAATGTGCGTGAATGTCATCAGGTCTTACTCCTGCAAATAAGCATTCATGTACATGATTTTATGAATATCATTAGTGTCACAGAATGCAGGTGACTTTTAGTTCCCTTGATTTAAATAGGACTACTTGCCTGGTTTAATTAAATGTATGCTTAAGTGCACTAATGACTTACAGTCAACCTGATATGTGGCTTTTTAGACCAGCACACAGTCTGGTTCTCCCAAGAAAATATATGGAACACAAATGTCAAAGAATTAATAATTTTACCTTTTGAATTCCTCCAGTGAGAAAACAATAAAATCACTTTTTAAAACTTTACTACTTTTAAACTGTCTCTTTGATTATTTGCAAACACATTAGAAAATATTTATAGCAAATACACATTATTTCAATATTTATAATTGATAATTTTACTAGCTACATCTTAAGAGTCTAAGGATCAATGTTTATAAACATTTCAAATACATTTTAAACCTTGTATTATCATTACTACTGAATACACAGCAAAAAGATACGTAATCTCTCAGGTGTTTTTCTGCCAAACACTATTAAGAGGAGCAAGGAAAGATGTCCAGGTTCTAGGAGCCTGCAAGCTGTATTTAGAGGCTGCATTTTATGATCCTTTATCCTCAAGAGCAACTCTGTGAAAACATCTAGTCAAAAGTTTTTAGTTCTGACAAACAGATTGATCATTTCTTCTGTGTGCCCTTACAAAACCCAGGGCATTTAGCTCTATCTCAAATGGAAAAACATTGGTTATTTGTCTGCTGCATTTTTTTTCTTTTGAAAAACAACTTCATTCTTCCTCTTATCTTTCCCACGTATCTATCTTCGTCCGAGAGCATCACAGGCGCCCCAGAACATAACTCTGGAATTGTACATAACATAAGAGCTTTAAAACATCACCTCCAACCTTTCCTCATGCTGCTGAAAGCTTTCAGGAACAATACTGAGCCCTAAAACTTATTAAGTCTACTACTTCCAAAATCTACCCTAAACAAAACCTACGTTTTTTAAATTGCTCTTTCACTAACGAAAAACCATTCCTTTTCCCAAATTAGCCAGAAGAGAGTGCCATCTATTTGGGTTTTACAAAACCATGGATCACGAGCACCCAGAATCCAGTTCTATTGAAGCCTCCATTGCCTGTGCCCAAGGCTTGCTCTCAAAGCCACATCCACCTGGAGGCGGACACAGGCAGGGTTTACTGTTTAAAGCAAATCAATAGCAAGGATTGGAAAGGCTTATCCGTAACATTCGGAAAAGCGCTCAGGGCCTTCTTTTTTCCACAGCGGGTCAGAAATACCGATGTTTAGGGTGGATGTGTGCACGCCAGCACAGCCCGCCCCGCCGGGCGCGCCCCAGCAGCCATTACCTTTCTGCAGGCAAATCTCACAGAAAACGTGGCCGCAGCTGGTGAGGCTGAACCGCGGCGTGGGGTTGCGGGGCTCGCAGAGGCAGGAGTTGCAGAACACGGGCACGGCCATGGGGCGGCGAGGCAGGAGAGCCCGGCAGCGGCCCGGGGGCTGGGGCACAGCCGCCCCTCCTCAGGCCGAGCCCCGCGGGTGCGTCCCCGCCATGTCCCGCCCGCTGAGGTGGCCCCGGGGGCAGCGCGGGCCGCGCCCCTCCCGCCGCGGGGCCTCGGGGCGGCAGAGGGTGGTCCTCACCCCCCCCAGAATAATTTGTTTTTTGTGGCCTCTCACTACCAAAGTGGAGCGGTGCCCATGCAGAGGATGCCCTGATGGATTCCTTCTCCCGTTCCCAAACGTGGGAACTGACTGTACCCACAGGGCTCGGGGCAGGGGCTTCAGCAGGAGCCCCGCCCTGCTCACTCTTCCCGGCTCAGCAGATGAAAAAGAAAAAAAAAAAAAAAAAGAGCAGAGGAAAAAAAAAAATTGTGGATTTCACTCTTTTAAATGCAGGAATCCTGGAAATTTGTTAATTTGCTATCACAGGTTTGCTATGGCATCTTTCGTTGTGGAAAAAGAGCAAAACAATGAGATTTGATGTTCATTAGACCAAAAAAAAAGAAACCCCATTGCTTGCTAGTTTCCCTTGATGAAAGTTTTAGGGGAAAAGTCCCTTACAGACCTAATTGTAGTCCAGGCTGTAACTCTGGGTATGATGGAGCCACAAACTGCAGAGGAAACTTTTAACTTCGCTGAGGCTTCTGTCCCCAAAGTGCTTCCCAAAAGAGCTGTGACTCAGCTTCTGCTTTATAGAGTTAATTAAAAATCTTGAAGGAGACTGAAAACATTTCATAACAGCAAAGATGATGATGATGATGATTAATAATAATAATAGTAGTAGTAGTAAAGAACTAAGCAATCTCAAGTTACAGTCAGGGCTCCCAAGTCTCAGTGCTGAGTCTATACTCTTTGAGTATAGACCTAATTAATAAGGTGGAACATGATCAGCTCTTTTATAAATTCTGAAAAGTTGCTTGTCCTTGGTCACCTGCTGAAGTGTATTGTAAGTGAAATGAGTTATGTTTGTCATTGGGATGTGGTTAGTAGCCTTACACTAAATATCAACTAAAGTCTGAACCACAACCTTGTCGCAACATCTTATTACTTTATTCTTGGACATCATATACCATATGTTTTTAACACATATTTCCTTCTTACCCACCACCAAAGATGTTATTACAAGACATGTTGTGAGTGAGTGCTCTATAAAAGTAAATTTAATAACACTTATTTACTGGTCATTCCAAGCAGCGACTCTAAAGTATCAGAATTTTTAAATATAGGACACAACACAGTGAGTGGCTTTATGAGATTTTATTTTGATTGATTTGGACCCTGGAACATTGCTTTTTTTGTCTCTACTTTGTATCAATTTTATTGATTCTAACATACTCCCAGCTGTATTTTAATTCCCATGCTGGAAATGTAAGTGGACTTAAAGGGCAATGTCATTTCCTTGCTAATGAAAACAACAGGTGAGGAGATAGAAAAAAAGAAAGAAAGCAGTGCCTTTAGAACAATAATTGGTCTACAGATATTTCAGCTTTCACTACCTTTTAAACTAGCAAAGGGTCTGAAAAGACAGATTGGAAAACAAACCACAATATTTTGCTATCACAGTGCTTTAGAAACTTTGACTTCCTTGTTTTTATATGTAACCACCTCCAACTCCATCTTACACTGCTTTGTCAAGCTAATTATCTGGATTTTTAACAACAGCTTTTGACTTGTCATTGTATGATACTGTAGTTACACTGCTAGTTGTACCTAAACTAGCTAAATTAAGGCATAAAGATATATGCAACCCAACTGCAATAAGTGAAATGGAAAATTAAGTCAAAAACTGGTAAGTTCTGTAGGCAGTCATTAAAGTTGCTAAATAATTAAAATAAAAATTCTGAACACAGAAGTGTTTACTACAGGAATGAATTAAAATGAAATTGGCATTGTTTACCAAGAAACCTATAATTTGGCATACTTCATAAAGTCTGTGATTTACATAAACAACTGTGGGAGACATCTGGTCATTATCACTTCTATAGCCTAATGTTTAGGGCTTTTCTGGAAGTAAAAAGTAAGTAGAATTCCAAATTGCTTGTCTGGGTCTCTCTCTTCCATTGTAATTGCTGCCACCATTGATCAGTGCAAACTCTGAATATTTTACGAGAAAGCAGTCACAATTATATTTAGGTGTTACACATACATAGATTGAGTTCAAGACAGTCTTACCCACTTAAGCACCGCAGGGGATGTAGCTATTTCTCTGTTTACTATCTGAATCCTAGTCAGTCTGAAGTGCTATGATGTTCATGGTAGTGCCAAATAAGATTACTCAGCATGCAGAGAAATTTAAAATCTTAGGAAATTTTATTTTAGATTTCTATTTTAGATTTAGCAGTCCTGAGCTGAACTTAAATGCTGCCTTAGTCACTGACTCCTTATTCAATATTTAGCTATATATTTATTACATGTAGAGGGGAAAAAAACCTGATAAAAGATGGGATTCGAGGAGTAAAATGTAAGGGGATGCCAGAGGTTGTGACATAAGTAGAGAAACCAGAGTTAGAGCAGAAAATGAGAGAAGGTTGAGAGTTCTATACAAGCAATTTTTTCATAGGTGCAGGGTTTCTTTGGATGTTCAGTGTTATGTGGTGTGCAATTTTTGAATCTGCGCATTGACTTTATAGAACTTAAACAAGCTTCTTGGATATAAAGAAATCCCTGAGAGATTTGATTTGCCAGATTCCAACAGAGATGAGGATTAGTGTTTGTACTATAGCCCACCACAAAATATTGCTGTTGGTTTCTTCACTTGTCTTCCGAAATTTTTCTTCACGCTCCTAGAGAATAAAGGAAAAGCATAATTATTACCTTTTGGCATCTATATGTCTCATGGTAACTAGAAAGGCATCCCTCTTCTGCTTAGTGGTCAACAAAAACTTTTTTTCATGTGGATAAAAGCAAAGGTGTGTTCTTATCCATGTGGTGGATATCTTTACAAATCAAAACTGAGAAGGAGACACACTGCATCCTGAAGCAGAAAGGCAAACAGAGCTTCCCTTGGTCACAGATCTATTGTGCTAAATATGTTCCATTAGTACAGATTTTAACCTGTTTAGGTTTACAGTCACTTCCATATTGCTGTCAAGAGCCCTTTTGCAGCCAAATTTCTGGTTTTAGGTAACTAGTTGATATATTTGAAACGCAGTCTAGCTGTCTGCATATGTATAGAAAAGTGACTGGGTGTACACTTGTTTGAAGAAGGGCTTTATTTCTAACTTCGTGGGGATATATAAATATACACTCAGTCATTTGCTTCCCCACTCAATAAAGTTTGTGCACACAGAGCAGCATGGAAACAACAGCTGGCAGCATCACCCACAATGGTACCTGCCTCTTGCTTGGCTGTTGTGGCTGACTCTGACCAAGAAAACTCTACTTGGAAAATCCTACTTTTAAAATAATACCTGCTGCTATAAAATAGCACCTGTTGCTATAAGCATGAGTTCACAGTGATTAATTAGTTTTATATTACTTCTTTAAAATATTTTGCAAGGTGATGGAGACTCTTCTGGTTAAATATCTGTAGATTTTTATGATTTAGTTAAAAGTAACACTGCAGTTGGATAACAAACCTCATAATACTTTATAAATCAATAAGCCTATGTACAATATTTATAACATTTCCATTAGGGGACATACATACTCTTTCATAGTCTTGTTCTTTGGTTACGTGATGAATTTGCTCAATTAGATGTTCTAGTCTGACATTAACTTCATTCACTTTGTCTTTGGCTTGAACAGCAGATTCATCCAAAAAATGTTCCCCAACTCTGATGTCCAAGTGGATACGCTACAAACAGAAAATAAATGTTCTCCTCACTGTGTCTTTGCCTTTTTCAAAATTCCTTAAAATAAAAATGAAACAATGGATAATTTCTCCTTCAGCTCATTGCAGGAAAATAGTTTTAATTGCTAATAAAAATCCCTCCTAAATTTAGAATCAGATGGAAAATTTGAAGGGTTTCTTAATTTTATTTTTAAATTAGTTATACAAATTTACAATCTTCACTAATGTTAGAGCTTTATTTTATGCTAGTATTGATTCAACCACCATTAAAGTGTTTTCTTTGTCCAAAATAGTTAAAAAAATAAGGACCGCTCATTCTATTTCACATTTCATCCTAATATTGCAGAAACTATATTCTTTAATAGTACTGCTGGAAGCCTTTTAAAAATACACTTCTAGGTTCCCTCATGTAACTGTTTTCTTCACATTAGTTATCCAGTATGAAATGACTCCCAATACTCTCTAAGCTCTTGCATGATCTATAACAAAAATGCCTTAAACCAGTCAAGCAATAGAACCATAGAAAGAAGAGAGAAGAATGGAACTTGCAATATTACACAACTTGTTTTGGCATGAATGAAAAATTTTACTAAAACTGGTAGGGGAAAGTTCTCCTAGAACCCAATTAATACCTAAGAGAAAATAAAAAGGATTTAGCAAACAAATAATCTTCAAAACCCTAGAAATTTATATTACCATGATAGAAGTTAGGTCTACTCAGAGATCAGCCACAAATGAAGAGCATCTCTTTCTTCTTTCAGCTGTCTGGAAGTTACCTGACTGTATAGGTAGAAATCCATCTCACAACCTTGTGGTCCATTAATTTCTTTATTTGGGTTTGAAGGAGTTCAGATAACCATCTGGTGCTTACAGAAGAACACTTAAAGATTTAGCTTAGTTAAAGAATGTTTTTCCTTTTGTGATGTTTATTCCTCCAGATATAATTAAAAAGAACAGTATTTTCCTTTTTTATTTCTGTGTTCTCAAGCTAAACAAACCACCTTATTTAATATTTGAGATATTAATGTTCTTCTTCTCTGCATCTCTTCACTTCTTTTATATAGGAAGGCCAGAACTTTACATGGTTTCCATTTATCATGGAAATTGATGTTAATACACCTCCATGTATACCAGATAAAAATCACCTGCACGTCCTCAGAATCACATTCATGGTGCACAGTTAACTGTGGCCAACCAAAGCTTTATCCCCCTTACCCTCTCTAGTTGATAAGTTCCACATTTTTTTTTTATGATTAGACCTAATTGCTTTTGCAATGTATATGATTAAATTTCCATTAATTTCTGTCAATCAGCCTGTAGCAACACCTTGTTATTCCAGTATAATAATCCTACTCCAGTACTGTTATTTCTGTGTTGTCTACGTGTTTCCGAAGTGCACAGCTAGGATGAGATTTAGCCTACCATAACACAGGTAGAAGATGTTTATATTTAGCTTGTTATTTAACTCTTTTGCACGCGACTGAGAAAAAACCCCAAGCCACCCTAGAGAGTAATTCTCTCCTGGTTTTGGGAAGCAGCAAATAGATAAAAATTTCAAAACAATTTTTTTTTTTTCTGCAATCGGTAGAGCCATGATATCACCTCTGATGGCTTTTTTTTTCCCCCCCAAAAAATCTGCATTAAAACCAACTTTGCTGGTAGTAGACAATAACAAGTATGCTGACATTCTTTATCTGAATAACTCTCAAAAACTAAAGTGTTAAATTTTTGATGAGAATCCAATCTAAGTTAGTGAAGACATGGAATATCTTTATGACAAGTGCTTGTGTTAGTCAATCTTGCACATCTGTCTCTTTGATCCTAATTAGTTGTTCTTCTTGATCAGAATCTTTCACATTCAAAGCACAATACAAACATTAAATCTCTCTATCCTTAATCTTGCCTCTTGAATGCTGACTTCTTAAATATGAGAACAGTCTTTTTATCTCTTCATCTGCATAATTCTATGTTTGCTTTCTTTAATCACTAAAAAAGTGATTAAAAACGTTGAATTATCTGCTAGAAGTTAGACCAACTTCTAATCCAGTGTGTAATCTCTGCTGTGTGTAAATGATTTATACTCTTACAACAAAGAATATTTAGGAAATACACCTACCAGTTTACTTCCTGCAATTACTGCAAATCTTGTGGAGTTAGACTGGAAACAGATTATGTGCTCCCCAGAGAGGTAGGACGTAAAAGAAAATGTCCCTTGAGGCCCATACAGTTTTGACAATAGTACCTGCAATTTAGATATATGCATTGGGTATGTAATTTATAACTATCAATAAAAAAGTCAAAAAACAGAACTGTGAATTGAATGTAAAAAGGAATCAATTAAGCTGCTGACATCATTAAACTTATCCAAATTTCAGAATGGATTTAGTGAAAACTAAACAAGTTTACCCCCAGTGACCATTAAAATGTTACAGAATTTTGCAAGGTACAAAAGCCAATGCTCCCTAAGCATTCAAAGTTTGAAAACTGAGACCTTGCTGAGGCAGAGAAATAAATTGTCCATTGCTGGAAAAGCTCAGAACCTCATGGCAGTGCAGGCAGCTGCTCTGCATGAGGGCTACGAGCAGCCTCATGGTGACCTTGACTTTGAGTTTTGTTTATCATCAGCCTTTCTTTCTGCTGCTCAAGTGCATTCTGTAACATTTTACTTCATTAGTGAATTTTGGGGTTTTATTTTTAATTTGTTTTCTCAGTTGTCACTTACTCTTCTTAATGACACTGTTTCCCAAATCTGGTAGTAATGCAAAAATTGTGCATACACAAAATTATCAAATATCATCATTTCTGCTTGCTTTGATAGAAATCACAGGGTTCTTACATCTTTCAGCATCAAGACACTGAACTAGCTGGTAGACTGTAGATTTACTTTTTCCCCAGAAGTGTCTTTTATTTTTAGATAGTGTTGCCTGCCAGTGCCAGAAGTCAAGTCATAAATCCTACAGAAACATTCATAAAGCATTTTTACCTCACCAGAAGGACTTGTGACAGTCACAAACATTCCCAAGCCAGGAGCAGATTCCAGAAAGTCATGTTTATGTATATCCCAGCGTTGTACTTTGTAATTCCCTGAATAAAAACATAGATAAATCTGTTAAATAAAACATAGCTTAATGTTAAACATCTTCATCACTTTTTCAGGAAAAATATGAAGATAAATCATTAAAAATAATATATGTATTTCATGTGTTTATGATTAAAATTGCTCAGGGGCACTTTATAACAGATTGAAATGCAATAAATTTTTACTACACTAGAAAATGTTCTAAAGTACTACAAAAAATGGTTAATTAACAAGAAAAACTTTCTGATTACTCCTAATGCTCTGGAAAGATTAGCTCCTGGAAGGCACACTGAGACCTCCAAAAGCATAATGTGCTGTACTCAAATTACATTTTATGGGTTGTCTTTCACACTTATAATATTATTTCTCAAAAAAAAAAAAAAAAAAAAAAGATTAATTTGTATTATTTTTTACTATCCCCTTGAAATCTTACATTTACAGTCTTGTAGATTAATTTAATGTGCTTGTGATATCAGAGGTGTATTGAAACTTCAGTACATTGTGAATTGTCTCTTTTCAGACCAGCATTTATCAAAAAAGAAACTCTCCCACTCATGCAGGCAAAACCATGTTACAGAAATTCTGGTGTGAATGAGTTCATCAGTCAGAACATGCAGAAGCACACATGGAAGCAGCAGTGCCACAGCTGTAGAATTAAAAACCATTCTTTTTGTCCGTTTAGTCAGTAAAGCACTCTGAAAACCTGCATTTCTTTGTGGCGTGGATACACACAATTTGAGGACTTTAAGCCTAATCCCTGCTGCGGGGAGTTATTTTCAGTGTGCCCTTTTCTGGCTTTTTACCATATTCATCAATCACAGAATTTTCTGTTACATTTCCAGTTATCTTTGTTACTGCATAGGTTAGATCATCATAAAGCATTGACAGGTACCTACCTACTACCAAGGTTTCACTGGGAATATCTTCAATTATGCATTTCTCTTCTCTTTCTCCAATGTGAAAATACAAAGCGAGTGAAAAAGAAATCCAAAAGTTCGTAAGAAATCCTATTAATTTGCTTCTCATGTTTTTTTGTATATCCTTGCTGTACTGCTTTTGAAGATAAATAGTTACATACAAATGTCTGTAGTCCTGTGGTTGTTCCTTGTTTGCTGCTTATCAGTGTATTTTTGAGAGAGAAAAAAAACTGTGAGAAAAGGCAGCTGGTGGTTACACATTTATAAATAACTACAGCGTGTTCTGGAGAATGAGATAACATGGAAAAGACACCTTTTAAAATCTCTCATCTTTCCCAGCATCTAGATTAAAATTTATTTTATACACTTAGAAGAGTATGAAACTGAAAGGGCCTCTCAGGTGCTTGAGATCAGTTCCCTAGATTACTGTAGGCAACTAAAAACTGCTCAGTTTTCAACCTAAATGAAGTTATTGTTTCCCATTTATTCTGGGTGATTATTCCAGAGCTTCACTCCTCTCTTATTAAGAAAACTTTTAATTTCCATCCTAAATCATTGTACAAATGTATGCACCTGCATAAAACCCACAGGCACTACATAGTAGAAGATCTATAAAGAAGTCAAAAGACCTTGAACAATTAAATAATCTGAAACATTAATGAATATGATACTGCAGGGAAAAAATAACAACACTAACACTTTCAGAGTAAGATTTTTTTATATAGGAATGACTGTTTCTTTGATACTTCCTAACACGTTGTCTGAAGAAAGTTATGGTGTAAGTCAAACAGTGATTGAGGGGTTTATTTTTATCCTTTGTGCTAATGTAGACCAGTGTCTGATGACAAACTCATCTATCCTCAAATGTTCCTTGTCCTATAAACAGAGATCACTGGGTCTGAAAGGTTGGCCTCAGTGTCAGAGGATATGTGGTCATTTTCCAGCAGGGAGGACCCACCTGTGGGATCATTTCCAGTTGGGAGGACCCATCATTCCTCATAAAATTTGTGTCACCCCAGTTGCACAAGAACACATATTTTTCTATTATCAAGGAAGAAGGGTGGACAGCAGTATCGGTATCTGTAACCTAAATAAAAATTTTGGGATGATTACTCTTGCTGGATTATTTCATATCTGCAAAAGGACTGATTCGTGTCTATTGCCCTTCACTGCACCTGCCATCTATGAAGTTGTCTCAATAAATAAATATCTGTGTAGCACTGGCACAGGTTTATGACCATCCTAGGTTCAGTCCATATCAAAGCATGAAGTATCTTCACAGAAGTTGTAGCACGAGTATTAGTTCACCTCCATAAATCATCCATCGGCATCCCCATATTGAGAGGTTGTCAGCCAAAGAGAGCTGATTCCATACACATTATTTCTTTGACTCCATATGGTTAAGGATAGAGGGATAAAAATTACATCTCATGGGTGTTGGAATCTTTAGGAATGTTAAGGGTGATGTTATGACTCCTTTACTAAATGCTATTACTTTAGCATTTATCCATCAGAAATAACTTTAGATTATACAGGCTCTCATCATATCCTTGGACGTTTGCCCCTGTACCACAGGAGATGTTGGCTGTCATGCACCTGCATAAATTCTCATGCTGTACTTATACCAAGTATAGATTTGTCTGCAGGTTGTGAGCTACTTGAACAATCATCTTTTTAGCTTTTTATTGACTACTTCAGGTTTCCAAAATTCTGAGTTCCAATGGCAGAGCACAAGATATAGAAGGGGACACCACTTTATCCTTCACTCTGCCCAGACCCATTGGGACAGACACATTCCTTCTGTACTTTTGGCTAGCAAATGCTGGCATAGTAGGGCTGCTGGACTTCAAGCAAACAAAAATATTCAGTCTCCAGGTAATCAGGTTGTTATGCAGCATACTGAGAGCTTTCTTTTGTCTCAGGCATTCACAATACCTGTCAATTGTCATGGACACAACTTCTGCATATTGCAAAAATTCCATTGAATGAGATATGGCTGATGTCAGAATTGCTGTATCAAGTGTTAGATTTATTTCTTGAGCATGTTAAATGCTGTCATGGAATAGTTTGAGTTACTTTATTATGTTGGATCATTCATGACAGGTCGGATATTCCCAATGTACTTCGATTACCTGGGACTGGGAATATAATTAAATGAAACTTTTTGCCTTGAATACCATCAGATACTCTCAGATCTTTTGTTTGCATGCTTATTCTATTACAGGAAATTAATTTGGTGTTGATTATTTTTGTAGGACCACAGTTTAATTTGGTGGTGACTTTTTTACTGCTATACTTACCATTAATCACATCTGCCATTCTGCAAGAATATCTGCCAAGGCATCAAAGCTGATCCTTTCTCTAAAATATTCTTGAAAAAAATTGTCTTTACAAATCTGTTTCAAGATTCTTCCCAAAGTGGTTTTTGAGATTAGCTTAACCCAGGAATTAATTTGCCTATTTCCTTCCCTAAATCTCATGTATTTAGGACCACAGCATCTTGGCTGCTAACCATCTGTGACACAAGATACAAAGGAAAAGGAAGGAAGAGCTTCTCTGTGTTTCTTCCTGGTCCCAAAATTTTTGAGGGAATTCCAAGACTGCTGAAATTAAAAGCTACAAAGTCCTAGCAATATCCATGCAGGGATCATGTACCTCACTAATCAGTTTAATGAATAAATACTATGAGAAATGTGCTCCATCACTAGAATGTGTTTCATTCACTGTACCCACAGTCTTGCCAAGTAATGGCTCCATCCCCGTGCTTTGCAAAGGGAATACCTGGAATTATATTTATGGCCAAACAATACACAGACACAGGGGCATCCTTAAAGAATATCATATTTACCAGGGTCCCCTGAAGTTACAGCTTACAAAAGACCCATATCCAGGTAACTGGTTGGATAGGAAACTTCTGTTTTTGAAGGAAGCTGCAGTGAATATTCATGTATGTAAATAGTCTAAAATAGCCAAGTTATATAACATTGGCTGGAGTTTTCTGAAGTGTGTTGGCCTGTTAGATATTCACTTCCATTTCTGCTCCACCTCTTTATCCTTTCTCCTTCAGTGTCCTTTGGAAAACTTCTGGCTCCAGGAGTTTGAGCAAACACTGGGACTCCTCCACTCAAAGTGTATCTTATAGGACTGAAATCCCATGTTCAGGTCATGCATGCAATCAGAAAAGCAGATATTCTTTTACTGGGCCTGGCTCTTTATTTATTCTGGGCACGTGAAGAAGCAAAATTGTAGTCTTTAGAGAACTTCCAGGAAAGTACCTCAAAGGATACCTTGTGTGTTTTGAGTTTGCTTTTCCCAAGGCAGAATTTAGAATTGCATCTGATATCTGCACAAAAACTTTATTGAGCTTAATTTGTCACTTGTCAGTCAATTTGAAAGAAGTTCCTACCCTCTGAGAATATTTAAATGTATGTTTTCTGATATGGTAATAAATGTGTAAATGTGTAGTAAATAAGTGTAACAGAAAACAGAGAATGGTTAAAACTAATATAAAAAGAAGAAAGAAAAATATTGCCAAATAACTAAACACAAAATAGTGTAGTAACACTATTCCCATTATAGAGTGGAAATAGGGGGAACTTAAAAAAATTAGGTATGACAAGAGGAGTAAGTGAAACAATTTTGAACAACCGACAACAGTGGGAATCTGAAGAATGAGAGAGGTGTAGAAATTCCTACACTTAGCTCCAGCTACTCTGTCTTTATTAGTGTTTGCAGGACCAGTGAAGTCTAGTCTGATAAAGTTTCAAATTTATTTGTGTATTTACAAGATTTATCTCCTGGAAAAAAAATACAGAGAAATGTTTAAATGTTTCAGCTCTATGGAGAATACAGCATGCTCCTTTGAGGACAGGAGAAATTTTCTTGTGTTTGGCATGTTCCAAAAAGAACCTACTCAAATCAACTCTCCTGTTTAATACCTGTGCTATATATCTGTAAAATTGCAGTGTGCTGTAAAAGTTTCGTGAGCTGACTTTAAATTTATTCTGTTGAATAAGTATTATTCTAAAATTCTTTTCCTAGTTGGTAGCCAGAGCTCTTCATAAGCCGTATGTTACATTCATTTTATAACTGTTATTTGAGCATTAAAGCTTGCAGTCAGGAACATTTTCTGAAAAGTATTTTGTTACAGTTGTGCATACCTTAATTTTAGGTAACATATACACAAATAGCAGAAAACACATATAAAGAAACATGGACACATTTACTGCATGTGTAAGGTCAATGATAGAATTTATGTTATGGTCAACAGAGTTAACTTTGAGATTAAAGTTGTCTTGTGAGGGATGCACACCAACAGTCAGTTTTTGAATCTCAGCCAACACTTTTAATTCAGCTCAGAGGTTTTCTACTACTATCCACACTTCTGATTTTGTTCTAGTAATTTTGTTGGCCGAGTGTCCTCACGGCAGTTATTCTTCTCACTTTTGAGAAAGAAAAAGGAAAAGACATTTTCATATATTCAAACATCTAAAGACAACTTTACTGAGTTCCATTATTGTCTTAACCACACTGCAAACTTCTGGTCACTCTGACTTAAGTAAGTAGTTTCTGAAGAAATGCACATTAAGCAAGTTTAGAAAGACGACAAAAATGCCAATAAATTACAAAAACATAATTTAGAGCAAAAAACTATTTTCTAGGTATAAATAGATGTCGATAAACAAATTACAATATTTAAGGAGGTTATTACTTTAGATTTCGTGATTGAAAGATTTTTACTGTGAAGTGAAAATGTGAAGTACAGCCTTTCCAAATGTCTTCTTTTCTACCACTAGAGGGTACTCCAAGAACTTACAGTGGTTTTGGAGGAAGGATTTATTTGGGGGTTTTTGGTCTGTAAATGATCCAGTACTATTGTCATACTAAACCTTAGGAATTTAATCCCCCAAAATTTGGTATTGAATAAAAACTTTCAAAATCACTCTAATACAGCTTTTCAGCAAAATAGTGCAGCATATCCAAATTATAAAGAACATTGATTGACATGTAGTTTAGATTTAAACTTATCCTACTTTTAAATTATCTTAATTATTATCTTTTCTTTATTTCAGACACAATTTTCTGGTTCACATGCTGTTTCTTCATCCAGATTTGGACAAGGCATTCCATTATTGGCAGGCTGAAGGAGTACAAAACGAGTTCTGATCTTGGTCCCTGTTTCTCTGCAAACCCCTTTGCAGAGACCCCAGGAAGACCATTGTGAAACCTCGCAGTCCAGTGGTGTTTCTGCAATACACACAGAGCAAAGAGGTAACTTTACATCAAGTTGTACTTAAGTCAAATACACAGTTGGAAAAGCATTAAGGAATGATCATCAAACAGCATCATTTCTTATACAAAATACATGTGATATTAATCAAATCCATATGGTGTCTCATAAATTAAAAAAATAGTCTGGTTTCAGCTCCTAAACTCATTGGCTCTGGTATTATTGTTGTTGCAGTCTAGAGCCTGAGGTATCATAGCAGTACTGAAGCATATTATGTCTTGAATGAAAATACGGAATTCCTATAAAAGAAAAGTATGCTTAAAATGATTGTACTCAAAAGATTGAATTTAAAAATGTTTACTGTCAATTTTTATAACGCATTTTCCTTTGCATGGCTTACTAAAAACACTGGGATTAAAGTTTTTCTCTGGTTTATTTAGGCATATTTATATTTCTTTGCAAGTAGCTATTGTTCCTATAGTTGTTCATATCAAATTCCATTTTATTTTTGTGGTAATTTGCTTCAGAAATAAAGAAAAATCCCATTTTTTTATCATTAAATCATTGTGCTGTTGTTTTGTGTGTACGTTGCTCTTCCCTTTGCCAATAAACATATTCTGTCCCTAGAAGCTTTCTAATGCTGAAATGATTTTCAATATAGTTTTTATTTGCTGCAAGAAAAGTAAGAAACTCTGAATTACTATCCATAATGTATGCTTCTATCTAAAATAAATATCATAAAAAGTAGGTGAATATTCCTTAGCAGGTTAAATTAAAATATTACTTATCACAGGAAATTGCATCAAAACTGCCTGTTACAGCATTTCTGGGTAAAACAGGTGTGCACAAACCCATCTTTAAATGCCACACTAAATGTGTGACACCTGGTATAAATTTCTGGTATTGCAGTGAACTCACCACTTTTGTTGTCATCACTAATTCCTATGTTTCTAGTGGGAATGAGGGTCACTGCTTGACCCCTGGTAATTAAACCTGCCCTTTTGATTCTGGAATAAGTTTTTAAACAGACTGATTTACTGGTTCATGTGCAATAAAGTGGGATTTGTGATTAAAAATGATTTTTTAAATACCATACTTTAAAAGCAGTTTTAAATTTATATCATTAACAGGGCCAAATGTTCCTTTCAAATGTTGTGGGAAAGACATATAACTGTAAATGAGATGTGTAACACTCACTTTGAATAACTCTTGTTTACTAATATAAATACATTAAACCACTATAAACTGATAAATCCATTTATTAAATTATAAATAACACGTAAACTGTGTAGAGAATGAGCTTTATTTTAGTGGTTGTGAGGTGACTGGCACAGTGCTAGAGACATGCAATGTCCAGACATTATGGAGAAGTTCCTGGAACATGGCAACTCTTTTGGGAATACATTGCTCCCTTGGAGCAAATATTGTGTTAATCATATACTTGTTAATTCAGAGATTTGAAAATCACCCTTATGATTGACTTGAGTCAGTATTTTGCATGTCTTCCTACCTATTCAAAGTTATTAGCTAATATTTTTTGAGAAAATGAAAATGAGAGAGAACTTTATTTTTGTTGTCAGGATTTATGTTTCTATTGAAAATATGTCCAAATCAATTGAATTACATAAATTTTTATTGCACATGACAGCCAAGTTCTGACTCAGAAAGAGACAACAGTAATAGTTCTTGGCTTCATTATCATGTAAAACCTTAAGGGTGAATATTTACTTCAAAGTTGCAAAGAGTTTGGGAATGCTGATTCTGATCAAGTGTCATTTGTTTCTCATAAAATTCACTAACCTATGCTGATGCAAAGGCTTGAGTAGCTCTTAATGTGGATATAACCCAATCCTTTGAACCATAGCTCAAATATGCAGTCCCTTACTTATTCCTTCAGGAATTCTCTTTTATGTCAAGTGACTTGTTTTATTTCCCACTCGTGAGTCTGGAATTATTCCTACACAGATAGGAGAATATTCTGCCTGATCACCTGTTTCATCCACATCACCTGCCAGATTTCCACCTACTTCTGAGTGAATGGAAATAACAGAATTGAGAACATCTACTAATCACTTACCTGAGACAGAGTCTATTATTTCATTGCTTTTAGCTGGAAGATTAATAAAAGGTGCAGAAAGACCCAGCTGGCTTTTCTTTATTTTCACCATTGTTACTTGAGCAATTGGTGGCAAAATTTTGAGTTTGGGATAATAAAATGAGTTTGCTGGGTGACTTGGAGAGGAACAAGTGATCTGTGAAATAAAAAGTGGACTCTTAAAGAAACTAAGAAGATAACTGTAAAATCATGTTTGCAAATCATACTAATACTTTTTGGCAAATAATTTGCATTCAGCCAGTTTCTATGAACCTCAGTTCACATAACCATGCTGGTCATCCCAGAATTTTTATGCAGGTTGCTTGACTGGATACAGGCCTGTGGTAGAAGGTGCTGGGAACACAGTATGTATGAAATGGTTTGAGAGAGAGAACTGGATGTTATTACAAGAAGAATATGTGAGTATTAAACAATAATATTAGCTATACTATAGCAGCTGTCACATGGATTTGAGAGGCCAAATGCTTCTCTCTTCATTTCCTCACTACTCATTAGCATAGCATTTGTTGCTAGAAAAACTCACCTTTAAGAAAGGATTAACTGAATACTTATAGTATTCAAAGCATTTGAATCAAAATCCTTCGTGTGCCACCATTCTTAAATGGCAAAAGCCAAGAATGAGGCATAGAGAGGATGAAACGAGCAAAAGAGATTGAAAGCAGGGTCACCACAGTGAAGTTCTCTGCTTTCCTTTAGGTCCTCTCCCTCAAATGTAAGAGTTTCAGGTTTCAGCAGTGCTTTCAGCTGAAAACTCCTCCTCATAGCAGTATTCACTACCAAGAATTTTTCTGGTTAGATACCCATTTGGTGCTGTCAGGACTTTTGTGTGTATTTTCATTTTCCCGGTGCTTTAAGGATTGTTAAATATTATCCAAAAATTGTCAGTTTTTCCAGAAAATAATTAAAATGTAGAGACAAATTCTCATGAGCCATCTACGTTTTCCTAATAAATTTCGGAGATACAGAAGATAAACAAAAGCAGTAGGTCTATCAGTTGTGTAATAAATCCATATATAGAGAACATCAGCACTCTCAAATACTGAAATCAGTTTCACAATTATAGGATCATTATCTTTTAAAGGGAAGATTCAAAACATATCAGTGTGAAGTGCTAAACTATATACATGCACCTACCTCTGTAACTGTGTCCTGTGGAATAGTGGCAAAGTTTGGGGAGGAAAATGTGAATCCACTATCAGTTCCAGCATCATATGGAAATAGATCTACTGATACTTCATCCATCCAGCAGTCTCCTTCACAGAGATTTAGGCTGTCAATGCCCACAAACCAGTCAGGGCTTGGAACAATTCGTACAACAAACGAAACCTAATGAAACAAAATGATCCGTCAGGATTGCATCATTTGCTTTGGAACACTTCACTCCTGCTTATAGGAATTCTAACTCAAAGTTCTTGAAATAATATCTTTATGCTCTTTTACTTCATGGAAGCTGTACAGTGCTCCATGCAATGTGACATGCTTTTTAGTAACTCTTTTTCATTACAAGTGAGAACTCAAATATTTAATTTTGGTTGCTGGTGACATAAAATAAACTTTCAAAATGAATATGTACATTTACTTACTAAGGGATGTCTTGGATGCACTTCTAATTCAGTAGACGTTTGTCCTGTACCACTGGAAATTGCAGGAGCAGAGAAGATTCCATGTACACTCTGAATTTTCTCTCCAGCTTCTTCTATTTCTTTCATTAATACCCATGCTTCACCCTTTTCAGCAAAGTCACGTACACCATTGCTGGCATATTCATTTTTTTTCCACATGCTGTAGTCAGAACTATGAGTAACACCTATTTGAGTGAATACATGGCATGACATAAAAGTCTGATTTAGAATGTCCCTATTTCTTCATTTTCTTTGTTTTATTTCTGAGGTTAAAAAAAAAAGTGTATAAAACGGAGTGCACACTAAAACATTTGGCTTATCGCTGTTTGTTTCAGCTGCAGCCAATTGAAAACAGAAGTCAATTGAAAACAGTTGTAGATTTTTGAAAACATTGTGGATACTTCAATAACTGCATTTCATTCTTAATAACTTTGGCTTTTCTTTTTTCCTTTTTTATTAGTTATCTTACATAACTATTAAGAAAAAGAAAGATCACAGAGGTCAAGAGACTTACCTGCTCTGAAAACTGTACATACTTCACTTACCTAGCAAGGATGACCACTGTGCTGGGGGCCTGTAGAGTGGATACTGCTTAGGAAAAGCAATTTGACTCCATTTCCCTGTGAAGATTATCTTGTACTTAGCAAGTTCCTCTGCTGTGCAAAGAGAATCATCCCCCACAGGCAGGCTGCTGGCATAACCCAGTATTGTTACAAGTATTGTCCAAATAACTTTACAGGAGCAGTAGACAAACATCAGGTTTTCCATTCCCTTCCACACGAAAAGAAAGAGAAAAATGTTAGCCATATTAGTCACTCTAAAATCAAAAATTAATAACAGTTACCTAATAAAATGTAATGTGGTATAAGCTGTAAGCAAAGAGAAAGCAGATATCTGAAGCACTAAAAATTGTTATGCTTCTGAAAACATTAGTATACTGCTTTCAGATTTGTTATTTCCATGCTATATACTACAAACCTGTAACTTTACCTGGCACAAGTGTTTCTAATGAAAATGAAAATAAAAATGTCTTATCCTTGTCCATAGTACTACCTCAGAGAAAAATCTGTTTCTGATTTTCTTTTAAAATCTGATTAGAGGCACATCTTGATTTAATTAGAGTAGCAACTGTTTCTGTGGAAAACATTAGTGGTATATTTATTCTTCTAAAGATTAAATTGCAGGTTACTTTGCCAAAAGGAATGATTTATTTTAAATTTGTGTTCTACAAAGGCTGTTTTATAGCATAACATTTAAAGTCAAATACATTTCATATTTATATAAATTACTTTGCTATCGTAATGTGAATTAAAAACATTGTAATTCCTTTAGATTGTTTAAATTACACAGTTTTAAAAAATAAGTATTTTTTTTAAAGTTTCTGTCATAGGTTGTGCAAATTTTGTTTCTAAATTAACATGGTAATTGCATCAGACTGTTGAACTCCACCAATTGTTTAAAATAACAGCCTTAAAAACTGATTTTTAAATGTTTTTGTCCTTTGAGAAAACTATACAAACTTCAGTAAATCACTAGTAATATATTAGTTTGTAAAAATAACTATGTATACTCACTAAATGTTCCTCTGGAGCACTGGTAGGGGGAGAGCACCTGCTTTTGCTGGCAGCTGAGTTGGTCTGCAAGAGAAGACAGTAGGAGTCTTGCTATTTATGCCTGAAGAGGGTCCCTTTGGTCCAACAATTATTGCAATCTTTAGACTTTCCAGGTTAGCAAAAATCATGCCATCTTCTTGTTTGCAATCCCTTTGGGTGGACTAGCAGAGGTCTGTCAGCTGGTTCAGGTTCCTTATCAGAAGATAGAGATGCCGAAAAGACAAAATACTTTTAAAAAATACTTTGGATTCTTAGTAACAGTTTGAGCTTTCTGGTGCCTTTACAGTTCTCTGCTCTTATTAATGCCTCCAAGCTATACAAATGAACTGATTCCAACACTGAAATAGTTCTACTGAATACTCTTTAAATGAGAAACATGTTTTCTTGTAAGTTTTATTGTCTGACAGATGCTCCTTCCAAACATTTACAGAGAGCTTGCTCACTCTCACACACCATATGTATGTGTTCAAATCAAAGGGGTGAGGCAGCTAAAAATGTCAAGAGGAAAGAAGTTGCATTTCATAATTGCACATACTCACACAGACTGTGTCTCCTGCAAATATGAATTAATTTAAAGTAGTACAGTGTATATTTTTGTGTGTACAGTACTGTATGCTGGATGATGAAAGGGCTCTGTAACATTGTGGTTTCTTTGGAAAGAGTGGTTTTGGGAAGCTCGGAGATTTTTCTTAGCTGTCTTCAGAGTAAAAAACCCCAAATAAAAATCTCATTATTGCAGTTAAATCATACATCCTCTGTGGCACAGTACATATATCTACATCACTAAAACTATTTAAATTGTTTATGAAGAAAATGCATTATAGAGTGACCCAATTAAAAAATAATGTTTAATCTTTATTTTAAGTTATTTTCCCCACCACCTTTCAAATAAGGGAAAAAAAGGGCTTTGTGCCAAATCTGTAAGTTTAACAAATGCTATTGTGGCTGATCAACAAAGGGAATTCGAAATTTTGCAGCGAACCATGAAAACAGTATTTCATCTATTTTCTTTAGAAATTGTGAGGAATGTCACTTAAGTACTTTCCCAGATCTCTAACATGATGGTGCAGCATATGGGAAGAAACCCAAACAATCCCAGTTATTTTCCAGATGCAGCTCTCAGGCCAGCACAGGTTAAGCACACACCATACAGCTTTAGTGACACGCTGCTGTCCACCAAACGACGTCTGAGCTTTGTGGCACTTTAACTGGAAACTTCCCTCCCACCCTGGGGTAAATCCAAGCCAGGAGGTGCACAAACTGGGATGTCTGGATGGAATTTCCATCAATTATTCTGCTGACAAAATGGAATCTATTGCAAGTTTCAGCATAGATGGATACAGCACCTATAGGCACAATTCTTCTGTATCTGGATAGATGTGGAAATCCTGTAGCAGGTTAAGCCATCTAGGCATGGATATGCCCTTTATTTTCAAGATCTCTTCCTCCATCCTATGTTAATGGTATGTTTTCCATAATTGATTTCTCTTCCAGGAGCCAGGCTCCACTAAGAAAAAGAGCAAAGAGCCTTCATGGATAATTTTATACAAGTTCTTTGAGTGTTTGTTGAAGGATGATACTTGAATTACATCCAGCTCACTCCTTCCTACGCACAGAATTCCAGATCCACAGGTTTCTTAGAGATTTTAATTTAATGACATCCAGCCCATGCAGCCCTCTAGAACGACTCAAAGGTCTCACAAATTTAAAAGCATATCACTCCATGTATTATTAAAACTACTTAAGGCTTGCACATTTATTATCAAATAGCTTTAAACTTCAGTAGGTTTTGTTGTCTATCATCACAGTTCCTGAGCCAGTGAACTTCACATACTGAAACCAACTGTGGCACTGCCAGGACAACACATCAAATGAGAACAAAGCAACTAGCTCTGGGTCTGCCACAGAATTGTTTAATATATCAGAGCAGCCTTTTCCTTTCGAAGATAAATTGCTGGCAAAAGGCACATCACCAGACTAGATTATTCTGGTTCCATGACTACGTGTTATGAATGTACCCAGGAACGGGACCATACATGCAGGCTGCAATCCCTGGATTGGCACTGGACCTTTCCCTGTTTGTAGTGAGGGCTTTACCATGACGGATTTCTCAGGATTAAATTCTTCAGGACCTAGAGCCTCATTCTTATCTTTGTTGAATTCATAATGAAATCATTGAGCAAAATACTGTAAATTTACTTAATTATCTTGTCTCCCTGCCCCCCGCCCCCTGAGGCTGAGTGAAGAGAGAAAAAAAAAGAGGAAAAAACATGCAGAGTAATGTTGTCAGAAAATCCTAACTTGAAGACTCACTGTCTTATTTCTTTAAATAGAAACTGTGCTAAGCATAATCAGTCTCTGACATTGTGAAGGACATCAAAACACCAAATGTGTCTCATAGATGGGAAGGAAAAGAAAGAGCAGAAAAAAAAGCAAATTTCCACTCAATGGATTACTTTCATGGCTGGGAACTACATATGCCAAATTTCTGTGGGCCACCAGTAGGGGAAAAAAATGCTGTGGGATCAGAACCTATGCTTGCATTCCTTCTTCAGTTTTTATGTCGCATTAGGAAGCTGCTGAAAGCTCATGGTAAACTGGAAAAAAAAGCTTCCATTTAGAAAAATTTGCCTGTATTATAAATGTATTTTTTCTTTCCCTTTTTCAGCAAAGTAGCTTTTGTTTTTCAATTTGTGTCTCTTCAGGTACACCTATTTTCTATCCACATGTATACCTCTACAGACCCCGAATGCTGGAGGGATTAGTCATACAAAGCTTGTTTTACTTAAGTATCAGTGCCAAAGTGTGCCTTGGGTTAAATTTTGCTTGCACAAGTGTGCAAGTTCTGCTGTTACTTGTCAATATGACAACAGTTTTACAGTTTCTGCAGTCTTTACCAAGATTCAGAGGATGAAAGCTGGAAAGTATAAAACAAAAATGGTGTCCAGATACTTTTGGTTTTTAAATGTCAGCCATAACTTTGTCTAAAATTGTCTGTATTTTTTCTAACCAAAAATAATTAAAGAAATGAGAAAACAAGAAAAAAAACTACTTAAAAACACAGCAGTATCATCAATTTCATGTTGGCTCTGGAATCATTTACCCTGTACGAAAACATTTAAATGAGCATGTTCAGGCTATCACACAGGAATATAGCACATTAAAATCATGTAAGTTCCACTTTGATTAGTCAGAGAATAATTTAGCCCTTTTTCTGGCAAGCAACCAGATTACCATGATTCATTATGACTTTTCTATTAAACTGTAAGATTAAGAGAAAGGGAAATTTACAAAATGATTGATCTGAAGTTAGTTTGCCCCTCTTTACTCAAAACAGAAGCTCCAAAAATTTTGTGTTTGTATTCCTGAGGTATCAACACACATTTCAATTTTGCTAAAACAATTTCCATTCTGCTGATAAGGAGTATATGTGCAACTTTGATATTCACAGGCTGCTTAACATGTTTATGACTAGCAAGAATCTCTTTGTCTACCAAGAAAAACATAACACTGTATTACTTAAGAAGGATTATACAGCCATACTTTCTCTCCTGTAGTTACAATGGAGACACATACAATTATGGACACTCAGGAATGCCAAAGGTTTATATTCAATCAAAAGCCTCTGAGCTCTAAGTTGTAACATCTCAGGACCAGAGTGGCAAGCAGCAGAATATTTTATGATGGAGAAACTGTGGTGTTGGTTTGGGAGCTTTTACAAAAGAAAGCATTTTCATAGGAGAGTAAAGTACTCCTGATATTGGATGGTACAACCATAGTGAAGGTAGCTTTAATCTTTATTAATCTTTTGGGATAAAAATTTACTTTGCGGATTAAGGTACCTAAAGTAAGTACAAACATACAAACGAAATATGTACACTGCCACTATATATGATGGAGGTCTATTTATTTTAGATGATAGAATCTAGAGAACTGTCCCGCTCACCCTTTAATCCATACCAATATTTGACCAAATTAATAACTGATGAGCAGTTCTCTGGTCTCCACCAACTGTCTTGATAAGCTCTCCATTGATCCCACCTCCCATGGAAGCATCTAAGTCACAGATCCAGGCATCTCTCTCTTTATTCAAGGCCCACTGAGAGTTCAAGCCAAGATAAGGAAAAGGATAAGGAAAAATACCAGTCTTCTTGACCACAATGACACTCATCAGCATCAAAAACCTTTTCTGTCATCTTCTGCATTCTTCTATCATTTGTATTAAAATATTTTCTAGTACTGAAACACCTAATACGTAGCCCAGCCCTAGGTAACCAAATCAAGGTCCCTCATGACAATGACCAGAGGTTATGTTTCTCTTTTGTACTCTGTAGTACCCAATGTGTATGACTTTTCTCAATAGTCACCTCCACCAGCAATTTTGATTTCCTAATCTATCATTTATCATATGAACTCAGAAGTTATCTTCCACTGTAAGGTCAGAGCCATTTTCTCCTGTCTCACGACAGTCCTTCAGCATAATATGTAAAGTTGGTCCTTCTTGGCTCTCACAAATGCTTCCTGATGTCCTAACCACCAAGGTTATCTACACAATTCATCTGCAGCACAAACCATGAAATCTTGTTATCTCCTTTATAGGTAAAGACGAGTTATCTTGGCAGCGATGAACTCAGTTGGAAACAAGTAATTTAAATCCTCTCTGCCAGCTCAGCAGCAAAATCACAAATTGGGAGCCTCTTTCCTATACTATGGCTAATGCTTACGATAGGAATGAAGCAACTCACAGGGATTACACACTCAGGCAGCTCCTTTATCCTGGATTTTATCATCATTCAGCCCACTGCATACCTGCCAGCCGGTAGTGCCACTGCATCTTTTTGATTCTAGAGGCCTTTGCAGCAGAATATTGGAGAAGGAATTCATGCTATCTTTTTATCCACAAAAACTCCACTGGTCTGAGGGGGAAAAAAACCCAGCTTCTTTGACCTGTTCATCAGATATTCTGAGCTGTGGCTGAGGGTCAGCATTCAGAGCACTGTGCTGATCTGTGGCATGCCTATACCAGCAGCTTCAGCTCTCTGGACTGTAGAGCCTGCAGGACTCAACAGAATTCTGCAACAAGCTAAATGTTTAGGAAATGCTGAAGGCAAATCTTGCAGACCTGAGTTGAACACTTACAGGGATCCCTGCTTTTAAATTTACTTCAGATATCTGCAGGAAAACCTATAACTGAAACAAAAAATTGCTCTGAAGGGAATCTAATGTGTATTGCACTACAGTTTCATTAGAGTAGAAGACAAGGTATTTTTGTGGAATTGCACATACACACACACAGAGCGTAAACCAAAAAGGAGAAGTTTTTTGATTACCATATTAATTCATTCTCTCACTCCTCAGTAAGATTGAGTAGACAGCCTGTGTAGAAATGCCTGTGGTCATTTCACTATGGTATTTTGCCGGGTTTAGATTCTTGTTCCGCTGTTTCCAATGGAAGTTTGGGATTTCTTTGTTGGACTTTGTTCTTTTTGCATACTTTTTCTGCTAGTGGAATTGCCATATTTCTAAACCTTGCTTGTTAATAAATTTGCTGGTTTTCTGTTATATCATAGAGAATATTTAATATAGCTGTCTATGCAAAGGTTTAAGAAGAGATCTGAAAACCGGCTATGGAGAACAGGGCAAAACTACAGCAGCAGAATTAAAAGATTAAAAATTAATTGTCATTTTGTGAAAAATATGGATTGCAACTTTCAGCAAGTCCAATCTTCCTCTTATATCTTTCAATTCATTTCTAAAATAAAATGAGCTTGTGCCATTAACATTTGTACTTCTTGCTTGCCATTGAATTTCCATTGGAAATTACTACAAAGCTACTTTTCAAGGTGTTGACTTTCTAAGACCAATTTGATGCTTCCTTTGCCTTGTGGAAATGTCAGTCCTTTATCTCTGTGGCAATACTGTAGAAGGCCACCAAATTATATTTCTGAAGTAGTCACCATCAACTCCACTCTTTGCTTATATTATGTCCTGCTTCACAGTGAGTTTTGTTGATTTATCTTGTATTTTTTTCAAAGGTCTTAAATCTATTGAATGGTAGCTGTGGAGTTACTAGAGTTACATCTTTAATTCATGTGAATAATGGGGTACTGAAAAAAATGAATTGGTCTTTTCTGGGAACTCATCCATACATCACAGTTTGCATATAGCTTTAGTTCAGTAAAAGATCCATTAATTGCCGCCACAACACAGTATCATTTTCACACCCGAAGACTGATGAGGAGTCAATGCAGAATAAGGGTCGCATTGGAATGAAGAGTTGTATCCACTGTCAGAGTGGTACCACATTTCTGGGACCAAGGTATAATTATTTACCTTCTGCCATGAAAATTATATAGGAAAATCAGTAAAAATTTCCTGCTTACATGTATAATTCTGTTATCATTCCTTAGCTTGGTTATAAACAGGATCAGAATGTTTTATTCAGTATTCTGACCTCTCTTAACCTCCATACAAGGCAGATATTGATAAACTTGCGTCAGCTCAGTGGATAGCAACCAAGTTTTGTTCAGCCTGGAGAAGGGAAGATGATCAAGGCAGCCTGATAGTAGCCTCCCAATGCCTGTAAGGAGGTCACCAAGATGAAGCTGGATGCCTCACAGTGGTGGGCATGGGGAGGGTAAGGGACAATGGGAATATATTGAGGCAAGAGAGGTTCCAACTGGATCTAAGGAAAAATGTTTTCATCATTGTAACAATCAAGCGGTGGAGCAGTTGGCCCAAAGATGCAGGGCATCTCCCTCCTTCGGGGCTTTAAGATGAGACAGGACAAAGCCATAAGCAGCCTGTTTTGAGAGCTGACCCTGTTTTGAGCAGGAGATTGGATGAGAGACCTCCTGAAGTCCCTTATAACCTGAACTATCCTATGATCTTATATTATGAAGAAAATTTGTTTCTGATATTACTTCAATGCTTCAGGTAATGGCAAGAAATTCTCACCTGTCTAATAATTTCATAAGTTCTCTCCACATCTGAGATTTATCTTTCCTAATAAAGGGAATATAATTGTAAAACTAAGGTTTGTAAAGGAGGAGGATGTAGGGCTGATGATATAAATGCATCTACTCCATACCGTGGAATTCCATGCAGAATTCCCTGAGTTAGAATGAACAAATCTCTCTCCAAAACTCGCTATACTAAAGTTAAATGAGGATGAAGAATATGGAGCGAATTAATTGACTGAGAGGTGGGATCTATACATTCAGAAACAGGGTGATTAAAACACAGTTATGTTTCTTTTGGGTTCTGGGGAAAGCCCCTTCAGATGCACATTGTTCAATGACAGCAGCTTCCACAGCGGGGATGATGTGCTTGTGGAGGGTCTCTGGCTGAAACACAAATATTACTGTAGAGAACTAAATGCATTCCAAAACAGAGTTTATTATGGGAAACTTCAAGTCTTTTGTGTCCTCCTCACAATTAGTAACCAGGCTGTTTTTACAATCTTTTATAAATATTTCGAAACCGAATCCTATCAAATGGATGTTGTTAATTAACAAAACTCCTAACATTATGCTGTCATCCATTCTCATTTAAACCCTTTAGAGTCGGAGGTTATCATAGATACATTGTGTTGCACATAGAAATACTTGGGTTTTTTACTTGGCTATACATATGCCCCAACGCACAGAAAGAAACTTTGAAAAGAAATACCAACTCTGAGAGCAGAAAAGAAGTAGCTTTCAGAGCATACATACCCAAGAGCACAAAAGATTTTAAAAGTAGTAGAGCAGAAGAAGCAAGGCTATTAAATGTAAGACATTATTGTTTTTGACCACAGGCCAATATCCGTTGTCTACAACCAAAAACTTGCTCTTCCCCAGAAATATTGAATGAAATAAAATGTTCTATTTGCCCTTCGGTTCTCAACAAAACTCAGGGGAATGCAAACTGTAAGAACAAATATTTTCTAAATTGGTATTTTTCCAGCATTGAAGGAAGTGAAATTATATTTAAAAAAAAAAAAAAAAAAAGAGTTTCCTGTTTTGAAATTGAAGAAAGCAGCTGAGTAAATGGTGGGTTATATGATTTCTTGCAATTTTTACTTCTGTTTCAAATCTTTGCATTATTAATAATTTTAAGTGCCTGAATGTGAATTTTATTTATCAATTATTACAGTGAAAAAGTGAACTCTACAACGAGATGACAAATTTAAGTTTTCTCCATTGTATTCTGCCTTAACTACAAATTAGGGATAAATTTATATTAATTTATATCTCAGGAAGCTGAGCTGCTCATTTACTTCTTTTGCTTTTAAAACTAAATCAGTGTCAAGCATCATGCTAGAACACACTGTATTGCTAGAAATGCTTGAATGGATTTTTAATTCTGAAGCACTCGTATAAATATGAATTAACATCAATAGAAACACTCTACAATTATGTCAATGTGAACATAATCTGAATCTGACCTATTCTTTTAAAAGATGTAAAGCTCATACTGTAATTCCTTTTGTCAATAGAAAAGTCATTGCCCAGACCACATTTTAATTAACCACCCTGAATTCCATTTGTAGATTCAATTAAGGGAAGATACTATTCTTCACTTCTTGTCCTAACCTGTCCTTCAAAGTGACAGTACAGTTTGCTGGTATGTTATCAATTATGGGTTCTGAAGAACTGTTCTAGCAGTTGTTTGGACAACACTTCATAATTATGAATAAAATGCATGATTAGCAAAAAGGGAAAAATCCCAACACTAAAATGTTACAGTTACCCTTAAAACTAAGGGTAAATCAGCACAGAACTGGGGAAGGACTGCAATAATCATGTACACAGTTTTCTTTCTGAGTCCCCACATTTAGTTTTCTACATGTGCATTAATAGCCTTATACAACTGTTTTGACATTCCTAACTGTCTCTAGAATTGCTGAAATAGAAAAAGACAGAAGAATCAAAACCAGAAATCTAAAAGCATCGATTTACTCATCTAAATAACAGGCCCAATACTCTGTAATGAGTGAATTGATTCCTAAATGTTTTGTCAATATTCAATTCCATTCAATATATATTCAATAATATAGATTAATTTATTTTCTAGAATCATAGAAACACCACTCTGGAGGTCTCTTGTCCAGCCTCTTACTCAAAGCAGATCTGTCACCTAACCAGGGCAGGCCAGCTCTGCCTTTGTCTGGCAGTGCAGTTCCTGAAAAGCACCAAGGGTGGAGATTTCCAGCACCTCCCTGTGTAACCAGTTCCAGTTTGTTGGTTCCAAGCACACCACATTCCATATGGGAGTTTTCCTCCTCCGCAGACTGAACCTCCCAAGGAGCATCTATGGCTGTTGTCCCTCCATACACCATCTGCCAATACTGAGGGGAGAGCAGGTTCCTTGTTTTCCTTGTTGGCCACTCCACTGATTAAATAGTGTCAGAAATTTGCCAGCAATGCCCTGTTTTATCAACTGCTATATTTTTATAGTCCACTGTAGTATGATTTAAAGAAACCTGTTTCAAGTGTGGATCCTCTGCCTTTTCCCAAAGTCTGAAGTCTTTCTCTGAGACTTCTTTCAACCAGCCTTTGATAGTTACCAATACCCTAACATATTTCTTTTCTGTTGCATCTCCTTACTTTCATGTTCACTATTTTGAAAACTTTGATCATACCCAGCAAAAACATAGATTTTTTTTCCTTTAGTAATTATTCCAGTGTTATAAGAACTGATATAAATACAAGTAGTCATTTCATTGCATCTTCAGGAAAGTAGATCTCTCCCAATTCTTAGCATGAGGTGCTACCTTTACAAATGCTAACAATGGTAACAGTACTGCCTGTTTTTTCCCCACAACAATAAAACAAAACAAAACAAAACAAAACAAAACAAAACAAAATAAAATAAAATAAAATAAAATAAAATAAAATAAAATAAAATAAAATAACATATTTCTGATAAAAACAGTTTGTAAAATCTACTGTGAAATTCATAGTAATTTCTGAAGATAATGTTATTTTATATGCATGTTACATCACACATCTCAAACTATTATCGCAGGAATCCCATAATTTCACATCATCAAATTCTTTACACACTTTCTTTGTTGAATAAATCAAGAAAGTCACATCATATACAGCAAATCAGGCACTCAGAATTATACCTATTGCCAACCATTAATCTCTTACCCCAATCCATTAGCACCTCAGCTAGATAGTGTAATTCAACAGTCATTAACAAAGCAAAGTATGGTGCAGATTTCCTCTATAAAGATGATGCAGACATGATTTAGGTTATGCTTCTACAAAGCTTGGGATTTTTGGATTTCAGTTCATGTTCAGTGACACTGCCAATTTTGCCAAAAGAGGAAGAGAAGAGAGTTAAAAAATGCATAATGCTTTATGCTCAGTTTACTGGGGGATCAATATCTTTTGTTGATAGTTTGATCCTATAGTTTATGCTTTTATTTTCCTGGATCGCACTAGGATAGCTTGAGGATATATAGGACAGCAGAGAACTTGGATAACTGTGTGGGAGCCCAAACATCCATGAACTTGTAGTTTTGAACCACATATTTTATAGATAAATGATATTTTAAACAGAATAAAAAATACACATTGTCGACAATGTGTATTATATGAGAAATGATTTCTTGGAAAACTGAAATGTTTGATTTTATCATCAAGAGATAGAAAAGTAGTCAAGAATCGAGGGAAACAAAAACCAACATTAGACTCTGCTCTTAAATCTCCTGTACTAACTAAAGACAAGTTGTCATCACTAATTAGATCAGCTTCAAGAGTTTAAACGCCAAGCTTATTTTTCCATGGTTTCTAGTCCATTATAATAGCTATTTGTCTCCTTCTACCAGCAGGACTGGCCAAATAAATTACACCAACCATAACTGACTAATGTTTCTGTAGTCATTTCTGAATTAGGAAGGGAGGCCCTCAGTCCCAGAAAGCTGATATAAAAACGTTTGACTTTCTGGGGTTTTGATGGGACTTTGAGGAGGTCTGAACCTTGAGGTAGGACCAGTTTTATCTGCAGAATGAACACCCCCCAAACCACAAAAGTAATTCTAACCTCTATGTTTTGTTGGAGCACAGGCAACCCATTCAAATACACCAAATCCAGATCTTCCGGATGATGCAGATAAACAAATGTTTGGAAAACAAATCTTCCCTCAGTATTCTATTTCCTCTCAGAATGAGCTTTCCTTCCAGATGCTCTGGAGCCCAGCAGCTTGCACTGTTTCCTGGGTTGCAGCAACCTTCACAGTGTCCCTCTGGGTCTCTAGGAATGTATCCTCTCCTTGACCTCCGAGGCTTGGCCACAGATCCGCTCCTTTGAAAGGAGCAAGCCGTGTGCTTTGTCAGGAGTCTTTCCATGTGCATGCAGACTTTGTAATCTCCTCCTTTTCCACCCCACAGTCCACCTGACACAAACTGCCACAGCCAGGAAAAGGAGAGGCAGTCCTTCTGCTGTTTTGTCACACTCTTTTAAACAAAGCAAGCAGAAAAAAACCCCAACAACCATGAAATAGAGAGTACGCCAAGAAGAAAAAGCTCAGTTTTGTCATCTGTCAGGCAAAAAAGCAGTCAAAATTGGAGGCAGTCTGGAGTGCGTCCATCTAAAATACAAAGCCTTTCCTGGTTTTTTGGCTCAGATGTGCACCCTTTTCATTTTCCTACCTTGAATGAGACCTGTGGTGAGACCTGGATTCACCTCTCCCTAGGCCCTAGTTTCTGGAGGGACAAGATGCAAATATATGAGCCAGAATGGTTCAGCCTTATGCTCATCCTCATCTTTCAGGGTCTGGATTACACTAACATAGTCCAGAATAAGGATGATATGACTGCTTGTATTGGGCAGTACAGAAAAGAGCAGATGGATCTTACAAAATAATTAAAATATGTCTTGTCTGTTCTTTCTAGTCACTTCTCACAGTTATTGAATGATTGTCTGTCCAGCTCATGGCACTGCTTCCTGTTGTCATGGCACCTGAATGCCTCCTAAAATAATGAAATACAAGATTGATTCTGATCTGTGCACGTGGAAAACAAAGCATAACTTCTGAAAGTTTCTATTTCAACAAAAGTCAGTGAAAGAGGTGGCTATTACTAAATGTAGCATTTTGTAGGAATGCGTATGAGTTAAAGTTCTCACCTGAAGCAGGAAGTCTCTGGGATGTGCCAGAACAGTCTGTTCCAACAGGATGTTAGGAGAGAAAATAAGCAAGAACTAGGAGTTGAACCCTTTTGGTAACAAGAGTGGCTCTCCCATAACCATCCCCACCTTTTTTGTAAGCTCAGAAGCCTCCACAGTCTCTGTCAGATTTCGAAAACTGTATCAGTTAGGACAATCTGCACAAAACTGAGGAATTCCAAATCCTGTTTTCTGTAGTTTATTAGCTTCAACTTTGATTAAGCATGAGAGACCTTACCTCTGCTGGGATTCACCACGGCCTGTGTGATGCTGGCCCCTACCCTACTGCTCACTGCTTCAGCTTTCCATCTGTTTCTTGTTACCTTATACACTCAATACACAAAGCAGACACATCATGTCTTTACAGCCTTTCTGTTAGAAAGGTTTTTTCCTTGCTCATGTTTCCTTCAGATACATTGTAAATTCTTTCTGAAGTGACCTTTAAAATCCATTCGGATCTAGTATTTTTCATCCATTGTAGCAAATATCTTGGCAGACACCAAGTCATTCATGCCCAAAATGTCAAGGATCAGTGTATTTTTTCTACAGAGACTTTCTATATGCCATATGTGGGATTTTTCACTAAAACCCACTGTAGTACTGCCATTATGAAGCCATTGATAGTATTTAGGATACTTATCAGCTTGTATCAGCCTTTAATGAAACAGATTTCCAACTCCAACCTTTGCTTTTTAACAGCCATTCATAAACTCCATACATTTCTGAGGGGATAAAGACCATTTATTAAAAAATAAAGTTAAATCCCCATAGGTAGGTGTTTCCAAGGTCTCTAGACATGTTCATTTCACTTCCCAATCTTCCCACTTCTCAAGGGAAATCCAAGACAGGCTTCAGAGATTAAAGTGGAGAACATAGACTATGTCCCACCTGTTAGTATTCAATAAAGGGAGACAGGATTTCTCCAGAGAAATTACAACAGAAGTCGGTGGTAAAAGAACACAAAAATTCTATTTTCTCTTTTAAATTTTAAATTTTTAAGTGGCTTCCAAGATAAGAAGTATATAGATCAGCATACTAGGAAGATGTGTTCTTAATAAGAGGCCTTCTATTTCCATGATGTTTAGAGATCCTCTTTTCTGCATAGCAGCAGAGGCAATGTGGCTAAGAAATTGAACAACTGTGATTAAAAATATATTAATCTTGCCCCCAGGTCTGAAAGCTCTCACAAATTTAAAACTGGAGGGAAATAGACCCCATGAGAATAATTTCTAGGAAATGTTATAAAATTAGCTAATTATATGAAGGAAAACTACAGATATATTTTTTAAAGTATTTTCTTAGGGTAATGTAGAATGTTAGGTTTGGATCTTGTAAATTACCTACCAAGCTATGCTAATAATGTAAATGAAAATATTTTATAAGCATAGTCATGCTAAAAAGACAGCCAAAGTATCTGCATATACAATATTGAAAGAAAAGAAGAATAGTGTACTTTTATAAGCCTACCTCCTCCAATTTATCCATCAGACTAGAAGAGTCTGAAGGGACACATTAAGATCTCACAAATCCTTTTGGCAGTGACATCTGGAAAATCTCTAGGAGGAGCTTCATTTTCTAGAGTGAAAAAAGACTCTCTTGAGCCATCCACAGTGTTTGGTACAAGTCCTGAAGGCTCTAAGTTTTCACTCAAACAGAAAGGTAGGGAAAGGATGTGGATTAAGACATCTTTTCACTTGGGAACATGCCAAGAAAACCCTGGAAACTTATTGTAGTTACCTCATAACTGAGGTCCTAGGAAATAAAATAAATGCATGCATAAATACATAAAATTCAGATAGAAAGAAGTATTTTTTATTGTTTTATAGATTTTTTTATTCAATTACCAACCTCTGACCCTACTCAGTTCATTTGGGTGTTTTCAATAGCTGTTGTTTACATCCCGCATTTTTAACTCTGATGTAATATTTCAGAGCATGAAAAGTCTATTATGGTAATGATGAACCTTCCTTTTTTTCCAGAATCCTTTTGCTGACCTCTCTTGAGTAATGCTCATGTGTGTTTATTATTTAACTGTGTCAGCATTACCAAAGCACAAGAAGGGAGGAGATCTATACAGCTTAGGAAATGCTACTCATCTGCAGTTATCAAAGGAACCGCTTGCTATGGGGGGTTTTTTTGCATATACAGATATAACCTTCCATATTTTGGAGATATTAAAATATTTAGGTCAGAAATATCAATTTACAGAGCACCTCTCATATGTCCATGATATTCCTCTGGAAAATGTAAGAGTGACAAAATTAATTTATTCAGAAGAATGACTGGAACTCTCAATCATATTTGTTCTTTGACATTTTAATCTCCTTTCACCTTATTGCATGAAAGTTTATTTAGTTCCATAAATGTTTTTCATTTTACTGATATACTTAATAACATTGAAATGGGACATTTCTTCTTCCATTTTCTCATAATATGGAAAATTCATGAAAATGCGAGAGAGCAGTGCAGTGGATGGAAAATTATTGCTTTCTCTCATAAACTTGGCCAAGAAATGCAGAATACTTACTCAGATAATCCCAGAATACAGCAATAATTTCAAACTGGACAGGAGCTAAGTATTTTGTTTTGTTAGGTCAGCTAACCTTCCATAAATCAAGTATATCTCTTCCAAGGTTAGTTTTAACAGTTTCTGTCCAGCTTTTCAGTGAGCTACTCCAAAACAATCCTGCCATACTTTTCAGATGACCAAATCTGCTTACTAATACTAAATTTTCGAGTAAGGACATCAATATTCTCTACTTCTTTGAGTGAAATTCCTTTACTTACACACTTCTTAGATAATTTTGTTTCTAAGAATCACAGAGTGAGCCTACATCAACGTTTTAGCTCAGCTGTCATCTTTTGAAGCAAATTCCCTAATTATTCATGTTTAATAATGCTTTCATTCATATTTACTGACTGGTCTTGGATCCCCACACAAACTGGATTTTGGAATGAAAGTAAGTAGGAGGTGAGCTTTGGCAAGCATGAGCAGAACTAGACCAGCAATAAATCCTCCTGATATGTGTGCCAGCCAGATCCTTCCTACAAACTGTTTCATTTTATTAATTTGCTTATATTGATCTGTGCTAGTTGCAAATGTGGACACTGTTACTGACTGGACTTTGATGTCATAGACCCTCACAAGATGTAGAACCAAATTCAAATGTGATTTAGGCACTTAAAATGTCATTAAAATGTATATAGGACTTACGGATGTGATCATCTTCGGGACTTATGAAAATTTAATTAATTGGTTATCTGCCTCTTTAAATGCCTAAGTATCTTTAAAATTCAGAACCTTCTATTTCTGTGATGCACTTCCACTTTCTTAAAATAAGGATAAATAATAATATCCAGTTTGACAGAATCTGATGAGGATAAATACATCAAATTTGTGAGCTGCTCAAATTATGGAATGAGAGGGTTGAAACATAGATTGCTTTCATATCACAGATCAAGGTTAAACAAAGGCTAAAGCTCTGCATGCATGATTTGCAAATGCAGTTATGCTAATAGCATGATGATCTTAATTAGATGATCAGCTGCATATCTGACTTTTGATAATAAGTCCTAATGTGACTTGCTAATCAATGTCAGGTATGGGAATAGAATGTAGAATTTCTGACTTGTGAATCTGTGCACTAATTGCTAAACCAGACTGCCTCCCCAATGTCATCCTTCACTGCAAAATGTTCTATCTCCTCCTTGTACTCATATCATGTGTTATTTGAACATCTTTTTGTAGATCCTCAGACTGTTAAGAGCATAAGAATCCACTATAGTGATATTATCCAGCTTCTAAATAACAAGGACCACAAACTTTCTTGCTATTTCATATTGGGAAATTATTTTTTCTTCTTACCATAAATCAACGTTATCATTCTTAATTTCTTTACTGGGCTGTAGAACGTTCTTTTCAAAGACAGATAATTTTGATTTCAAGATTCCAAATGATGATGAGTTTGTCACTTTCCATGAGAAGAAATGTCAGTCATTAATTGCCCTCCATCTAGCAAGATGCTCAAAAATAAGGTCAGATTCATTATGTTTTCAAAAGTTGCATTTAATTGGCAGTTTATATATTTCTGACTTCTGCTTTCAGCCTCAGTAATGTCTTGTTATGCCTTTAACTGCTAGATTAAACATTCCTATGTCTCAGATCATAGATTGCTGTATGAAGGAGACTATGAAAGAAAAGTGGTTGCTTTAATCACATTGCTTAATTCACTGTGGGGAGCAGATCTGATAGCTAAGAAAATAATAGAATTATTTTCTCTTTAACTGTTTTGTTTTTATCTTTAATTTAGCAATATTACAGACAAATCCTAAAAAGCAACTAATACAAAAATGCATTTTAAAGTGAAACTGAAAGATTTGCCTGGGTTTATTTTCCTTTCCAATGGACAATCCCTGTAGTCTATACCTGAAGAGCACGTAAGGAAAGGAAAGAAGCCATTTTTTCTTCTTGAAACCAAAGTGTGTGGTTGTCAGCTGTTTCTTTGGGTTTTTTCAACACATCAGAAAACCATCTTAACAACTGGGATTCCAATTAATTAACTCATGGAATAAATACAGCTGTCAAAGCAAAATAAGGTATTGTGAAATTTCCACACACAATAAATCATTGCCCCTTCAAAGTAAAAATGTTAGAATTAATAAAATTGAAGAAGTACATGAAGCTGACATCACACACTGAAAAATGCTTAGATTCAGCCACTGAATCGAATATTTGTTTATATAAAGTATTACATGAAATAGAACCAAAATTTCATAGCAGGATGATGTTTGTGTATAAAATTGCTCTCAATTGAGAATATTCATATAAAACTGAAGAATAAGAAGTTAAATTACTGAAAATACAAAAGATTTTTTTTCTTCTGAATGCATTCAATATCTACTGCATACAATGGTATGTGTGATAATGTGCAAAACCCGAAATCTATACAAATATCTGCTATTCCTGTATTTAATTTTATCTCTACCAAATTAAGTGTTAATAGATTGTGGCCTAATTGTAACATGATGTTTTATTTTTCAACTTATGCAAAATTTTACAGTGGGGAAGGGGAAAACAGCAAGATGTTTCTCATTAAAGAAGTGCATGTTTGCTTCTGCAGCTGCAGCTTTGGCTTCATTTCATAGTTAGAACTCTCAAGGGGCATAGAAAGAACAGTAATAGCCACTATGGCCCCAAACTTATCACCTCCTAAAGACAAATGGAAAATTTAGACAGAAGGAAAATTAAACATGGTTTCTCTTCTAGTAAAAAAAAATCACTGAAAAAAAACCCCAAGAAAACACAAAATAACACCAAAAAAAAAAAAAAAACCCAACGCATTAACATACATAGTTAGACCAATGTCAGCAAACTAAATTCCAGAAAAGAAAGTAACTACTTTTTAGTAATTTTGAGAATGTTGAATTTTCTCTTCTTCCCCTTGTAGCATGCTTTTCTCCTTTTCACCAGGAAAGGCTGTCTGATAAAGAGCTGTATGAGCAGAAATTCAGCTCTCAGAGGGAAAAGAAAGTAATTCTTTTGAACATGCACACATGTGTACCAAAAGATTCCATCTAGATAGCAGGAACATCCACAGTATGAATTATGGAATAATATAAGAATGTTCATTTATTGTGAACTTTCAACTCCTCACCTTTGCCCTGCTGATGAATCCATTCCTCCTGGGATGAGTGGAACAGTACTAGACTCTCAGAAATCTGCCAAAAGTGGGAGTTCTGTGAGACTGAACAAAAAGTTGATTTCCAAAGTAAAAGTAACTGGCCAAAAAAAATCTATAGGGAAGTTTTGAAAAGTAAGGGAAGGGAAGAATCCTGCCTTTCTTTTTCCAGATGTAAGATTCATTTCTTAACGTTTTTGCCTAATTAGAACACATGTAGTAAAATAAATTTTAAAAGCCTGGCAAAACAAAATACTGCAAACAATAGGGTGGAGAATGGAAAAGTATGAACAGAGATAAACAGCCTTAATCACAGCTCTTAGTAGTGTATTGGAAAATGCTCAGTGTTGCAAGTTTAGTTTATAAATTTGAATGGGATGGAATGAAATCATATGTTAAATAATAAATGAACCTCTGGAAAAGAATAAATTCTGAAGACTCTGGAAACAAAAGTTTTAATAGTTTAAATAATGAAAGGTCAATAAGTTTTATTTACATAGAGTAAAATCACATTTTATCCTGTATTAATACATCTTGTAATTCCGGTGATTAATATTCTAGAGAAGATACATTTTTGTTAGCTTCATTATGTTACAGTGTCAAGACAAGTCCCATGCATTGTCCTTCCAGTACAATCAAACAGGGAAGATCTGAATTATGGTCCTAATATTTACAAGGGTAAGAAAAGAAAGCATAATTTAAAATGTATATGTCCTGACAAATCAAAAAAGACGGCCAATTTTAAAATGCTCTTTTCCAGAACATCCCCCAAAGGCAGATACATTTCTGCAGGAATTAGACCGAATTATTTTGTATATAATTAAAACTCTGAAACCATTGCTTACTTACCAAATTCGACCTTGGTGCTTAGTGATAACAAAAGATATAATACCTCGGTTTTTCATCCATTATAAGCACACATCAAATATTGCAGAGGGAGCATCTGGTTTTATGAGACACTTACTTTGGAATGACAGACTCAGAGATGTAATGTGCTAAAGTGATACGTTTTGATTTCTATTACTGGCCCTCACAATTATCATCAGCATCTCTATAGTGTGTTTTTTCCTATTCTGCCAAACAAACCGTATTTCTGTTAATTATATGACTAAATTAGTCATTCCAAACTTAATATCTCCTAAAGCCATCAGCAGATGTTCCTTTATAATCATTGATGTCATTCTCTAAATGATTGAAAAGGAGACATTGCTGGAGTGCTGTGAGTGAATGGTAACTTTGCTGTTCTTGTCTAACTTTAGCTGTCTAACGGGGAAGCATCTGGCCTGCCTCACTCAAACAGGCTCTCTCCACAGACAGTGACACTTCCAAAAGGAAATTCACCCTGTTTAAAAACACAGAGAAGGAACAAGCCTGTCACACTCCTCTCCGTCTCTGCAGGCAGCCCAATTATTTAGTCCAGTCAAAATTGCTACCTTTTAAACTGCAAGCTGGTAAAACTGGTGCCATCTTTTAGCTGAATATGATTAAAATCTGCAGGTCAGATTCTCTTCTTCATTTCAGCTGATCTTATTTTATGTTTCAGTAAGATGAGAAATCTGCCTGGTCTTGCAGGAGAAAAGGTATCTCTGTATGGTCAGTAATATTTAGCCCCTTCCACAAGTGGTCTCCCAGGCAAGTGCAACAGTCACATGAAGACAGAGAGAAATATTCTTAGACTGCTGATGCTTATTTTGAAGTCAAAATCAACAGTAATAAAGTTATCTCACTTATGAAATCAATGTAAGTATTTAATGCAATATTTTTAAAATATGGAGGACACAAACCAAGCAGAGAGGCAATGAGAGTAAATGGGATTTACTTGGACTTCAGCTACATCCTTTGAGAATATCATGTCTTTTCTATTCTCTTCCTTGCTGCTCTATCAATCGGTATCACAATTTACTACTGGAGAAAAAAAATTACTGTTTTCCCTCTAAATAGCTATCAGCATGTTCTTTCTCTATAAATCCTAGCGAGATCCCTGGTGGTGGCATAACAGTTAACAAATACAGAAAGTGATATAGAACAGCTTCATTTCCCCAGCATATTAAAACTACAGTTGTCAGCATTTAATGTCTCTGATATCCTTAACCCCCTACAAGTTGTAGAATTAGCTAAAGCTTTGCCTCCAGGTATCCCATCAGGATGCTCCAATACAGAGATTTACATTCAGTGTAACTCTCTAGGAGTAAAATATCTTTTTTGACATACTTAATGTGTCATAATAATTGCAAATTTATTGTATCAAGCACTAACAACTTTCTCCTTCATACATGCCTGGAGCAAGGAAGAAACACCACTATTACCATAACTATGCTACACTGAATGAACAAATATGCAGAAGCCTTACTGCAGACTTCAACCATTTGCATTATTTTTAAATGATATAATTTTAAAATACATTCATTTTAGAGCCATAAATGAGAATGGAGCAGATGGTTAGGGCTTAATTTAGAGTAATTTGTCTATTAAAATACACTGCATTGCCAGTGAGTCTTTGTTATAACACTAACTCATTACAATGCGGTTGAAATTTATGGGGTAGAGGGAAAGGTATTGGACCTTTAGGAAAAGTTTACAATCTTGGAGAATTCGCTAGGAGAAGTGAACACAGATAAGCATTTCAATATAAGATTATTGAGGAAAAAAATGGGAAAAGCAAGAAATCATAGAATTAAGATTTGCAGTCCTTTCAGAATTCCCAGTGCTCGTACACAGGAAGGATATTCACAAGCACAAACAAAAGGCCCTTCTTTATATAATGTTAATCATGGATTTCTTCATTTGCACTGACTTTTAACTGTTGAAAAATGTAGGCTATGGCTTCACATTACAAAAGTAAAGACTTTTATAAATAATTTTTTAGAAGTATTTTGAATAAGAAAGTGACGCACATTGAAATTCATTATTGTATTGTTCTCTGTGTTAAAAACACATTTTAAAGCTTTTTCATCTTAATACAAAAGCCCAATAAAGCTGTTAATGTGCTCAGTCTGTATTAGAATTAATTTTATGTTCATTATCTATCTGTAGGGAAAATGAATGAGCAACAGGGAGGCGAAAAGCACACATAGGATATAACAATTTAGGTTAATCAAAGCTAAAGGTAATGTGAAGAACTTTAAAGGGACATAAAATATAAAAAGCATAAGTTTCTTTCAGAGAAAATTAACTGCTGTTGCAGTCAAACTGACATGACGTGAAATTAATCTTTTGGGTGTTCATATACCTTCCTTGTATCTAAAAATTTTTTTATTCCAGAAAGAAACTTTTTCTGTAATTTTGATAAAATTTTTCCCTAATACTTAGAGGCAGCTCAAAATATGGTGATTAAACACATAGTTACAAATGAAAGTATTTAGAAAATAATACTAAATCTGTTATGAAGTTTGTATTGCATATACACATTCGTATAAATAGATGTGTGTTTGTACACATATATATAACTTCTTATATGGATATGTGGTGTTCATATCTGGTTGGGGACTAGCAATAAAAGAACACTGACAATTATTAAATATATTAAAAACTCCAGTACCTTGTAACTTGCACAATTATTTAATTGTGGCAAAATGTTAGAATAATTTATTAAGGGTGGTATTGAGGTGAAAAGTTCACATCATGGAGTCACAGAATGGTTTGGGTTGGAAGGGACCTTAAAGACAATCTGGTTCCAACCCCCCTGCCATGGGCAGGGACACCTTCCACTAGACCAGGTTCCTCCAAGCAAATTTGTTGTATCAAGAATCCTCTGTCATACATGGCTGCAGCAAGGAGGAAACAGAAATTTAGGACAGAAGAGTCCAGTTAAGTGTTTTTTCCACAAACCAATAACACCTGAGAAATACCCACATATCCAAAGGCAATTTCTGATTATTTTAGAGCAAGGCTACAAAAAAAGAGCTGCTGTGCAATATCTAATTTTCTAACATAATATGAACATGTTCCTTTTGATACGAAAGTGTTCTGCTCTCCAAGCCGACTGTATAATAAATTAAAGCTTTGCTCAATTTGGAACATCACACATAAATATTACTAGCATAAAATGGAAAAAAGTGAAAGAAAAATTCATGCTACAGGGCTGCAAGTTTATTTTAAAACAAAACACTAGCTAAATCTCATGTAACGGTATTTTCAAATGGTAACAAGAGTCTTGTCTCCTGGATTGTAGGAAGCTAGAAAAGGGAAGGAACAAGATAATATTGTGTGATTTCCTTTTTTCAAATTACTCTGATGCTTGCCAAATATGTATCTTCTCAAGCCTGCTCCAAAACATGAATAAGTGTCTAATATCACCCATAGCTACCATCTAATTTATACAGTACATTTTATAAATTAGTAGATATGTTTTATCTTTTTGTCAAATATCCAACCAATTACTGAAGTGCAAGACATGGATGATGACATTTGGTATTACAGTGAGAGAAACCATTTGCAAAATTTTATATGTAGTATGAACTTTAATTTTTAAGTAGAAATGAGCAAATAAAAACAAACAAACCGCAAACAGCAGAACTTGATGAACTAAGAAAACAGTCTCTTCAAAGTATGCATAAACTATTTCAATTAGGTAGTGATAAGAATGAATTTTTGAACATCTATAAAAATCAAGAGAGTCAGAAATCTAGTCATATATCCTAGTGTAATAATTTTAAAGTTAAGATCAAAGCAAAATCAGCCCTTCCTCTGATTTTCTAGAAAAGCAGACTATTTCAATTTATTTTAAATTGGACATATAAAGCCAAGTCTCTCACAGCCCAGTTCTGATTCTACGTATTGACTACAAAGGGAACCAAGGGTAACAAGTTGAGACTTAAATACATTGCTTCTGGGTTTCTGAAGTTCTCTGAAAGCAATTCCACCCTAAATGTTTTCAAAATGTGATTGTTTTACATGTCATCCTTGCATTATAAATAAATACAAGCTTTCAATGACCCATTTTATAATGGCATGAAGTCCAATGCAAACTATTCCACTCTACCAGGAATCTGTGGTAGTCATCTGGTCCTGCAAGTGACACACACAGGGCTTAGAGTTTCTGCATGGTGATGTATTTGGGTGTTCCGTGCTTACCTGGAAAAGAGTAACTTCCACCATAAATTTGAAAATTTGAACCTCACTGAGCTTGGCTACAAGCTACTGGATGTTTTATGTAGTCCTTTTTAGATTATACATATATATCTATATGTATGTATAAACATTCTGATAACATGTAAGTAACATTTTCAAGCAGTAATTGTGCAATAAACTGAAGATTTCCGGCTGCACGAAATTCCTCTCTATCAAAGAACATGTTGTGTATTTGTCAAATATCACTTACTCAGTTTCAATAATGTGTATCCAATTATATTTTTTGGAGTCTGTGCTTTTCCAAATTCGAGGTAATTTCCTAGAAGATGGTTCTGTATAAACAGAAAAAAAAAGTAAAATGAAGTGTATTGGATTACTTCCAGAAAGACTGAAAATATTGTCAATACCGGTCAATATATTTAATGAAAAATACATTCTGTGAAGCAAGCCTGATATCATTCTATAACACGAATCTAACTGTGTTTGATTCAAACTCATTTAAGCTTATTCCAGATATACACCTGTGTTCAATTAGTGTCTTCAAGTCACACTGAGATCCTCTGATGAAAAACGCTGGATTCCGTAAGTGCAAAAATACTTTGATGGCATCTCAAAATCTGCAGAATTCCCAAAAGAAAACTATAATCCTCTGGCAGATGGCAATATGTTGTTGACTTATTACATGGCCTGCAATGAAATCCTTGGCCATGTGGCTTCAGGGAGGGTTGAAAGGAGAGTCTTGGTTGTCCCAATACTGAATCCAACCCCTAAAAGCCTATGGGGCCACACAGATACATGCTGCATGCCAGGATCCACACTTTTCCAGGATCTGCTCTGGACAGGGTGGACTTAAAATCAAAAAGTAACTTCGGGATGAGCAATGAAAGGATTAATACCAGTCCTTAGTGCAAAACATAGTGACACTGTGAACAGGCATGAAACCAAAGCTATTTGTTCACCTATTAAATATTCCTCACCTAAAACCATATCATCCTATGTATTCCTGCTTTCCAAAGGTATCTAGAAACAAATCAAAATAGAGACAGATTCTGAACGGTGCAATTGGAAATTCCCTCCCCTCTGGAAGATTCAGTGTCATAGGGCTATTAATTGTGGAGTGCTCAGCACCCCTTCAAAGGGCATTGAAAAGTCAGGGCTTCATTTGATTCCAGGCTTGCAAGAAACCATAAATAAAATGCTCTGTTCTTTTCTCTAAAGAGTAACAACACTCTAAAGAGTGACAGTAATATAGAATTGCACTGCAGATTGTTTCTGAAAGCAGCAACAATTTTTTAAAGGTTTAAAAGAAATTAATTTTTCTGTATCTTACCAATAAAAATGATGGCTCCAGATGGTTAAAAGAAACCTGTGTAAATATTCAGAAAGGTTTTATAAAATGGAACCTTTTGACCTAGCCAAAGCAGAGATATTTTTGCTTATTGGTTTGAAGATCAACATAGAATAAGATTTATTTCAGAAATCTCTTAGAAAAATGATCAGGGTAATGTCTCATGGAAAAAATTTAAATATAAGACCAGTAAAGCATTTATTTGCTCAAGCATTACTTTCCAACTGCCAAGCAATTTCAAAGCTAGGTTTTTCTTATCAATCTACTCCATAGTTTATATTTTAAAACATTCAGCTTAGAAATCCTTTACAGAAGCAGGTATAAAGATCCACAGCAGAGAACTGTAATGAGTGGGTGAATATTTGTTTGGTCTACTGGCAAAATTAGCATCTTCTCCTCTGATTTTAGTTATTTAACGGTGGATGCCAGGGTGCAGCAGGGCCAGTCACTCCCTTGGGCTGAGCACTGGGAGCAGGGAAGGGTCCCCATGGGGAGAGGAGTCCTGAGCCCTGGGATGGGGCATGGGTGGGGGTCCCAGGTCCCAGGAGGCTGCTCAGGACCATTAACTCCTACTGGTGTCCTCAGGGTCCTGACAATGTGGAACAAATTTTTAAAAATGAATTAAGTAGTAGATGAATTGAAAAAGCAAAATTCTGTTAAAAATAGGAAGACTTTAAGCATTGAAAGTCACCTGAATAGAAACTTTTCTGTGTCCTTGAAAATACCGCTGTTCCTTTTCCTAATCAGGGTTCAAAATTTAAGTCTGGAAGACAAAACTGCACCAAAAGCATCTTTAGCTGCACAAATCTCTCCAAATAGAGCCTTCTATTCTCTGTGTACTCAAAAATTGGTATAGTCCATTAATTAACTTATTTAGATTGAATAGAATAAGAGCTTCTGCTCCGGGATTTGTAAGTAATGTCTCAGTCACTTGAAATGAGACTCAGCACCATTGACTGCATCCAGTGACCTGAAAATACATTTTCCCCCCAGCTTTTGCTAAAGTCTTCAAACATCAACCCACAAAATTTTTATGACAATTGATGTTTGTCTGTAATGTGCATCTATCTAAAACATTTTACAGTGCCCTGTATCAGCCCTGAAGAACAAAGATAATTGAGAAAGTCAACATGAAAAGTACATACACTCTCAAAATACTTCATATCTTCAATGTCAGCACCTAGTGCATAACATATAAATTACCATGAGAGGTTATATGAAAGCTTTCTGTTACAAGCAACAATAAATACACCAATAAACTTTGACTTATATATTCAATATTGGACACATAATTTTTAAAAAATTGATTTTATAGTTCTATTTGGAGGAAATTCACGGGAATGACAACATAACATCTTAACTCATTCCCCAGGCAAAGTGCTACAGTCACACTTTTTTCACCTCAATAGAAAGTTTGTGCATAGGTAATTAACTCTTAAATGCTCCTAGAGAAGAAAAGAAATTGCAGTGGTTTTTCTTCTTCTGCACAGGCTATAAGAACATCACGAAGATGCTGGTATCACGACACTATAAAATCTGGGGGTTGTTCATGTGTCATGAAATTAATTGAAACACTTCTTAGCAGCTTTTGTGCTTGTAATTTGATACTTTCAGAACTGTGCTGCCTGGCCAAGTTATAATCGGAAGGAAGAACTTAATAAAGGGAATAATTTAAGTTAAGAAACTTGAAAATGCCGTCGCTGTAAGACTCAGATACCTCTTTTTTCGGTTGGTTGATTGGTTTGGTTTGGTTTTTTCCCTGACATTCCCTAGACATCTCTTCTTTTCAATAGAATTCCAGCTAACAGGTTTGTGCTGAAGTGCTTAGAATTTAAGAGAGCTGAGATGTCTCTGCACCTGCCTTATGTCTGTGCTGTGGTGGGACTGATGACCTAAACTTTTTCTGATTCATTTTGGCTGTCAGGCAGCACTGACAACATACAAAACATAGACAAAATTTGGCAAGCCTCTGGAGGGCAGAGTATTTCTTTGAAGTGTTCTTCCTACAGAATTAGTTAAGTCAGATGGAGCATCTGACACCTTGCTACCAGTGCTCTTGAAGACAAATTTATTGCTTGGATGAGAAATAATCCACCAGCTTCTGAGTCCCCCAGATGTAGTGCTGAAGACATGTACTTTATCAGGCTCTGAGTGAGAGACACTGCTGATTGGTTTCTTCAACCACAGTTTGCTGTGTGTACAGTAAATTGTACCCAGTATTAGAGAGGATGTGGTGAGCAGGAAGGGTAATGACCTGTTTGTCTTATCCCACCTAAACACACTGGATTGGAAAGAGGTCACAGAAAGGAGAAGCCGATTTCTAAATCCCTGAAGGAAAATTATCTCACTGAGCCTGGGGAATACTTTAAAATGAAGGTAGGAAGAGACACAAGAAACTGAGAGATTGTAGACTGGAGGACTGAGGAACAGGAGGATCTTCCTGCAATTGTGAGCAGACCCCAGACCGCTCAGAAGTAATGAAAAATTTTCCTAGACACATAACCAACTGACTGGAGCATATGGCATTTAACCCATCTGACTCAAACTTTTGGGTACCCTGTGTTCCCTTGAACACAAACTTACAGCCTCCTGAGGAGGCCATGCAGGATAAATAATCATCGCTACTAGAAACCTCATGAATCATCGGGAACATAACTGAATGCATCATTACCAAAGCAAAAAGAGTGAAAAATTTCATTTCTCGTTCTGCTTCAGATTCTTTTTCAGAAACATCAATAGAAAAGAGAGAAAAATAGTACAGATGGCGTAAATTCATATCGAAAGAACAAAGTACCCAAAACCTCTGAGTATCTTGAGCTGCAAGGTACAGTGTTCTGCACATAACCATTTAAGAGTGACTGAGTGCCCAACACTCCTGAAGGTGCTGCTTTTCAGATGAGCCAAAAATTGTCTCAATACATAGACAGAGTTGGAAGAGAGAAATGTTGGCACTGGGAATAGAGGAAATCTCTGCTTGCAAAAAGTAATAAGGATATGAGCAAAGTATTCCATTTAGGGAAAAGAAAATTACATCTGTGCAAATGCAAGAGGAAGAAGAACGGGTTAGGTAGCAGCTCTTCAGAAATAAAGATTAGGAGTTATTACAAACCACAAAACTTACTGGAATCGACAATACACAATCACAAAATAATAGTAAACATTACCTTAGAACAGATATAGAGACGTAAAAGGTTCTCTATCCTACGCCTCACCACTCTGAGAAGTCCTCACTTGGTATTTGGCATCCCATCCCAGGCTTATTTAGTTCTGGAAAGCTACAGGTTAGCAAGACTGCATGTCTTGATGCCACATTACTTCAAATTCCTGACAGAGTTGTTTGGCCTTTGTTTGACTGGACACAGAGCTACACTGACATGTTTTTAGGGACTCAGTGCCCAACACCAAAGAAAGCATAGCAAATACACTGCATGTGTGAATTGTCTTCTAACCACACTTATCTCTAATGGATTACAAGGAACAGAAATTCAACATAATATTTTTCTTAATATCCTCCTGCAGTTCTTGACTTGTAAGATATCAGATGTGCAGCTCATTAAAATCTTTGTCCTGCAGAGGAGAACAGCTCATTGCCATTTGGTCCTCTCATAGAACCAGTGATTTTTCCTCTGTACCTTGCAATACTCACAGCTCATGAATAGCATCCAAATTTATACTAACCTTGCCAAAAAATTATTCATGAAAAGATCATCATAACAACAGATCCAATTCAAGTATTTCTAAACCTCTTTGCTTTGCTAGGGCTGAAGGTCAAGAAACAAACATTCAAGCACACTAGAAGTCTGGGCAGAAGAGCGTTGAGGGACTGAAGGTCAGCAAGTGCTTATCTCCTGTGAGACTTAATCCAAAGAGACACAAGTCTCTCTATTCAGATTCAATTCCATCTTTCTTGAATTCTTATAATCAAGCTCAAGCCTATCTTTTTTACATCCCCAGATACACTATTCTCGCCCGTTGGCAAATTTCAGACATTATCTCAGCTTTTCAGATGACATTTCCATGGATTATTATGCTGCAAAGCTGTCAACTTCTAGTGTTCATGGTCTCTCACGTGGATATTGTCCAACAGTTAATCTCTTCTTACAACCTCTGAGGAATTGGAAATATCAATAGAATATCCTGGAGCAGGTTCTGGAAAATTTCTCAAGTCTTTGAAAATATGGCTTACAAAAAACCCAAAAAACAAACAAATCTCCCCAGCCCCATCAGCTGTTTCTCCTGCTAGATAGATAATTATTTCTACTAAAGGCAGTGGAAAAAAAAATTCCAGCCTAATTTATGAGTCATGGGCTGATGAATATCACATAAAGGCTAATGATTGAAAACCTAAATAAAAGTTTTATTTACAACAGGGTTACAACTTTAGCTATTAATCCAGTCCCATTAAGGTTGACTTCCAGCTGCCTCCTGTGGACCAAGATTTCTTGATGTGTATCCAGGCTCCTTATGGTTTCTTTTATTGCCTTTTAAATACCACTTTCTGTGTTTCTTTTTTTCATGTGTTTTTGATAAGCTGGAACGACAACTTACTGGAATGTGGATGGTGTGAACCACATTGACACTGCACGTGCTTTACCATCACAGGCCTTCCTACCTGATGATCTTCAAAGTGTTTCATGTCTGTGGTGGAATTAGTGGGAGTCACACAATTTTTCGTGTCTTCAGTGTCTGGTGGGATCACAGTAGTTCTTAATATGCATTAACTTTTACATTTCTCCTGCACAAGCCAAATGGTATCCAAGACTCTTCTTGGTCCTTTTTTGAGGCCCTCTGGCTGGTTGCCACTACTCTGCTGTTGTTTTCAGTCTTGCAGAGACAGTACAGAGTGCTGATAACATTATCTCAGTATCCATTGCATTCTCCATGTCCTGGAAATTTTCCCCTATGCTGTATTTCCACCAAAAGTGAATTTTTCTGAGTAACTTTCAATCTTATCTCACAACGTAGAAGTTTCAAGAGCGTGTCCTGTAACCATTCAGGCACACTTTGATAGAGCTTTTATATATCCTTTTTCTTATGACTCTGAGATAGGACTGTAAGTCAAATTATACAGCTATTCCAGGTGCATTTTCTGAGTATATTAAGTATCTACTAGCAATACTTTTGGCCTCCTAGTTTTAGATGAGTATTTTTTCCACTGAAAAGTCACACTTTCATTCTAATAATTTTGCAGGATAGTAGTGTTTTAGTCATGATAATGAATCCTTTTTTTCTTCAAAATATCTGGGAGTTGAATACTTGACAGTTTTCATGAAGGATTTCTCACGAGTTCTAGGAAGCTGTGCTGAAAATTTCAAGGGTTGAAATGATGCCTCTATTGTAGGCAGCTACATCCATCTTTCTTAGCTTCAACATTGAAGACATTCTGTGTTCTTGTAGGTTTGCAGACTGTGAGGACATATTTCCAGCTTCATCTTGCCTCTAAGTGTACCATCTCCTTGACTTCCTTCTCTGTTGGTTCATGGGCTTCTCACGAGGAGTCTGCATTTGTCCACTGGCTCCTGAGTTAATTGTAGATGAACAACACTTGGCCCCACTTCTACAGTCTAATGTTGCTGTTTACTTGACATTAAATTACGCCTGGCTCCATAAACCAGTAGCAATTGAATTTAGTTATTGGTCTAACAGCATAGCTGCAATCATAGAAATGGAATCATTGGCTTTTTTTGCAAAAATTCTTCCTTGGCATCTCCTCATCTTCTAAAGTTACACTGAAGTTCTCCTTCCCTTTACTAGAAATCTTTGCAGCCTTGTTATTGTTATTTCTTCCCTCTTGAGATATCATAACTTTGGAGGATAAAATTATTCTCTTTCCTATATATTGTGCTTTATTGCCTAAAAATTGGCAGTTTTTCTTTCTGCATTGTTTTCCACACCATGTACACCATGACAAACATGCCTGTATTTCAGGTCACCTGCTTCCCTCCTTGATTCTCATGGTTTGAGGACTTGTATATTAAATTTATTATCTATATAATTATGTTGGTATTAATTTTCATCTTGTATTAATTCATTGTCTTGATCCTTTTATTTGGGCTTTTTTTTTAATGTCATATTGTCACATGTGAATTTTGGACTTCTCAGCAGTGAGAAAGCTTTTTTCAGCTCCTCAGTTGTGGGTGTGAAGACAGTATTCCTTCATACTCTCATTAGGTATGTATTGTTAAAATGGTACTATCTTAGATACAGATCCAATAAAGATCAGAGATTTTATAGCTAATTCCTTGCAGAGTTATGAATTACCTGATACTGTACCAACAGGGCCTGCAGATTCCCTTGTGCTGCATCCACACTGGGGGGGCAAATTTCAAAATTCACTGATTTGGACATAGAGCCTAGATTTCAGAATAGCTTTGGAAAATCCCTTTAGCTGCAGAACAGGTGTATATGAACATAGATGCCTGAAATTAAAGTCCTATATAAATGTCTTCTGGCTTTTAGGTGTGTTTTCAATTAATGGCACATTGATGACTCGCCCTTTTTGTATTTTCCATCATTTTCCTGTCTTTATCCCTCACTAACTTTAGAACAAACACCAGTCCTGCTTTCCTATTTCTTTCATGCTTGTAGAAGAAGGATTTTAGCTAGAACCCTGGCATCTGAGACTTTCCATGATACCTTATAGCTTTGTTTCCAGTGCTGATTTGTTTCCATTTACAACATTTTTCTGTTTATTGGTGCTTTTGCTAGATTGGGCACTGTCACAGTGCTTCATTTACTTGCTAGTTAGTTACTTGCTAGTGAGTAGCATGAACATAGTAAAACCCTTGTAAAACTAAAAAATAGCCTGGCATGTAGCTAGCTAAAGATGAGCGAGTTATTTGCATCCAAACTATCAACTCATCTGTAAGCTACAACAAATGTAATCAGGACCACTTTTGCACAGGCCCTTGAATATTTCTCTTGTTCTTACAATGTATTGGTCTTAGAGATTTGGTTTTCCTGTTCCTATTCTAAGTGGAAGCACTAAAATCTCATAAAATCCGTGCTTACCATCACCTCTTACATTAAAACTTTTCATATCCAGGGGTGCATAAAAAGAAATGAGAACAGCAGGTCACAGGAGGGAGGTGATTCTCCTCTGTTCTGCTCTCATGAGACCCCACAAGGAATATTGTCTCCACTTCTGGAATCCTCAGTATAAGTAATACAAAGATCTGTTAAAGGGGTTGAAGAGGAGGGCTATAAAAATGGTCAGAGGGCTGGAACGGGTTTCCTGGGAAGACAGGCTGAGAGCTGGAGCAGTTCAGTCTGGAGAAAACTCCGAGGAGACCTTATTCTGACCTTTCAAAATATGAAGGGGACTATAAGAAAAAAGGAGAAAACCTTTTACCAGGATCTGTAGTGACAGGACTAGGGGAAATGGTTTTATACTGAAAGAGGGTGAACTTACACTGGATATAAGGCAGAAAGTGAGGCTGGATGGGGCTTTGAGCAACCTGGTCTAATGTAAGGTGTCTTTGCCCAGGGCAGAGGGGTTGGACTGGATCTCTGAAGGTCCTTTCTAACCTTAACCATTCTATGACTCTATGATTCTGTGATCCTCTGTCACTGAAGAGGTTTACAACTTGCCTGATCTTCTGAATACTTACTCAATTCCTTTTACGCCTCCATTCAATCCAATCAATTCATCAGGCATACTTCTGCCATTGCTTTGGGTTTTTTTACAATGAACTGTAGATTTTTTGAAATGGAGCTTTTTTGGCAATGTATAAGTTTAATCAATTAACTTTTTATTGGAGTCCATCTCTGGGGTACAGAAGGAAATTCGTAGTAGACAGAAGAGTTGTGAAATTAGTCACTTTATCTGTGGTGCATCCAATCAAAGTTTAGGTGATTTCAGTCAGGGACCTATTTGAAGTGGACATTCTTCCACCAAGACCGTGATTATGTAAAGTGGGATTCTTATTTCTCCTGACTGCAGATCTTCCACATTACATAAATAAATGTTTATTGGAGCAGAAAATTGGACACGTGCCTGACATACTTAGTGCAAGTTTCTTAACCATAGCTCTTTAAAATAAAGCATGGAGAATATATCTTTCTTGGACTTAGAGCTTTCTGAATTAAATTTCTGAATTTCTAAAACAGCTTCAGTTTCCAATTTACCACTATCCTTTTTTTCAGGGCATTACACTGTCATTTCAAATTCAAAATAAAAGAGAGTTGGAGACTGCAAAAATTCAGGAACAGTTGAGTCAACTGTAAAAGAAATGCATAATGGAACCACGCTAAATCCCACTGATGTCTGCGTCAAAGTTATGTACGTGATAAATGTCTCACCCCACATTGGTTCTTCATGGATATATCAGTAGTTTATTCCTCTGTAGCCTAATCTTCAAGAAATAGAGTAACATTCACTGTTTTCAGTTTTGGCTGCCACAGATCAAGGAGGCTGAAGTTGAGCCAGAGATTATCCAGAGTATAGAAACAATAATAAACAGAAATCTGGTGCAGTTTTTAGTCTTCTTCTTGTTCTAACCAACAGATTTCAAAGCACCTATATATTAGTTGTAGTCATTGCTAAAATTCATGCACAAATCTTGCATGGTGTTTGTGACAGGGCTACAAAACACACTATATCATTATATCTTTTCTCATCTTCCCAACTGGAATAAAAATATGTATCTTTTTTACATTCCAAAGAGGTAACATTATTTGTTATTTTACTATTTATTATTGACTTCTCTTTTTATAGAATAGTGGTATTAGTGGGCATAAGGAAAAGCTCTTGACACAATTTTCTTGACTGCAATATTCCATCTGAAATAAGAGGTTACAAAGGTAGGAAGTACAGAGACCTTGAGGGTCAATATAATGACACAATAGGAAGTAACATATAGACAAAAGATGTCAGTACTATCAAACATGTAAATGAGATTTTTATTTATAGATACTTATTATCACTGCTTAGTATTTAAGGCCAGAAAATAAAAAGCCCTCTTATTAATATGTTTGGTAAGAGCCTACAAGTTTAGATGGATACTCAAAGATAAAAGGAATGTAACAGTTTCTAGGGTTCCTTAAATCTTACAATCTCAGAAAAGGGAACTTCATTTAGTCTTGGTAACTTCACTCTTGGGTCAATTTTGTTTAAACATATATAGTCCAAAGTGCACTTTACAAATCTTTAAAAATGTGCAACTTTCATATTTCTCCTGATACATGTTTTGCAACATTATACCTCAGTGTTTTAAAGAGGCTGTTGTCACAACAAAGGCAGCTTAAAGCTGGAAATATAATCTAAACAGGATATATAGTAGAAATATTTCCTGTGAAAAACTTGAGGAAGGGGAGGAAAAGGCAGGGAAATGAAATATTATGTGATTTCCAACAACCAACACAAGAATTGCTGAAAGAGCAATTGCTTGAATTGCTGCAGACATTCCATTTTGGACTACAGAAGTGCCTAGAGGACTTAGCATCAGTGATTCTGGTAAGGAAAATGTAGCACCAGCAGTCTCCAACACATGTCAGATTTAACACCAATTGCAAAAGGGAGCCAATTTCACAACCTGGATGAGATGCTGGAATATCTAAGACATACCATTACCATTAGTGGGTCAAAATTGCTTCTAATCTGCTTGCGGTTCCATTTTTAACTTCTATTTTTTGTGCTAAGCAAATTTAAAATGTTTTAAAATTTTATCTGTTGGTAAAGCTTGTCTTGTTGATCTGGCACATACTAAACTTTTCATTTTTCCAAGTGTGGCACTCCCTAAAGCCAAGTTACCACACCGCAGTTCCATATCCAACACAACATTCATGAGATAAAAGAAGTTCACCCACTTCTCCACACCAATGTTTGGTCATGGCCATTGTCAGTTTGGAAGAGAAATCTTCCTGTGAGTAACACTCCCTGGCTCCCTCACAGGCAGTGACGTAGAAGACCCTATAACAGCCTGGAACTTGTATGTTGTCTGAAGAAAAGACATATTTGTATGAAAAAAGGGAAGAAAAGTTATTATAAAACACTTCTTTTTATTTCCCCTATGGCAAAAATCTTTACTGAAGTCTGAATTTTCTTTGATTTTGTCTGTTTCATCCTTTCCTCAGCTCAAAAAATATTTGAGCAAGATCATTAGGCTTAAGGATGTTTTTTCTCAGCATTACTGACTGGATAATAATGAAAAGGATTTCAGGCTGTGCTATGAATAGAATGAATGGCAGAATACTAGTATTTTAAGATGGAAAAGACTTCTTAATTCATGGGCTCCATCCTTTTGATCAAGAGAAGACTTTTTGTAAAGCAAGGTCAAATTCTTGGATATTATACTGAACTGTTTAATCCTCAATACCTTCAAAAACTTTTCTCATTACTGAAACTAGAGAACCAGTGATCTTTTTTTAACCATTATCTCCTAAAGGCTTTATTTAGTCAAAAGTAAATGAGACTCTTAGTATCAAAGATAACATTGATGCTATGGCAACAAATAAGAACCAAGGTGCTTCTGCTACCAAGAAAAATTAGACATTTGTTTATCTACACATTCCTTTTGCTGTGTAAGCGTTAAAATACAAAGAAATGCAAAAAGTGGATGAGTAAAACATTAAAACAAAGTGCTTTTTAAAAAAAATTTGTTCAGTAGAACAGAGGGAAAGGTCTCAAACCTTTGTGCTTTCAGTTCTGTTAAGCAGATGTGTTCACTTGTGATCTCCCACTTCAAAGATTTTTCCTATAATATTTATTTATATAAATTGCTGAAAGTTTTCTAGCTGCCTTGTACTTAGAGCTACTGCAAAATACATTTGTAAACATCATAGGAAAGAGGAGATGAATAATTTCTGTGCTGGCTAGTTCCAAAATATGTCATAATGGCTTTAACAGTGCAACAATCTCTGGATTACTTCTGGCAGGAGAAGGAGATGGAGGAGGGAGGATGCTGGGTTTTTCCTCTGTATTAACATCAGTGGTATCATCTGGAGTTCATCAAGCACAGGTCTGTTTCTAGTGTCAGTATTTTGAAACATGCTCCATACATGGTATGAGGTTACTCAACTGGAGCATTTTTTTTCTCAGCTCAACATCATTAACTGAATTAAATAAATGGCTAAGATCTTTACAACTTTTTTCCCTATTGTCACCATATCCATATGATTTGTCCATCCACTGATTCTTTCTTATGGCATCTGTTAGTATCAGCAACAGCATTTCAGATTTCATGAGACAGTTCTCTGCAAAAGAATGAGAAAACATGTCAGCTCAAAATTGACAAAATATGTTTGCCTCAAAAGGCACTCTGTTGTTCATATACTTCAGCTCATTCATGAGAAACCCGAGAGAAACTCTGGTATAAAATATTTTCAGCCAAACTGTAGCCCTTTGTGTACAAAATAAAAATAAATTTGTGGTGAGACATAGCTAGTACCATAGTACTGGGGATCAGGACTATTAAATATTCCTCTAATCACTTTGTCCTGTTAAAAATGGTTGTGATGGGAAAATAGCACAATTAAATGAAGGATTTTTAAGGCTTTCTTGAAATACTGCAGATTTCACAGTGTGGGAAGGAAGCAGATGCTTTGCAGTGGTAGCCAGAGCCCCTCCACTCTGGTGACACAGCCCCATGGATCACTCTGAAGCTGTGATTCTATCCACATTGCACACATCTGGCCTGAGTTCCAATTTAGAGAAAACATTAAAAACAAACAGAATCCTTGCTCTCTATCACCCCATGAAGCTCAGAAGCCTTTTTCCCTTCCTTTCCTCTCTACCAGTATCAATTTTCCCATCAGTTTTTCAACACAATGGTCAGGTGATGTACTGAAGAAGTGTTTTTATCCCCTTCTCCAATTACAAAATTAAGAATCTGCCCCAGAAAACTCTTATTTGTACCTGTAGATCCTGAAGAACTTCCACTAGCTGACTATAGAATGTGCTAAATTTTCTGGCCTTGAACACTAAGAAAGGAACAAATCTTTGGCTGCTATCATCAACGCCATTTTCAAGGACTGCAACTCACAGAAAAGTGGAGATGGGAAGGGGCCTTTGGAAATCCTCTAGTCCAACCTACTCAAACAGGGTCAGCTTGAGCAGATTGCTTGGGGTCATGTCCAGTTTGGTCTTGAATTTCTCAAAGACAGAGACTCCACAACCCCTCTGGGCGATGTTTTCCAGTGTTCAACTGCTCTCACAATCTAAAAACCCCTGAATATTATTTGAATTAGATGGTATTTCCCATATTTCCTTTTGTTCCCATGGCTTTTCTTTCTTTCTCTGAGCAGCACTGAAAAGACTCCCGTTCCACCTTCGTTTCATAATCCCATCAGGTATTTATACACATTGAAATGATCCCCAAGTGATCCTTCTCTTCTTCCAGCTGAACAAATCCAGCTCACTCAGCCTCTCTTTAAGTGTCTCATGTCCTGGTCCCAATGAACTTTTCTTCACCTTTGCTGAACTCTCTCCTGTATGCCCATGTCTCCCTTTACTGGGGAGCACTGTGCTGGACTCTGGACTCCAGATGTGTCTCACCAGTGCTGAGCAGAGAGGAAGGATCACCTTTCTCCACCTGCTGGCAATGATCTTCCTAATGCAGCTCTTACCAAGGTCTCTTTCTGCAAATCTGCTTTCCAGATGATTAGCCAGTCGTGTTTGAAGCAGCCAGGATCTCCCCTGGCAGTATCATTGGTGCCCATTTGTAGAACCAGCAGGAAATAATAATCCCAGGGTCATTCAAGCCTAGGCAGCCTCCCTACAATGTCCCAGACCTGAACTCCCAGCAATAATGCAAACATCCCTAGGCAGCAGGTCTGGTCATCAGATGGGACCTCCATCCCCCTCCCTAAAGCAGGACTTGCCTGCTGCTCTGGCTGCTTCCTCATTCCTCCATCCTTGGCTGTTTTGTTGCAAAGATCTCTCCTGGTCCCTCACCTAAAGTCACGGCACTGAATATATTCAGATCTGCAAGTGGACATGAGTCATCCCTCTGACACCAGAAGCCACCAGCTTAGAGCCCTCAGCATCGTGGGAGTCTCCAGATCCCAACCTGATGAACATAAATTCTGCCTGTCCCTGCTGGGCATTCAGGTTATTGTCTCTGCAGAACCTCTGATAAGGTCTGATTGACCCCTTCGTGGCTGTCCCTGATGCTGTGCAGTCTGCTGACCCCCTCTCATGGTTCTTTTCCCTGGGAACACAGCTCCTCTGCCTGGACACAGCTCCTGCAGGCAGGAAGATCATCTCCCTCTCCCTCAGCAAGACTGGAGCTTATGAATTGTGTCTTACATCTTGCTTGGGGTAAAGAGAGTGTACAACATGTCCACTTCAAGGTGGGTATGTCCTGCAGAATACAACTCAGTGACAATAACAGGATCCCTGTGCTGTAGCAATTTCAGTTCATGTGCTCACTCACAAGACCAAAATGGTTTTTGAACTCATCTTACCTAACTGCATCACCCCAGTCACAAGGAGGCATCCCATGATCTAGTAACAATTGCCAATCACATTTTTTAATTTTCCTTTTTTTTTTCAAACCAGCTGCCTTGACTGCCTGTAGCTTTCTCACAGATGCAGCTGCCACCTTCTCTGACCTTTGCTCTGTGGTCTTTCCATGTTTATAGAGTCCAGGCACTATAAATGTGAACATCTTCTTACATGTTATTTCATATAACTTCATTGCATCCATATTCTCTTAATTTTTATGTCTCATTTATCCCTGATCCCATTTTCAGCCTCAGAGGTCATTACATGTTTAGTCTTTTTAAATTCTATTTCCCTGGGCTATCAGTTAAATAGGGCTGGGGTGAGTCTTTCTTCTGTGTTTTTAATTCTGTGAAGTATTTTAAGATATGATTTGTGAGAAGGAAAAAAAACCAATATGTGAAATACATCTGTTCTCTATCCTTTGCACTTGGATTTCTAGTTTGAATGTAATCTTATATTTTGCTGATTAGAAAAACCCATGATTTTATTAGTCATTGTAGTGCTGCTAACCTCAAGCACTCAAACACTGTGAGCAAAACCCCAAAATTCCTGCAGCAAAGCTTAAAACCATGAAATCTAAAAATATATACACATGAGGATACTTCATTTCCTGGGTTAAAGTCTTTAGGGCATATTGAGGTCAAATTTTGAGACTTTTTGAGCAAACAGGAAGACTATAAATAAATCTCTTTTAACACGAGTTTATCTATCTCCTTCCTTTTAGGAGCATGGACAATGAGAATCATACTAGCCACAGTAGCAAAATAAAAGCTGGTAATAATGCCATTTTCTTGTTTGCAGGGTGAAAAATTTGATAGTTTTTTGTCAGTGTGGGGTTTTTTGTTCTTTTTTTTTGGCTGTTGTTACTGTTGTGTTTTGTTGATGTTTTTCCTCTTTTTCCAAGCCACAATTTACAGTTTATGTCGAACCAGGCTTTATTTATTTTAAGTGTGATGGACCTTAGGTCATATTCCAAAGGTGGGGAATAAACCCACAGAGGAAAATGGTTTCAGACAGAGGAAAAATGAAAATAAATGCTCTGTGTGGTGGTAGAGGGTTTTATCTGAGGAGATGAGGCTCAGCAGTACAGCCATTCAATGGCACAAAAGATAAGAACAGATAAGGCTTAACTTCAGTAGCCTTTTTAAGCTTTACTACTTGGAGAAGTAAAAAAGGGAAGGAAAAAAGCAAAGGGTGGGAAAACCTAACATGAAGTAGGGGAGTGTCATTTTAGAAGGTAGAAAAGTGGGTCTGTATTTCATTTTCCACCATCTCAAGCTCTAGCCATTATAATTTGCTAATGTAATTGGATATTCGAGTTACATATTTGGGTGTTTTGGGCAGTTTTGCTGTCTCAAGTCCAGATTCTCCCCTAGGCTGCATTGTCTCCATGCACTTGAATGACAACCAGCCAAGTAGCTGCCACCCAGTCACAGGATGGAAATGACTATGAATAATTTTGGGATGTAAACACATGTAGTGATAGCTGTGTGGCTTCTGAGAGGTCAGTCTCCCTTGAGTTACAGCAAAATCATTATTTTTAGGAAGTGGGAACTCATTTATAGGTGTTCTTCAGCTACTGTTGTTCTGAACATGCAAGGACTGCTATACTCTCTCCATACCTAAGTGGGTAATAAAAAATGTAGGATCTTCAGCATAAAGGGTCAAACATTTGATGAAAATTTGGATCTGCAGAAAGGAGCTGGAAGACATGCTATCCTTCTGGATACCTTGGGACTAACCTGAGCAAACACATATCTTAATTACAATATATAAAATTCTCTTGGACATCTTCATTATTCTCAAATGCTACTTGGATTGAATCTATTTCTTAGGGAGTATCCTGCCCATGCTGCTTCTCTTAAATAACGTTCAGCTCAGAGAATCACCATGCATAAAGAAAAAAAATTGGTGTATTTGAGCTAGAGCCACAAAATGATTTATGAGTTACAGTAATGAAGCATCATAAATCTAAATTTTTTTGGCCAAGTCACATTCACAACCCTGCATTAGGTGACCAGACTGTCAAAGTGATGCCAGGGAAGTATTAAACACCTCAAAATGAGATTCAAAAGAGTGAATTTTCTAAAGTGGGAACCATCTAGAACTGAGCAAAAAGGAATACCTAAGAACACATCCTAAATCTTTTCTCTTTTCCGAACCTGCAGAAGGTACTCCCTGAGTTAGGGGTTACTTCAGAACATAGTGATGTGAACCATCACAACTCCTTCAAAGGGACAAACAGAATTATTCTTTTCTTGTTTTGTCCAGTGGGAATGAATTACCCCACCATGACTCCTCCCTCACCTCACACTGCAACCCCCAGTACAGATCCGACCCTTCTCCTCGACCTGGACCTGGAAGAGACAGGCTCAGATTCCCCCTTCTGTCTGAGGACATTTCAAACCAATCCTCCAACTTCTCTGGAGGGCATCAGCACTCATGAACCAGTTACATTCTCCATTCTTCTAGCTGAAAATGCTCTATTGCACAAGAATAAGTGAACAAATGAAGATGCATTGGAACAGCAAAAGCAAAAATTAAGGGTGATTCTTCATCCTAGTGCAACACAGGAAGGGAACATTGTCAGGTTCCAGTTTCAGTCCCAATGTCAAAGCCTACTTCTGCATTTTATCCAGTGCCTGCTTCGAGTAAAATATATTTACCATTATGAATTCACATCACATTTGCCATATAAACAAAGAATCCATTCAGTTTTCTTTTTTTAAAATTCATTTTCCATATAAGGAAACTGGCACAAGTACAGCAACTTGTAGAAACACCATGGAAAAAAACACAAAAGTCACCTACATTTAACTCCCTCACTCTTGCTATCAACGAGCCAAAATTTGAAAATACACCAAAAAAATATCCACTAACAACTGACAGAATATAACTCAGGTCCTACAATGAGGAACCCCCTCTGACCACACATGGTTTTAAGGGACTGCTGCCTTCTTTTTTAAACATCTCCTTGTAATACAAACCAACCAAATACAACATAAAATCTGGCTTAAATACAGTGGTTAAGAATAAGGAATTTGCAAAACACTAAGATTCAAGCATACATTTTACCCAAATAAGTAGTTTTATCTTTTTTCTTTTAATGTACTCAAGGATAGTTTAATAAATATAACCTAGCTTCTTAAAAATCTAGGGATATATTGTGGTTTATTTCTATTTCATATTTGGAAAATAACAAGGCATCTAAGAAAAAAAGACTTATTAGATTTTTTTCAGACTGAATACAATCTTGAATTACCTGATTAAAGTTCGAAACAGACGTTCTGACCTCAGTATAACTAAAACACCCTGCAAGTCATATAGTGAAAGGCTGCTGGCTCTAGGTAGTGCTTGTTAAATGTGTTGTGTTCTTTCCATAAAAACATAAGTCAATTTTCAGTATATGGTTTCAATTTGTTCAACTGTCTGTCTAAATTACATTTTATTTTTCCTGGGGAAAATATAGTTGAATATCACGTCAAGAAAAGTTGAGTTTTTTTATTCTTTTCAATTCTTTACTCCACCCTGCTCAGTGGAGCTGCAGTTTTTCCTTTTGTATTTCCAAGTCAATGCCACTCAAATACTGACTTCTCTTTGCTGCCAGTTTTTTATGTGTAGCAACATCCCTAGGAGCAGTAATAATCCTTGTTAGCCCTTGCACAACTCCTAATCAAAAGGAGCAAATTATTTAAGCTTATACTTCATGGCTCTCACACTTTTCCTCATAAGATGTCAGAATACCTCAAGGATCAGGAGATAAGCAGGTCTTTGCTCTTGGTCTGCCCTTAGTTCCTCACATCCTGATCTCCTTCAGCAGGATGATGAGAGTTCATGCCCTAAACCCCCCAAATTCTTGAGTAAACCCATTGATATGAATGAGCCTCCTGAGGCGCTGAAAGTTAAATATGTGCTTAAGTGCTTTGCTGGATAATGGCTGAAACACTCAGCACTATGTGGCACTAAGGTCTGGGTAATTTCCTATACCTTTTATGCCTACAGAAAATGGCCTCACTCCTTTCTAGAACAACACAAGGATTAGCAGAAGCGTCTTCTGTCTGAACCAGGAAGTTCAGGAGGAGATGAATGAGGAAGGAAACATGATCAGCATCTTTCCAAAGTTAATAATTTTTAAATTATTAAAAAAAAAAAAGAACCAAAAAAACCCATGTTGGCAGATTATGTCTACTTAGTAATAGGTCCAAATCAGAAATTTCTCATAATTTTAGGGCATATTTGTTTAAGCTGTATAAGAAAAGCAATGCTAACTCCAAAGGTTTGGATAGAAATATTCATGAAGTGAGAAGTTTAGTTTGGAAATATGCCCGTGTAACACTCTTTCATTAAATAAATAAACACTTTTGACTTAAAAATTTTGCCTTAGTCAGTCCTCCAACTGTTCATTTTTGCAGAATTGGATGTGATGTGTCAGCCTGTGGTCACGGGGTACATTAAGGAAGAGGTGCTGAAGATCCAAAGCCCTAAGACCACTTACCACCAGTCAGAGAAAATCCTTTGCTCTTGTTAAGGGGCTCTCATGAGCATGAAACCAGAAATTCAACTCACAAAAATACCAAACATCTGTATTTTTCACTTGTTGAAAGGGAGGTGTAGCAGTCCTGATACCTGTCTATGCTCAGTGTGGGATTTAAGGGCACAATCACTATAAAAAAGAGACAGTGGGGAAAAGGAACAAGGCTTCCCATAAACAAACTTAATTACCTGAGAAATACAAGAAAAACTTGGCATATGAGGGAACAGTGTCTAGAGACCTGGTTCTGCCCAAACAGAGGACCTGCTTTTCCACTTCCTTATGCTTTACAATGTCATGCCTATGTGAAGAAATTAGAAATTCATTTCTCATGCTGGTAGCATTTTGCACTCACTTTTCAGAGGTAAATGATGGCTCATGATTGAATGGAGAATGGGGTGTCCATATCTGGGCTTGTGCTTCTGCTTGGAAAATCAGAAAAGGTTTGAAAGTTTTGTCTTCTCACTGAGAGTCCAAGGCAATGACTAAATATCTGTGTTCTGAATCCCTTTCATGTAGGTAGGTAAGTGTGTATATGTATATTTATGGAGGGAGAAAGAGAAAAGAGAGATTATTTCTGACTGAGGACTCGATTATGTCTCGAGTAGGAAAATACTCATTGACCTCAGTGGTGAAGTAGCAGGAACAAAGTTTCTGACAATCGTATTTAGAAAATACGGTTTTTTAATAAATGGAAAATTATTTTACACATACACATGCCTCTGTAATATTGTAGTTCTTGCTGGTTTTTTTAATGACTATCATGCCCACCAACTTCTTTTGATATGTGTGTACTCAGAATGTAATGCTCAGTGACATTTTCCAAGATGTTGCAAGATCCTGCTCCTGAAAAACTATCAAGGGAAAAAAGAAGAGGTTTTTTGGTGACTTACTTTCCTTTCAATACAAATGTAACACCCATGAAAAGCAGAAGGGTCTTTTCTAGTTTGTTTGAGGAAGGTAAATCCATGTTTACAGCAATGCATTCATAGTATATTTTGCTAGGAAGGTACAGAAATATCTGCAAAAAATTTTCTGAAGCAGTGAGAAATTCCAGGCTGGTTTTTGCCTGGTATTTTGCGTGGTCACTGTGCTGAGCAGGCTGAAATTCCACTTCTGTTACTTGGTGGTGATTCAAAGCCAGGTTGCACCAAGTATGACCTCTTTACTGTTGAAATGCCCCTTTGTAAGATATCTTAAACTTGAGTGTCCCAACTGTAGCTGTCTCAGCCAACCATTCTGTTATGTGTTTCACAAATAATTACCTGATCTGCAGATCCTGGCAGGGGAAAGGACTGAGACAGTCACACCTGTAGGTATTACAAAGGAAATTATAGTGGAACAGTAAGATGTTTGAATCACGTTGGAAATCACTGTACCTGACCTATTTAAATCTTTTAAAAATTCTCTCTTCTGATGGAATCCTTTTAATACAAAGATAATTCAATATGTAAAAGTGTGTAAATAACTAATGGCAGCTGACTAAGTAATTCTTATCTGAACTGATTTACCTTTAGCAATTCAGCTCACAACGTACCTTGACACAATATCGGTTCTGCAATAACCATCTTCTGCCTCTGGACAGTAGTTCAGAAAGTGGAATGCATTACTACAGCACAGGGAGATGTTGCAAACTGTTGTTGGCTCTTTAACCATAAATTAAATATAATGAGCCAATACCATTCCTAATGTAAGCCCGTTAATGCTAGGATTAATTTGATGATGTGTTTATGTGCTGAGGAATCTAGGCAACGAGGGGAAAAAAAAAAAAAGAGGGCAATACCAAACTTGGTGTCAATAACACATCAGAACACTTTCTAGCAATTGTCCACAATGGTTTACTTTTGAGAAATTATTACCCCAACAATTCTGCCAAGTCTGAGCAGAGCACAAATTATGTGTTACAGATGCATAAATTAGACTAGAGATTAGTAAGATTTATATACCTGGGGTGTAATTCTTACACCTATTAAGATTATTGACTTTAGAGGATGTACTTTGTATCCTAGTCACAAAGTGGCCTGTGCTGTTGTTCCAGATGGCTCCTGTTCTCTCACCACCTATCTGTCCCCCTCTCAGCCAGCTGCTGCAGCCCTCAGCCCTGTTCTGGACAAGACCTGCAGCATTTTAAATTAACCCCAGGCTGACTCCTGCAATGTTTTACATAAGTTGCTTTGAGAAGTCATCAGACATTTCCCATTCAGTTTACAATTTGTCCACAAACAGATCGCGTACAGGGCTTTGTAAACACGGAAAGCAACTGTTCTTCAAATCTGATGGCTAATGACTTCCCCATCTGTTGGCTGGAAGTCAAGGGCTATTTGAACAGCACTTAGCACAACGTGTAGAGAGCACAAACACCACCCATAAACTGTCCCTGGTAACTTACCAAACACTTTATCCACATAAACAGCTGTTTCAGAAACCCACATTCACAGAATGTTGATTATAGTACCTGGAGCTTTCTCCATATACAAAAGTCTACCAGTCAAAATCTTAAAGAAATCTAAGCTCAAGGACTGCACAGAGCTTTCACATCTTCCAGTTACCACTGAGCTGTGGTTGATTTGTGAAAGTGACACAGCAACTTCTTGTAGCTGATCAAAACTGAGAATGATCAAATACTGAGCAAAAGATGGCACAAGTCAAGGAAAATACCACAAGAGTTCAATCCTGCTGCACTACTGTATCCCTCTAGAAAACACGTACTTAGTGATAAAAAGCTCAAGAAGAGCCATTGATGACTTCCTGCACTCATAAAATTTGTTGCAGGATGGAGTGGACTGACAAGAGTTCAATGGCATTGCAGGAAGTCAGAATCATTCACTATCTTGGAGGTTATTGCAAATCCATAACCAAGATCTAGATGAGCTGTTGGTGAAGTTCTATTTGCTTCTCTAACTATAAATGCAACATTTTGTGGACTGTCTTCTATGCAAAGCAGATACACGTGTTCTCCTCAACTCTCAAGTCTTACTTCTGAAAGCATCAGACATCACACAAGACATTTCAGTTCCGTAACTCTGTGTGTAACATCCATTCCCGAAACCAAAACACAAACCAAAAAACAGGCTCAGGAACATTTGTTTTATTTTGAAAAGATACTGTGCATTTTTTCCGATGAGATTAACTTTTCCAATAAAGGGGTCAGAAAGCTGAAAGCTGTGCATGTTTGTTTCTAGTCAATATTGTGAAACTGCTCCCTGTCCCCTGCAAACTACCACAGATCAATTCTCAAGAAGTTGCACAACAGTGCTTGTTTTGAGCTGGAAAGATCTTTTTCAGATGAGCAGAGAAAGATACCAGAAGATGTAAAACTAACCAGGACAAACAAAAATGGAGCAATATGCATCTAAGCAACCACAGCCAAAGCTCTCACCCAATGTGCATGAAGCCAGTGCTTGTGACAGATGCAAAGGAATGCAAACACAGCTTCCACTTCATGCAGGGTGTTTGAGTATATGCTGGAAAAATTAGGCAATGTGCTAAGAAAACTTAAAATATTCCAATGTGCAAAAGAGGAATGAGTTCAGAATAAAACTCAGTTGTTTGCATATTTTATTCCAAAAGTTCTAGCTATCTCCACCCATGTACTAATGTGCTTTCCAGGTAAAATAGATCTGCACTACAATACCTCTAATAGCCTTCATTGAGCCAGATGAACTCCTTTCCCTGTCATAGGCACCACTACAAAGAGAAATCTACATGTGTAACATATGGCCAGAAACATTTTTCTGCTCTTTGATGCCCAGGTAGAATAAAAGGAATAAACCAGGACGTTAGATACTTTTACTTTCCATTTCAGCTAAATTGTGTTTACCTTTAAATAAGCTCTTTGGATTCTTTCAGGGATACTGCTTTCAAGTGGGGTAAAACAATATTAGGAGAGCATTAAACACAAGATGACCCCCCCCTAGAAAAGCACCACAGAAATGACCACTTGCTGGTTCAGCCTCATTAAGTAGATCATTGCCAGAACAAGCCGCAGTAGCCCAACAACTCATCTCACATACTACAGCCATCCCACAATGAATCCCCATCACAGCAAAACTTTCATTCAAAGTCAACTATTTTTCATCAGTTATAAAAGAGGAAATATTCCTTTTCCCTTTTTGTCTTCCAAACATGGCTTGATCATAGTATCTCAAAGGCAAATAACCAAAATCAGGGAGGGCAAATAAACTCTTTGGGTTGTTTCCTTCCCAGATTATGTTGAAGCAGAAAAAGTATTTTTCTGTATTTGGTTACACCTGCCCTTTTAGCTGCAAGGTGGTAGGTGTAAGAGTGGCCTCAAAGCAATGATCAAGGCCAAATTACTTTTGCATCCATATTATTTATGTATTTACGTGTGCATTCGCACATTTTATGCATAGAATCATAGAATCAATTGGAAATCAATGGAAAAGACCTCTAGGATCATAGAGTCTGACTGCTAACCCAGTACTGCCAAGGCCACCACAAAACCGTGTCCCCAAGTGCCACATCCTTTTAAATTCCTCCAGGGATGGTGACTCCACCACTTTTCTGGACAGCCTGTTGCAATCCTTCACAACTCTTTCCATGAAGAAATTTTTCCTAATATCAACTCTAATCCCCCCCAGTGCTATCTGAGCATGTTTCTATTTAGCTACAGTGCCTTCAATGTACTGTGAAAAAAGCCCTTCTAGTGAACCCAGGGAATTAAATTCAGGTACCTGGGATTTTAATTTGCTCTCTCTCTCACCTGCTCTGTCTTTGCTGGGTTTACACTCATACCTCCTTGTCTTTGCAGGAATGCCACTGGGAAGATCAGAGAACCCAGCTTTATTCCAGAGTGCCTGATACCCTCTCCACCCAACTCTGTTCTCCAACACTATGCAGTCCACCTCACACTGCTCTCCTCACCCTCTGCACCCCTGTGACCCTCAGCTGTGGTGCCCAAATCCAGCCCTAAACTCATAGATTTTAATTATTTCCAAGACAATTACATGAGGATACAGCGTAGAAGTTCCTGCTACATTTACGGCCACATTGGAAATTTCCAGTTCAATAAAATTCTCAGGAATGAAAACTTCAACAGGCTTGATAAATTTTACAAATGCAATCCGGTATGTCAAAGCATCTTTGTATGCCAAACGTCATTCTTTCTCCACTTCTGATATCTTATAAGAAAGCATCCAAGTCTTCTTGCAGGTCTTTTCTTTTGTTCTAAAAACTGTGAGTAAGAATGAGGAAAATTTGTAGAATTTACAACTTTTCTTCCTTGAAGTAAGTGTGAAAATGGCAATGGATGGACTAGATAGATACTAATCCAATTTCTGCAGAGCACAGCTGGAAGAGGAGAGATCTGCAACCATGGAATCAATGCAATAGCAGCAGCAGTTTTTTGAAACCTCAGACATATAATGCAAGTTCATGGCAAGCAGCTAAGGTTCATATGACCCATTAGTCTTTGAATGATTTCATTTTTCTAGGCCTTTGAAGAGCTTCTATTCATCGCTGACTCTACAGCCAGTTTTTGTTGTTGTTGCTAGAGGCTCTTTTCAGTAAGAGCATCCCATCATGAACTCTTTGCTCATTTTATTGAAGGGTATTTTTTGTAGCTCATCTCATGGAAAATCTCCATTAAATGTTTTTAAACCATCCTTGGGAAGAATATCTTTTGCCCTGAGGACACAGCACTGGAGTTAGGGAAAAAGAACTCCAGAGTTGGAGCTACATTCAGAGTCCCACACAGTGCATCCTTCTATGGGGTCCACATTACAGAAACCACAGAATAGCAATTCACTGTCATGCTTTTAATTATGTATATTTTTTACTTTACTTTGTGGCTTTCTTGTAGCTTTTACTTTTGTGACATCACTTTCTTTTTTTACATTAAAAGTCAGAGACAGAAGGGGAAGCAGACCCTATCTGCCAGAAATGTTGGGAATGATTTTTCTTATTAATTCCAGAGTTTGCAATCTTTTTTCCTATACAATTCCTGATGATGAAACATAGTGCTCTGCCTCCCTCCCAGACTTTTGGATTTTGTCTCTGGACTGTGCATTTGCGCACTTTCCAGCACAGCCAGTTCTAACAGCCTTAGACACATCAACAAACAGATTAAATGATGTGTTGTCCTTAGGAACTGATTGCTTGATGCCTGAAAAGAAAAAAAAAAAAAAAGAGTTTTTAGTCTCTTATGTTAATTTTGCTTACAGAGTAACTCATAATGAAAATCCTTTTTTTTTTTGCTGTGCAAAAGAAAAACTCAGCATAGGCGGCATGTGAAGTACTTCACACAATTTTTAGCTGGAGAGCTGCTCCTGCACTTACTCCTTCTTTTACCTGCATTCTGGGTGAGAAAGGAGTGTGTCAGACACGTTCGATTCACATGCAATAAAAGCCTGAACAGCTGTGGCTGCAGGGAAACGTTAAAACTGTGCAAATACCAAGTGTGGTTCCCATCACACATAAAAGAAAACAAACTGAACTCTATCTGGAAAACATCTCTCTTGCAGTGCTTGAAAAAGGAACATCATGTCACAATGATTCACTGTTACATGCTGATTTTGAGTGAATGCTGGAGAGTACACGAGCAAAACCCCATTATCTCCGTACCAGAACACCACAAAGGCGAGGGGCAGGCGATGCTATTAAGGCCCACACACAGTGCCCCAGGACCTACAAAGGGCATCCTGGTCCATGCACTGAGTGCCTTCCCTCACAGTGAGTTGGGGCCCAGCGTGTCCCCCAGCTATTTCATCACAGCTGCCATTACTAAGTTCTCTGAGCCAAAAAACCCAGGTTTTTTTCCTACTCTTTGTGATACAACATGAGGTTTCCTTGTTTGTTTTATGTTCCAGGAGACAAATGATGGGGAAAACATTTCTGAAGCTCTTTCATTTGTCAATGACAAATGCAGAGATTTATATGAAACACCAGCAAAATGGAAATATTGACTCTGAGCTTTCAGTTCAGATGAAAAGTGCTACCTAGGTGAAGAGTGTCATTATTGTAATGAATCAACTGCACACACGTCACAGGCATAACAAAGTAATGTTTATTGCCAGTAACCTTTGCAATAATCATAGTTTCCAATAAGGACTCTTTAGTTAACGATCAAACTCTTCGGGTGAGATTTCAAGAGTTCTCTAAGTAAATTTGGTGCCAGCTCAGATGGAAAATTGCTGAGAGATGGGTGCCTGACTCCCACAAGGCCTTTGAAAAAAGGCTCATCTTGCATTAATTGAAAGTGGGGGGGAAACAGAAATTCAATATACAGTCACAGCAAAAGCAGGAGAAAGAAAATGGCATATTAAGCAACTTTGAAGGAAAAGTTCTGTGTCACTGAAATACAAATTGCTGCAGAATCTTGTTATTTACTGGCATTCTACTTTGCTTCACCGCCAGGAGACAGCAGGAATTAGAAAAGATGGTCTGCAATGTCTCAAAGTCTTCCTTTCTGTTCTACAGAGCCCTTAGTGGCAAACTCCATTCAAGCACAGTCCTATTTCCAGGACTATTCAACATCTGTACATCTGTATAGAGTAAAGGGGAGAGACAGAAGATGCCAGAGGAATGGGACCAGAACAGCAGCACATGCTGCTGCTTGAGTTATCTCTGCCTCACATTCCAGCATCACTGTTGGTACTTCTCAGTACATACCTGGGGAGAAAACAGATAAAAATGTTGACTACAGAGAAGATCATGGTGATGCTGATGAGGTACATTTCAAGCAAAAGAAATACTATCCACAGCACCACCTAATATTTGGGCACCCATCCTCAGGCTGTTCAGTATCTCTTCTATGCTCCTTATGCTTCTGGGAGTACCATTTAGTGACAGCACAGAAAACACTGATTAAATCTGAAATGGGATTGCATCTTGCATGAGTCCAGACACTGGTAAGGAAAGCTTTTTTACCCTCCCATGAGCTTTACTCTCGCAGCTCTATCCATGGAATCTGCTGTGTTTGGGGTTTTTTGAACAGTTGTTGGGAGAGCAACAGAAGTCACCACAGGAGCCACAGGAGGCTTCCATCCTGTGCACTTGCCTATGCACTGCTCTAATTAAGCTGAATGTTGTCTTCACACCCCAAGTCCTCCCAGGATTTCACTCTAATTGGCTGTTCCTTCCCCCCTTCTCCCCCACTCCACTAAGGACTGTCCAAGGATATCTACTTTCCAGTGGAAACACTACAGGATGGGGGCACCACTTCCTAGGGAAGGCTGGAAACTGCTCAGGAACCACACGCAGCTGGAAATTTACCCCAGTGAGAACTCAGGTTACACCAATCTACCAAAGCCACCACATTTCAGTGAGTAGATGAAGGGCTGAGTGAGGGTATTACTGTTCCATCTGGCTTTGAATACTTGGGGGGTCAGATACCACAATGAAAGAGGTTGCCCAAATAAGCTGGCACTGGGGCAGAGACTTTCATTTTACTTACTCTTACTTAATAATGGGAATAAACACAAGTAGCCATAAGGCCATGGATAAGGCTCTGCACTTACACTGTGCTTACTTCTAAAAATTCAGGGATGGCAATGAGATACAGCACCTTTACTCAACTCCAAAGACCGTTTTTCACTTCCGAAAAGCATACAGGTCCTGACATATGGTAAAAATAAGCCCTGTAGTAGCAATTTCAAGACTTTCATAACACCATAATGACAGAACAAAGAGTAATGAATTTATACTGAAAGAAATTAGGTTTAGATTGGTTGTAAGGAAGAAATTCTTGAGAGTGAGGATCACGAGGCACTGGCACAGGTTGCCCAGAGAGCTGCCTCATCCCTGGTCAATTGCTTAAGGTCAGGTTAGATAGGGCTTGGAGCAGTCTGGTCTCTGCCCATGGCAGGGGGTTGGAACAAGATGATCTTTAAGGTCCCTTCCAACTCAAGCCATTCTGTGAAAAATAAAAAATTATCATAAAATATTATTACTATGATGATTCAGGGTTTTTTCATCTCACTGAGCTGTCTTCTGAGCCTCCAAATCAAATTTGTGGTAGAGCAGTGGGTTAGCTAGGCTTGTGCCCAGTTTTTGTCAGGAAACAGCTGACTTGCAAGACAAAATATTTCATGGGAATCTTTGAGAAGGTGCCAACCCTCACAATTATACTTGACCTTTCTCTTGCACACAGCTTCTCAGCACACTCTAGCAAATGCTGCAGCTTTGCACAGGAAGAGCTGAGAAGCCAAATGATGAACATCAGGGTTTTCTGAGTTTGTTTTCAGTACCCCTTTCCTTTCATGATCATTTATTTCTTTCTATTTTAAGTTGTTCTTTTTGAACTTCCAATTTTCCCACTTAGTAGGAGCCTGCAGTGGAAGAGGTCTGGTGCCAGGGATTGGAGAGAGGGGATGGTGTGCAGCAACTTCTTGAGACTGACAGACTGCAATTAAAAGAGAAAATAATTAAAATCTATAGAACGCCGACTTAAATTAGGGTAGAAAGATTCTTCCATTGCTGAAATGTAAAGAACAGGTGAATATCAATTGTTTTGCAACTGGTGTCTTCCTGGTCTTAAGAAACAGTTCTTGATTAGGTTGAAGGCAGCTGCTACTCAAAGAAAATTATTCTCCCCTACAAGTTCAGTATTAGGTTTTGACCTGGGTTTTGACCCACAGTTACAGGAAGGTGGCAGATGTGCAATGTGATGAAAGGGTGGCTGCACTGCAAAACCAGAGAGCTGTTTTTGCTGTCACAACTACATGAATTCCATTTTTTCATCCCTTCAGTGATGCAGTGACACCAAAAGTGGAAAATGCTAAGGTTGACCTTGCTCAGAGCATATGAAAGCCCAGTGCTCGTGGGCTGCTGCAGCCTGGAAAAGGGAGTGAAAAGGGCTTACAGGGAGACAACAACCATGTCAGAAACCTCAGAGGGCCTCATTTAGGTAAGGTCAAGTTTTCAGCTGGAAACTAAACCCTGCAAGTGTGAACTTGTAGCATTTGTGAATTACCCTACAACATGGTGAATCCGGGACCATAAAATCCCCCAAAATTTGCTGTATGAATGAGGTCTCTGGAAAGACCTCTGGTGTAAGAAGACAAAATTAATCTGCAAAAAAGAAGTGGAAGAAAGAAAACTGGCTAAGGTTTTTCATTAGGAATATCAAGAGTCTCAAGAAACCTCAAACCACTGTCTGTATTTTATTTTAGCTGCATCTACTGATACACATTGACTGCAGGGAACAATTTCCATGCACTTTCCAAAAGTTTAGCTGTCCATATATTTACACATGATATACCAATATTCTGTAGCAAGGAAAGATTGGCAGCTAAGTTTGAGAGAGTAGACCAGGATTTGAGATCCAACATTTGCAACAATCTGCCTGTGGCGTTTAAAAAAAAAAAATTGCTTATTTTGCAAATGGTTCTTATTTCTAGAGCCAAAAATGATTGTAAAAGAATTACATTAGTAATCAGGAGTCCCGAGAAGCTTATTCAGCTTATTTTACCGCTTGTGTTGATTACACCGCCTTTTGTCTCCATCCAGCAGTGGGAAGTGCTTTATGATCTTCTGGTTTGGAAAAAGACCCAAGCAGCTGATGTAAAAAAAATATATATATTCTCCTAGTAGCTGCAGCATGATTAATTTTCCACCCCACAAGATCACTGTGAGTTTGAAAGCACCCTAGAGCTTTATATGCTACATTATAGTCATCAAGAATCATAAAGCATCTTCTTCCTTCCGCACCACTAGCACTTCAGAGAGCTAGCATGGCCGAGTGGAATGAGCAAAGAGTTGAAAATCAGGAAATTTTTATTGTAAACCTAAAACAGTTTGTGTCCTGCCTTTGGCCTTAGCTACATATTGCTGGACACAGTTCTCTGAAGCACTGCAGTCCTAAGCTCCAGCTAAAAAAATTGAAGACTCCTGCCCATATGACACCCAGACCTGGATTTCTGCATTATAAAATGGTGATAATGATTCCAATGTTTGATGGAGAGCAGTAGGCAATAGCAAAACATTTTAATTGCGGTCAGTAAATCATTTTCCAAAGAAAAATTACTCATTATAGTTGTTCCACATCATTCCCCACAGATAAGTACATGGAGCAAATCCTGCACATTGCATCTCCCTGTTGCTACAGAGAAAGTTGACCTGGGGACAGCTGCCTGTTACACATCATTAGGACACTGCAATCCCGGTAGCAGTGAGTGAAAACTCTGGGATTTAGGCTGCCTCTCAGCTTTAGAAGTACAGTCATGCCTGGGGTACAGTGGTGTTTAGAGGTACCTAAGCCCCCCAAAATAATAACCGACAGGATTACTGCAAGAGCTTTTAAGCCTATCCAAAAGCAATTCAACTCTTCCATCAATCTGCAACTCTTCCATCTCCTAGAGGGTAAAGGCAGCTGCCCAATGGAAACACATCTGGGACAGAGAGGCACAGGCTGAGGCAGGGACAGTAGGACCATGCACATCACCTTTACTGCTGCCACCCTGGGAACAAGCCAGAGAAAAGGTGTGTCCAGATTGCATCACATTGATGGTACTGCCCTTGAGTGGCCTCCAGGAGGATCCTTAGAGCAGCAGTCCCTACTGGGGAATGTGTGGGAGAGGGAACAATGGGAAGAAGAGTCCACACCTGTATCCAGGGACCTGTGTGGTTTGGAGAAGCACAACAGATTCACTGCCCTCCACCAGTGTGGACAGACACAGAAAAGAAGCCATCAGGACTACTCACAGAAGCAAAAATTAGACAAGGTTTATCAATATTAACACCCTGATATTGATTTAAGTCAGTTCTGCCTGCAGTTGTGCTAGAAAGAAGCAGATGTACAAATATATTCAGGACATGACCTTCAGCATTGCTTTTTAGAAAATGTGTTTCTCCTTAGCATCTTCTGTTCCTGTGTGCATGAATTAATTATACTTTAGACATTCTGTCAGGTGACTCCAAGAAATTTGTACAAAGCATTAATTCCTGTTTTTCAGGATGGTTTTCTTTAAATAATTAAAAAAAAAAAGAGCAAGTCATCTGAAGCTAAGTTTAAATTTCATCTGCATCTTTTTAAAATGCCATTATACTGGATTTTTCCCCTTTTATTTTTACTCACATAATTTTTCCCATCCTATCCTTCCATCCTCCTTCCTCTCCCCACGAATATTCTAGATGCCAGCAGAGATCTGTTTGGCTGCTTGACTTCCAGTGAAAACGAAAAATAAAATCCAGCAGTGTATCCCAATGTCCCTTTGTATAAAAAAATATTTAATTGAGTTAAGTGTAGCATTAATTTTCATTTCACATATGGGATGAATTTTGCTGAAGGCCTGCTCCCTGTTACATAGAGTCATCCCTTCAATTTACTTTTTGCTCACTTTGTTCCATTTCTGAGGTGATGAATTTAACACCTGGTACGATTTTCCTCATGCCTCTTGTTCACTTAAGAATATCAATGCAAGCCACAATCCATGAGTGTTTATGTTCAGTGTCACCCTGACACCTCCAGCTGAAGACAGCCCTGCATCATTTAAATAGATTCATTTTCTTGAGGTGGACTCTGCTACTCGTCTCTTTTCCAGCTGGACGGAATAATCAGGTTGTCTCACACCAGCCAACAGAGAGGTTAATCCTCAAACCCTCGATCTTCAATAAATCTGTCTGCAGAGAGCCACTGCTAGAAATTCTTTGTCGTTTATGTCATATCTTGTAAAATCTATTGAGCCTACTTCGAGCATGTGTCTGTTTTGACTTTTCCTGAAGAACAGTCTCTGGAGGGAAAATCTGAACCCAAGCATTTATCTTTCCATGCATTCAGATAGGCAGTTGTGAAAGGCTCTTTCTCATGGGGATATTTTCCAGTGAGTCAGACTCACTTTCTCCGGATTGACAGGCTCTGACAGCAAAATATTAATACTGTCTTGCAGTATTAGTCAACTGGACTCCAGCTGAGAGCTGAATAAAAAGACAGACCTTCATCCTAAAACTGATTCCCAGGCAAGGCTACCATTGAAGAAAAACAAGACCTTTTTCTGAGTAATCAAGAGGGACTAAGAAAATTAAGCAGGATTTCAGGTGTCTTGAGTACAAAGGGAACTGATAGTTGGGCCCACAGAGTTTCTCCAAAACTAACTCCAAACCTAATTTGGGTGTAAAATACATGATGAGAAACAGAACAGATGCACTGTTTTTGATAAACCTGAGCAGTCAAAAATCAATAGTTCATGCTGCTTCATGGTCGAAGGTAGTTCGCAACAAGAGTTGGCCAAAAAAAAAAGCTGAAACATCCTGTTCCTTGTTTTTGTCACAGTAGCACAACTCAGAAAAATGAAACAGCTAAGTTAAAACCTATAAAATCAGCATTCCCTTCAGACTGAAAAATGAAGAGAAAGAAAAAAATTATTTTACTTTCTAATCCTCATTCATGCAGGATTTTTAGCAGATCCATACTGAAGTCATTTTTTTCAAACAATTTCTATATTTCATATCAAACTTCTTTTTTTCTGAAAATGTCTACCATCTAGTTGTCAAACAAACTTCTTCTTTATTTTGGATTTAGTTCTGGTATTTAAATTGGAAATCATAGTGTCAGATTAGTCAAAGAAGTATTTCTCAGAATCACAAAATCTCTATTGAATATTATAGCCCTTAGTTCTCACTAGAAGAACTGAAGCTTCATTGAAGAGAATCAAAAAAAGAGATCTTCAAATCCAAGAGCAAGGTTATTCTACTCAGAAGAATGAAAGAGAGGGGAAAAAAGAGAAATAGGGAAAAAGAGGCAAAGAGAATGAGAGAGAAAATTAGCAAACCTGAGTGGAACAATGTAGTTACACCTTAGCTCATTAATTGAAAAACGGTCACATCTGTTGTTCTGCTTTTAGACTTGGGATTTCTGCTGGAAGAGAACAGTGTTTGCAGGTCCCAAGAGTGAGGACTGAAGTTCAAATATGCACCAGCCAGCCAAGAAATGTAGCCTGCCCTAATGATAAGCTGCAAGATGCCTTCCTCAGCAGGAGGATGTCAGGGGAACGTGCCAGGGGAAAGAACCAACCAGTGCCTGCTGGGATCCAGAAGTGCCTGCCTGCTGGGGTCATGTTCTTTCCTTGGGGTTTGCAGAAAGCAAGTGGATGGTTGAGCTGAGGGTTACAAGAGCTCAGAAAGAGCTGTGGAATTCAGATTCCCAGCCAGGAGAGCCAACCATGTCCTGGAGGACATCAGGCATGGCATCACTGGTCAGGAAGGGAGGGGATTGTCCCACTCTGCTCTGGGCTGGGGCAGCCTCACCTCGAGTCCTGGGGGCAGCTTTGGGCACCACAATATAAGAAAGACATTAAATTATTAGAGAACACAGAAAGGAGGGCAACAAAGACGGAGAAGGGCCTTGAGGAGAAGCTGTGTGAGGAGAGGCTGAGGGCACTTGGGCTGTTCAGCCTGGAGAAGAGGAGACCGAGAGGAGACCTCACTGCAGTTACAACTTCTCGTGAGGGGAAGAGGAGGGGCAGACACTGATCTCTGCTCTGTGGTGACAGTGACAGTGAAGTTGTGTCAGGAGGTCTAGATTGGATATCAGGAAAAGGTTCTTCACCCAGAAGGTGTTTGGGCCCTGGAACAGGCTCCCCAGGGCAGTGGTCACAGCACCAGCCTGACAGAGCTCAGGAAGCATTTGTACAATGCTCTCAGGCATAGGACGTGACTCTTGGGGATGGTGTGTGCAGGGCCAGGAGCTGGACTCGATGATCCTTGTGGGTCCCTTCCAACTCAACATATTCTATGATTCTGTGATTCTAAGTGAGATATGGAAGGGATCCAACCAACACTTGCATCTGTCTCATGGGCTCATATGGTTCCTTTTCCTCCTGCATGTGGACATCTCCCAGTCTTGTAGTGTTTCACCTTACAGCATTCTTCTCCATTTCTACATAGATTTTCCTTGGGCAACTGAGGCAGAGAGATTAAAAGTTGCAGGGGAGAAAGTAGGAGGAAAGAACTGTTCAGTACTGAAGCATTGTTATTGGGTCTTCAGAAGTGCTATGAGAAATACAAGGATCTGTGTGCAGAGGTGCTTTTAAGCATTCCCTGCATGCTGGCTGCATCATGAATGCTTAACACCTTTCCAAAACATGGCTCTGAATTATTGCTGTCAACTGGGTGAAGTGAAGAGTGTCAGAGAAAGAAATCCCAAGTCTCATACTGGCACTGACCATCAGTTTCTTTCTTGCTTTTCTTTTTTCTCTCTCTCGTTTTCTCTTTCTCAATGACCTTAAGATAATGTTCCAAGGAAAACAGAACCATGTCTTTTGCTGGAAGAGGAGCAAAAGAATGGAAATTGACTCAATATGTTCTGTAACAACTCACAAGTGAAATTCATGAAAGGTGAAATCAGACTAATTTAGACCAACAATAAAGCTATGTCTCTTTTTTTTAAAACATTGAAAATTAATCACTGCCACAGCTTAAAGGTGTCTGCAAGATTTTACATCACTAGTAACTAATATATCAGCATTGGATGGCTTTTTAAAAGAAAAATAAAATTCACATAGAAATTAAATCAGGGAAGAACTACAACCTCTACTACTCAGGATCAGATGGTCACAGCAGTGTTTTTTAGTTTTACAATCTATTAATTAGATCTTTTATTCCCTTCTCTGGGATCACCCTATCAATTCCACTTGAGTTCCTGTAGATTTTTCTTCTCAGGCACCTAGACAGGAGGCAGGTCTATTAAAAATACCATTAACCCCTGCAAAGCTCATTTAGCTGCTACCATTTCTCATCAGATGACAGATGGCAGTGCAATGTCCAGAAGGAAAGCCCAAATCCTACAACAGGAAGGCAAGCTCTGGAAAACCTTTGTGAGTACTGGGGCATCAACCACATTGTGGAGCACATTTGCGGTGGCAATGACAGCCAAATGTGGCTGTAGCCCATTCTCAAGCTCAAATTCACCTTCCACCTATAAATCTGAGAACTATGTATGGTTTGAACTTCAGAGGAAGCCAGTCTGAGCACAGATGGTAATTTGTTCTTAGAGTCTATCCAAATCAGGCACAGGCCAGCCCACCAATAGGTATATTTGAGTAAGAAACACTTCGTCCCAGCATGCTCAAATGTGAACACCAATTTTTCACTTAAAGACAAAACTTTTGCATAATTCTCGCTGACCATCCCCAGTAATCACAATTCTGTTTACTGTGGCCTTTCACAAGAGTCTAGCTAACACCTGATTGTTGTTAGCAAAAAGGGTTTTCTTCCAATTAAGTTTTATGGCTCAAGAATATTTATCTTCTGGGTTTGGGGGTTTTTTCATTATTTTCAAATATCATCATTCAACATTTGAAACCACTCCATGAAAAGTCCATATTCGATACACCTTTCCCATCTGACCACTCCCGGGTGCCTCATTCTTTCCAGGGTGCCTGCACCTCCATTATAATTAAAGGATAGTACAGAACACCCAAATCAGCTCTAAACTCACTTCTTCAGACCTTGTTGGCACTCCAGGCCAGGAGCAAGGATTTCACCTCACACATATTTTATTCTGCAATGTGACTATAAAGTAAGAACACATTCATCACCAGTCACCTCACACTGAGATAAGATTAAACTGCTAATTCTGCATTAATTACGCAGTCCCTAAGTCAGATAAATGGTTTAAATTATTTGGGGTTTTGGTAAATAAGTAATTTAAAGAAACAGCAGCAATTGCTACTGTTATCCTTATTTCCGTTTATATCCTTATTTATAGTGTTATCCTTATTTAAAGGTAAAATTTTTACAAACAATGACTTAATAATGCACCTTTTTTAATTAACTCGGAAATGCATTTTTTTTACAGTAAGGGAGATTTTATTGGTGACTCAAACCTGGAGCAGATCGTGAGGCCAGAAAGTAACTTGAATCTTCTCCCTGTGTGAGAAATACGAAACACAGTATATATAATAATCTCATCCTACTCTTAGTTTTTTATCATAGGGAGATCTCAAGTGCTGCCAGGTCAAAATTATTCCAGCAGGACAAGGTTCATCTCACTTGGCTGCATATATCTACAGTGTGAACCCTTATATCAAAGCAAGTCACCTTTGGTTCCTTTTATGTCACTGCACAGTTTTAGGACTGAGTTCATCTGCCTTATTTTAGACATCTACTATAGGGTGAGCTAAATCTCAACCTACAAGTGCCCATCTCTCCCCTTTGGCTATAAAAAAACCCCTTGCTACTGGCTCAGCTGCAGACATCTGCACTGCAACCCTCTCCCGTTGATCAGCCTTGTGGCTGCTGTCTCCAACAACTGCTATTTTAATGGTCTGAGAGGGCATGTGCCAAAATAGTCAATGGCATGAATAAAATTATGTAGGCAGCCAGTGTCAGTCACACAGCAGATGTTTAAATGCTGCAGAAACACTACGACTTTCTGAAGGATGTAGCTGTAGGTGGCCTAGGAAAAAAAAATAAGCCATTTTTTAATGCAGATACTTGTTTCCATGCATCAAAGTATGACAAGAAGTGGCTTAGGCAATGAGTTTTGAAGAGTGGACAATCCTACAGAAAATCTGCAGAGAACTCCCGAATTCAGTTGTTACATTCCCAGAAATGTGGATTGCACAGTGGGTAGTGTTATTGAAAATAAGCCATATTTAAACTTGGGCTAAAAAAGATTGAGATATCTCCCTGTTGATTAGAATAATTGATTTATCTAGTGATTTCAGAGATATCTGAAATTACTATATGGATCAGGAACACAATAATCTTCAAAGACTTCTCTTTGAATTTTTATCTCATTATGAGTAACTTTGAAAAGTTTCCTCAGAGCGTCTATTCAGTCACTGAAACTGCTGCTTTCTTGCACAGGTAGGAAAACAAAGAATTACAGTGCTTTTTTTATTGGGCACTTTATTATTTATCTATTTATTATTATTTATTATTTATTTTTGCCATGTTTCCTGAACTTGTAACTACTTCAGTATAACAATCTATCATAAAAAACTGTTTTCCCAGCTCATAAAATTCTCATTCTTCAGAGATGGTAGCAGCTGTTTTGTAGCTGTCATACCACATAATACGGGTAAGGTCATTCCCTGTAGCAAACTCATAAGCCAAATTAGAAAATTTGATCCGGTGCCAAATTTTAAAAGAAGAGGTACCACATTATGATGAACCGTGGTGTCCAGAGTTTAATGTATTTCTTATTAAAATCAATGGGAAGTTTATTTCAATGAGGGTTGGATGGAGTTCTAATTACATGTCAACAAATGCTCCCCATATGCCAGTTTCAGTGCTGGAACTGCTGTTGATTAGATGTCCTGACAATGCACTCGTCAGTCTTGTGGCCAGTGAAACAATTAATTTCTATTGTCAACATTAAATTTAATTAAAACTAATTTTTATATCGAACACCAGATACTTCACCCTGATAATTTAGTTAGAGAGCAGTCCTGTTTCCAGTTCTACCACTGCAATTTTCCACATGTTTTAAGAGTGTAACTACTGGTGCTAACTGCACAATGGCCAGTGCCTCTCAAATTGTTTTCCAGACATGGCAAGACTATAAAAATCCTGATTACGGTTCTCCTAACTCAAGAACAAGGTGCAAGGCCTTTTTCTACATTATGTTTCTTCCCTCATCAATAATAGTAAAGATTCTTAAAAATCTGAGACTGAGCTACAGGTTCAAGTGTAACTCTTCATGCTGGTTTTAGTGTGGGATAGATGAAGATCTAAAAGGAATAAACATGGGAAATAATACAGAAAATCAAAGATTTTAGAACAATGAACCTCTGTTTGATGTTACTGTGGAAAATGGTCACCTGATAACTGGACTTTATATTGGGTTGAAACTTTCTAGTAAATTATATTTGATATCTATTTCATGCTCCAGTATGACCGGTCCCAGGTATTGACCTGTGTGTCTGTGTGCATGTGGCGTATATGTTTCCCAGTCATTTTTCTCACAGCTGTTGTTTGATGGTTGATCTTTTTTCCCCCCAATGAATCATTGTTCACTCTTTTTCATTTCTGTTTCTCTGCATTCAATTTGTCTTCTGGGTTGGGGGCCACTGCTGGCTGAGGATCTGTCCTTCTGGTAACCGAGACACAGCTATTTCTGTTCCTCAGCCCCTGCTGAGCCAGAAGATTTATTGGCTCACGGGTATTTGTTTCTGGGCATTGGGTTAGACCACTGAAGGAGCAGTTTGGGAGGTAAGGAATGCTGGGAACAGCTTTGTGTCAGCTCTGCTGAGCTCCAGTGCCTGATTTTCAGAGTCTCCCTTTTCCCTCACTCAGATTTTCCAACTCTAGCTGTCTATGACATGAGACTCCACTATTTTAGGAGATGTCCTCACTCTGCCCAGTTCAGAGTAATCTTTCAGGCACTTCCTTTTGTGGGCCTGTCTCCACTTCACACCAAGCAATGAGTGAAGGTGGTCTCTGCAAAAATTGCCTCCGGGCTCAAATGGCCCTACACAACCAACAGAATGATGAGTGTTTACACCAGGCAAGGATCTGCCCTGTGTTCCTTCCAAATGTATAAGAATTATGTTTGTTGACAGCACAATATGTCCATATGGAAATGGGTAGGCTTTCATGAAAAAAAAGTAAGGCTATAAATTAAGACACTTTGATTCAAAAAGGAGTCAGAATAACTTCAAAAGCAGCTGCTCAGAACTTTAAAATTATTCCACCATCCATAAAGTCTGAAGGAAATAAAATGTGACTTCAACTACCATAAGGGATCACGAGGTGTGTTCAGAAGGAATAAAACTTGTGAGGCTTGTAATGAATAAGAAGATATACAAATTAATCAGCAATTGGCAATCTGGAAAAATAATCAAACATCAGATACCCACAGAATCTGCGAGGTAGTCCCACTGAAAAAAACATGAATAAAACCTCAATGAACTAAAGACCAAAATGCAGACTGTATTCAGTAGAGAATTTCAATTCTTTGCCATCCTTGGTAAGGGAAACCAGAGTGTTGCTCCAAGTGTTTAATAAAGCCAGCCAATATGGTCGAGTGTAAAGTCCAATACCTTCTTTCTACAGTTTTAAATCTTCTCTACTTTGAAAACAAAGAGTATAAATCAAGCACCCTTTTTCCTTTCTGCCCTTCCTAAGGACAATGATTCCACATCATCAGTGTTTTGTCAGCGCACTTCGCAGTATATACATTTTTTTGGTAAAGAAAGAAACATTTAGCTGGTTTTTTGATAGCATTATCAACAGCATTGCAAATATATCAAGTGAGCTGGAGTGAAGAATGTCTGTAAGATAAGGCTTGTATAGAGTAAACTAAATTAAACAAAGCGGGAAAGATTGCATATGGTTCTAAGTAATGTTATTCTTCCTCTTAATCCTCAAACAGAGTCACTAAATTACACTTCCAGATTTAGTTATGATATTTACAAATGACTTAACTGTGCATTTAAAGAGGGGAAACTGGCTACAACTGGGGGCAAGCTCACAATTTTAGGTCACAGTGGTGCCAGCACAGAGCACATGCTTATTACTGGGGTATTTTTGGTCATGGGGAATTCTCTTTCCCTAAGAACAAATCCCAGAAAAGCATATTTTTATTACATCTTCCAAATCTGGAATTCAGACTTTATGTAAATATACAAGACAGAGGACCTTTCTTTTTAAAATGCTAGGAACTAGAGAAACAGCTGAGATTTGTTGAAGAATATTTCCATTTAAATCATTTGTATGTGCAACCCAAAAAATAAAATATATTTAAAAATATGCAAATAAGAATGAACAGGAAAGCATTGTATTAAAAAAATGGCATTTTGCTGGAGGCTACATAAAATCACTTCTTCCTTCCTCCCCTAAACATAGCACCTCTAAGTATAAAAACAAACAAGTTCAAAAGAAGTTTACTAGTTTTGTTTCTTTATAACTGAAAACAGAAGATGCTTTTTTTTTAAGATTGTATCATTTTTGAGTTCAGTTGCCCTGTTGCTCTCCTAAATACTTCCTCATCTTTTGATATCCATCATATTTTCAATATTCTTTTTCTCCAAAATACTTTCATCTAACATCTGTCTCCTTTTTCTTGGTAGAGAACCGCAGTGCAGACCTAGAATCCGGAAAAGGTGTAAAGAAATACAATCCCCAAAAACTCAGGGGCAGTACCGTGATTTACAGAAAATTAAGCACAGTTAATTTTGGCAGGAGCTAAATAAAGGCTGTGTCATATAGTGAACTGAGCTGGGCAACTCTCATAACGACTTTGGAGAGCAGCTAGACTCCAGAGAGCTCAGGTTAGCCAAGCACAAGTTTTATTTTAGCAGGAATTTGGTGGGTAAAGAAAGAAAAATGGCAGCAGCAGCTGTCGCTGGAACTCTGCTGGTATGAACTTTGAGGGCTTGAAGTCACCCAGTTTCTGAGGGTCTCTCCCGACCACGTACATTTTGCTGAAGAGGTACTGGCTATAACACAGCACACAAAATTGTGTTCTTATATTTATAAAGTTAGAAAGATACACCATTGTAGTGCCTGAAATCAGCCCCATGCAGATCTTTGCAGTGAGGTGGGAGATGTCAGCAGGAGCTGAAACACCTGAAGGCTTTACTCCTATAAATCATTTTACTGGCACTCATTACTCCCAAAAGAAAAAAAAAAAAAGGGGGGAAAAAAGGTGCCTTGTACTTCTGAGATTCATTTCTAACAATTCTTCCCATCAAGCAGCTTAAAGATGAGTAAATTTCATCTCAGTGAAGCAAAAGTGAAATGCATGACGATTATGTTGGAAACAAGACCCAGAGAGAGCACAGAAACCAGTCTCCTCCCCTCACTGTCATTTAGGATTTCCCCCAGCATCCAACTCTGCAAGCTGAGACCAAATGCAGCAAAAGTTCCTTTCCTGAGTGTTACTGATCAGGATTGCCCTCCAAAACTAACTTGGTAAGCTGAGCCTGCCCCTTCTGTCTCAGAAACTCCACTCTAAACCATCTGCCTCCTCCTTTTCCAAGATGAAAAGAACACTCTTCTCCCTCTTTTTTATCTTTTTATTCAGAATTCAAACCTTTTTTCTTCTGTTTTTTTTAATCTGTTAATAAACATGCTGGAGATTATCCCCTGGTCTCCCCTCCTGCACTCAATGGGATGAGTCTGAACACAAACCCCAATTATACCAAGCACAGCCCTCCACTACACACCGCTTTTGAGGTGATAATCTGATGTTAGACTTAATCATTCTAGAATTCATACAAACTTAAGATAATTACAATATTTTTTAAAATGTCATAGTAATTTAAAAGTTGTATGAGTATTCATCACTATCTTTCACTTACTTCTGGGTCTCCAATAGAGACAGCACATGAGAGATTAATCACAGAGATCTTGTCTGGAAGCTTTTCACACCCCTCCCTCCAGAATGGTTTAGCACTGGCTGCTCACACATTGCCCCAGATCTAAAGGCTGACATTTCTTACCTTCCATGGCTATTTTTGCTGCCAGAGCAAGGAATATTCCCCAGCTGACAAGACAGTTTGTGGGTCTCTGAGAGCAGCAGATTTTTCCTTTCAGGCCAAGAGATAAAGCAGCGTAGCCAGTATTCAAGCTCTCTGCTTTAATGTCCCAAATCTAATAACCAGAAGCTTTTAACTCTGTTCCATGGAAGATGATGTCCTTGTTCAGCTGATTATAACTTCATGAAATCTTAAATGCAGGGATGACAAGCTTCCCTCTGTGTTTAGGGCTGACCTTAAGATCGCTTTCAAGTCCAGATTCGTGGACTAGTTGCTAAACAACCCCACAGCACGCTGGCCAGATGCCCCCTGCAGCCACAACATCAGCTCAGACGAATATCTTGCCATGCAGAGGAGCTCACTCCACCTTCCAGCCACACCTTTCTTCATTGCACCTGGCTCTGGAGCATCATCTACCCATGACAAAATCCCCTGTTCTGCACTCTGAAATCTTTCTTTTCCTTCTCTGCTTCCCAAACGAAAGAGGAGACACCCTGTGTGTGTATCATCACTAGGAGAGGGCTGGAAGGACGTGTTTTATAACAATGTTTGGGAAAGAAGCCTATTCCATAGGTCACACAACACACTAGAGAGGGAAGGACGCTTGTGTTTCAGACTGGTCAAGGATGCAGAACTAGCACTTGCATCTCCAATTCTTTCTGAAAAATATGCAAGAGAAAAAGTTAAAATAGAGGGTTCCCCAAAACTTCTGTTTTTAAAAGAATAGAGAACTTCAGTACTTTTATATGTATTGAAAAATGGGCACTAAAGGATCTATGGAAACCAAACTCTGAGGTGTTTCTGGAACTGCAACACTAGTATGAAAGTGCTTGCAGCCTCAAAACCAGCCATGGAAAACCAAAAGGGGTCAGTCTCCAGGTCTTTGTGCACATTTCATTTTTTGGTGGGTTTGTTGGAGGAAATTTCTTTATGCATAATCTTCTGGCTCCCAAACAGCAGTGATTTGCTGGGCCCATTGTGTTGCAGAGAGAAGAAGTGAGTCGAAAACACCTCAGGACTTTCCCACGGGCATTGCATGACCTCGGGCAATTCACTGCAAGACCATTTGGAGATCTGATATTAAACAGCAACACCCACTTTTAGTAAAATAAATTAGATGCCTTTATGCTAGCACCTGGCAGGCATCCTCACCTTCCAGTGAAAATCTGAGGATCTTTTTAATGAAGTGTGCTGGACCCACAAGCCCAGTTCTGCTTCCAAAAAGAAACAAGAAAGGAGGCCTCGTGAGATGCCAACATAACCTTTCAAGTGCCCAAATTCAGAATCATGAGGGTTTTTTCCTTGGTACTTCTCTTTTACCCTGTAAAACAGTGAGATCTTTTTACCCATCAGACACAACTTTGTTTAACTTGACTCTTTGGAAAATTCAGAAACTTCCAGCTGAAGAGCCCCACCAAGGCTTACAGTTCTGCAGTAACTGCAGCTCTTAAAACACGTATTTTGCCTAAGAATTTCAGTGTTTGGTGCTTCTACAAACAGCATTCACATAAGCAGCCACAGTCAGTCATGCAGGAAGGAGAAATGGAAATTTTGGAAATGGGCTTTTAGGCTGGAGGAAGGTTCAGGAAGAGGAATTCATATTAGTGAAAAACAGATCCTGTGCAGGACCTACACATGGAAAATCGCCCCACAGAGACATTAATAATTTTAATTCAAACCTCACCACAGCTATCACATAGGGAGAAACGGATGACCATAACTCATATGGTCCTCACCCTAATTTTCAAGTCTGTATTTTCTATTAATTACTCTAATTAGGAAGCCCACCGATGCATAGGCAATGGTTCAGCAACATAATTACAGTGTCCTAAACACTGAGTCACATTTCAATGACCACATTCCTGCAGCTATCTCTTCTTAAGGATGCTCATTGCCAAGCCAATACAAACTGAAATGAAATTACTGGCTGACAGAAGAAAAACATGAAATGCAAATGTGTCAGTCTTGAGGAAACTTCAAGCACTCAAGGACAGTTGCAATCCAGAGAGAATTTTGCTCAAAATAATGTAATTAATTCATTTTAAACCCTTAATTTCTGTCCATTCACACTGGAAAATTTTCCTCTCCTTATATTTTGTTACGTGTCTTATTACATTTGCAAGGATATTTATCTCAATTTACAGAAATTTGTGTTAGCAGTTTACTGTGCATTTCTGCCCACAAAGCAGTGAGGGCTCCATCTTTTAACAGGTCCACGTTTTTATTTTTCTGTCTCAGCAAAACTCTTGCAAACTCCAACTACAAGCAGTTACAAAGGAATATGAAACCTCATGGGAAAAGGCCCGTTTATTACTCCTATTTTGCAGTCTCACAGTCATCTACTTGAACATGAAGTGATAGATAGATAGTATCCCTAGCAGTTGTTCTGCATTCATGCTAAACCAGCTCTCCTTATCTACTTTTTATCTTTGTTTAATCCCAGTGTTTTGAACTGCACTGTCAACAAAATACCTCTTTTCCAATGAGAAAATTATTCATGTTCATGTGACCAAAACTAATGAATTTTTAGAACTTTGTTTCTTCTCCTTGATGTAACCTTGAGTCTGAATTTCCATGGTTTATATTATTCAGTTTGGGTATAACACCCCTATAATTTCTTTCCTGCTTAGTACTTATCTTCTCAAAATTAATCCCATCTTAGAAAAGCTTTTTGTCTTAGAATGTCTGCAAATAAATCACTGTATTCTTAGATAATGGAAATTGTCAGTGATTAAATTCAATTTGATAGGGTATGAGTGAAATTTCTCTGACTAGTTATCAACAGTATCTTGATTTTAGGTTTGGATTTATCATTATATTTCCTACATTTCCAGCTGCCTGTACTTTCCTTCAGCAGTTCTCCATATTTCTTTTTGCAGATTGTTTTCTGCAGGCTCTTGAATATATGGGTATTTGGCAGTGATTTTGTAACGTATAATCAGAACTGAAAATTATAGTGATCCCATTTGTGTTATTATAGCTGAAGAATGTGTCAGACTTTCCATTTTAAACTTTTTACTCAAAAGAATCTACGTCTGGTCTTCCTTTACTGCCAAATATTTCTGCAAAATTTTCAATAAAAATAATGCTATTTATTAGTTTGAAATTTTTCTCAGGATTTCTGGCAGTGAGTGTGAGGAGATAGCTTCTCCTGCAACCCAAAATAAAAGAAGTAAATCTCTAATTTCCTGTCTCCTTATTCAGTGACTCCATTTTAGCCAAAAAAAGTTAGATGGGTTTCTTTTTAAGGACCTGTAGTATTAATGCAGTAGTGGATAAGAGGGATTACTTGAGAATGACTGGAATTATTTCCTTTCACTGAAAACATAATATGTTCCTTCAAGATAGTGCCAAGATTTTTCTGCCAGAGGAACAAGAAAATGGATAATAGAATCAGCTCTCTACTCTGGTTGGACTTACTTATTTTTTAAGCAAAATATCATCCAAAATAAACCAGATCTTCTCACACCCCAGAGCATCCTCTAGATAAGGGGACTGTAGCTGTAAAATAAGAAAATGCTTGGCTAGAGCTGGGAATAGGAGAAGGAACCTGAAGAAGAACCAAGGTAAGACTGGCCAGGAGATACTCACGCCAGCTGCTTCATTGACATATCCCACTGGCCTGACTAAAAGTCAGGATCCTTGCTTTGGGGCCCCTTACACTTTCTCCAAATGCTGCATACAACATATACTCCCTTCTCTTCTCTTTTTGCCTTCAGCAGGAGGAAAAAAACTGCACAAATGTAGTAAAATTTGGCCTTCCAGCTTCTTAAACCTATTGGTGAAATGACAGACAATGGCAAAATTCCATCCTAGAAAAGAGTAGAGTGGGTGACTCCAAGCATTTCTCACCTCATCACTCAAATTTTACCTGTTCTCAATTTCCAGCCCTTTGTTCTGCCCAAGGCAGCATAATCGAATTTCCTTTGAGTTTCAGCTGCCTATTCTACCATCAGCTCCTGGGGGACCTTGGGCAAGTGGTAAAACCCAGGTTTCCAGCAAAGCTGGGAAATTACAGCAGCCTCAGAGAGCGGTAAGACAGGTCAGCCTGCTGTGGTTTGGTGAGCTCAGCCCTGAGCACTTTGGCCCTGGCTAAATTTAGGCTTTGAGGCTATCAGAGATGGCTCTCAAGCACAGAGAGGGAACAGATGCCAAGAAGCTCTGCCATGTCTTCACTATCTTCATTTACAAAGGGATATTACAAGACTTCAGTCCTCTGGGAATTGGTTGTGTTGTAAGAGAAGAGTAGGAAATGTACCATAGGAAGAAAGACAGACTTCAAGCTTCATTTTGGTGATGCAGAACTCCTGGGTCTGTAAATAAGTCAGAAATCTTGTGAGAACAGTCTTGGTTCTGAGGATCTCTCTGTTTTCTTTCCACTAAAGCGCGGAAATCCTACAAAATGGAATTTTGCCTCCTGATATTTGGACACATCCAGTTCTGGTCCTACTCAGTGAGCAAGATTTCTTTCTGAGCTGGGGTTTTTTTGCCAGTTAGTTTGCATAAAATGCTGAGGATTAGAAGAACTAGGCTCTCAATGTACTTAGCGCATACATTTTACATAACTTTTTAAAAGGAAATAACAGTTATGAAGACTGAGATAACACATGCCAGTTTTCCACTATGAAATACATCCTGTTGTCAGTATTTCCATTCACTCTCATTGCCCATAATCAAAGGCAGTGGGAATAAACTCTGGAAGTCTCACCTTTGGTGGATTGACTCCAAACCTCAGTATGGCATGTCTGACATGACGCATATGGAACATCCATCGCCTTTGAACTAAAACCTGCAACAAGGGGTTCTCTAGAACTGCAGACAGCAAAGCTGCCAGCAAATGGGAATGAGAGCTGGAAGTAAAGAATGAGGAAATTTCAAAACCTCTCTCCTCGGCTTTCTCGGGTGATTCCCTGGCTGCTGTGTTAGATCCTCAACATCAGAGCGACAGATACTAAAATCAACCTTAAATATTTGTGTAAAACACTGGACAAGGCAAAAATCCCTGTCCTAAAGGGCACTGCCCTGCGAATCTTTTCTCACGTCTCCAAGCCATCTGATGCCATTAAGTGAGCTCACGTTGCCTGAAACTCATCCAAAGGGTCATGCCAAGGGTCATCTTGGATCTTCTACAACAGGTAACCCGTGCTTTAGACAGGGAGGAGGACTCAGCGGTGGGCTGGAACCACAACACACTTTGTTGAAAGTTGGCTGGCTTTAAAAACCGTGGAAGAACCTGCCTTGGGTGGTAAAGGAATAGTTTTTAAGAAGTTGTCTACAAAGCCATCAGTGACTCACTGGTTTCCCAGAGTATTGCATTCAGGGAGCAAACTTAAATCCCTGAATCCAGAGTACAGACCTACAGCTCTACCCCCCTGGGCTAAGAGCTCACTCCTGAATAAAGCACTGTAGTTGCAAGGGTCACTTTTTGCCTGCAAACTTTACATTGGAAACCCTCATGTATGTGGCCCAAGCCAAACAGAGAGAGTTCATAAGTTTTTGGGGGTAGCATATTCCATATTTTCCCTGCAGTTTATGGGCAAATTAATTCTAATGCATTCAAATTACATCATGAAGTGTAATGTAAAGATATTTCATGAAGGTTACCTTAATAGGGTGTGAAAACCTGATGAAGGGTAATTCAGAGGGAACTGCTTGGCCCATCTCCTATTTACTTGGCAACATTACTGCCTTAAAAAACCCTTAAATATATTACTTATTTTTATGGCTCAAAACCTTTTAATTTGAAGATTTTTATGACTCCCTTACAATACACATCGATTTAAATAATGTTTTAAACTAAAACGGATCATTTACTGCCAACTGTGCTTCAGGCATATCATTGATTAGTCCAAGTGTGATAAAACAACCTTGTTTTTATTCATACTTTAGGAGAATAATAAAACCTGCATACTTGGAAATACTGAAGCAATATCTTGGCCCAGAGCTATTTAACTATGAATTATTCACATCTAGTTTATTTTTTTTTCTTTTAAATTCATGAATCCCCAGAATGGTTTTGTAAATTGTATCAGTGAAACCATGTTTCTAATTATTAAAGGGAGGGGGGAGGAATCAGAATGCATCATATATGAAAAGGGGTCATTTTTTATTTGGTTTTTTTTGCAAGCCACTGTGAATCTCCTTGGAAATTAGTTATTCAATATTCTCATTATATTTTAATTTGTGGTCCACTGGGAGAGAATACAGAGAGAGCTACTTTTTTCAAGTAACTTTTGCAAACAAACTCATTCTCACATCCTGTAACACCGGAACTGCTCAAATATAAGATTATTTAGGGATTTCACAGAAAACTGACTGGTAGCCCACTGCCCAGAACTGGTCTGAAGTGATAGAGGAAATAAGAGAAATAGAAACAATTTTTTTGCATCTTCATAAGAAATGGTTCCCGTAACAGTGATAAAATGTCTATCTGGATATCACACTGCTGCAAGTGGGACTTTTTCCTTAACTGCTGCAAAATGTCATAGACAAAAATATCTTTTTCAAGTGAAAAAACCCAAACATTCATCCGACTCTAGCAATCCTTCCACCCTGTGTAACCTAACAATACTTTCTGCACACACCACAGTCTGAACCATGACAGTGGAAAGAATGAGACTGAGATAGAACTTTCTTCTTCCATCACTGAATTTCAGTAGAACATGAGCAAATCATTTCAGTGCACCTCCAGTCCCTACACACGCACACACAAGTCTTTGTTTTATTTGGAGCACAAACTCTTCAGTCTACAAAACACTTACGTCTGTATAGTACTCAGTGTAAATCTCTACTTGGTAAATACTGACATTTTGTTTCCTTATACAATCACAAAAAACTATATGGGTTGGAAGGACAGCATCTAGCCCAAAAAAGGAGTTCAAAGCAGGCCCAGCTGGATCAGCCTACACAGAGACTTGCCGAGTTTTGCATATATCCAAAGCTGGTGTTTGCAAACCTCTCTAGGTCTGTACTCCTGAGTGATAAACCTCATGGTAAAAACCTTTCTCCTTTTATCTTATCAGAATTTCTTCTCTTTCAGCTCAAGTCCACGGCCACAGGACTCCAGGTTTGCCCTCTCTATACTCTCCATTTAGTTGCAGTAAGATCTCCCTTTACCATCTCTTTTTCTGCTCACACTTCATGTTCTCCAGCCCCTTGACTGTCAGGTAAGAGGTTCTCAAAACCTCCTGATGTTTTACCTGCAGGTTTTCCTCTCCTTCAAATATATTTGTAACCAGGGCCTCAGAATTGAGTACAGCTACCAGAGTTGCACACCAAGAATGATGCTGTGTCTCTGGCTACCACACCTGTAGAATGCACTGAGCCTTCAGCAGTAAGACAGAGGAAACAGAATAATTAAGGGTTACTGGAAGAAGGGGCAAGAATCGGACAGCAAGCAATGGCCTTAAATGCTGATTTCCAACTTGAAAGCAACATCTCCAGACAGCCAGAGCAGATAAAATGGTTCTTTGGAACAGAAACCCAAAACTACGGAGAATTGACAGATACTCAAACACCAAAAATTCACTAATCACAAAGTGCCACTGCATGCCATCCAGTCTTACAAATAATAAAATTTCAGACAAAAATATATGACAAAAAGCCATTAGCAGACTGTGTGGAGCCTCAAAGGGATCTGTGCTGGGATTTGCAATACTCACAGTTCTTCCTAGGACTTAAAAATTTATCTGGATGTTTGTTACTGAGGACACTTAAGAGTTTCGAAGTCTGGAAAATGCCAAGAAACTCAGCACAGAGCTTGCAACAATGAAAAATGAGAAGAATCCAACCTTTTAACTTGGCTTCAAGGCCACATGTGGTTGCACTCTCCAGATGTATCTGCCATACTGGGCTTAGCACAAGATTAGCCTGGAAGAATTGTGTCTTTTCTCACTTTTACTCCACAGCCAGATGGGTTAGAGGACTTCTCTGAGATGGAGAAAGCTCACATTTAAGTCAAACTCTTTTCACTGCATGGCTCTCTTTCTAGACTAAGGCAATTCTTCTGTATACGGCTACAAGCAAATAGCTGGAAGTCTGTGAAATGTCTATAGGAAAGATGTTGTTTTAGAAGTATCAGTTGACAACAAAAATGAGTCTTCAAGGTGCTAAGAGTAGAAGCTTTAATTTGTTTTACATTCTCTCAGGAATCCAATGCCAGATGTTAATCTTTAAGCAGGCATTACCCTCCACACTCCAGAACTGCATGTTTTGAAAAAAATCCTAGCCCCTGATTCAACTCATAAAAATCTATGTGCCTCAAATTCTGTATAGATGTAGTCCCAACACCATGATGGGAATTCTCTGCACAGTTTGAGGTAAACCAAGCCATGTGTTCGAATACTTGCACCAAGGGAGTCAAACAACAGAGGTATTCTCACCTCATTGACATTTTCCTAGTTTTATTTGGCTCGTGGAGCATTAAAATGCTGAAATTGGAAAGCAAAAATTATTTTAAGATGCTGCACATGATGAAAAACAATGCTTTCGAGTAGCATGATGAATTTGTTGGGGAGTGATTAGACATTAATAGCAGGTTCGTGTACTTAATAAAGTTTGCATAGCCAATTTACACTTTATAAAGTGTGGCATTGTTCTGGAGTGTGGCCCTGATGTGGACTTTATGAAGCATGCAGGAGGCAGTGCACACTTTATGAAGTCCACATTGAGGATAAGTATCAAATTAAACAGGAAAAGCACACCAAGCTCTGATATGTGACTTGGAAACTCATGCCTGCCTGCATGAGTTGTTGCTGAGGTCATCCTGGGGCACACAAATCCCCACGAATTCCCACTGTAAAGGCAACCAAAACATCCAAATGTGACTTCTACCAACCACATGCAAGGAGGCTGGGCACCTAAGAGTGCAGTCTTCTGCTTGAATTTTAGAAAAGTGCATTCCTCCCTGATGTCTTGACCCCTTTTTGTCAGCATCATGCTTTTACCTTCAGTGAGGGCACATTGGTTCTTAATGGCTTTTCCTTAAATTTGGCTGTTTTAAATTTAGCAAAATTTACTATATCCGAAAGAAAACCCTGCTTAATGAAAGGCTACAGATGTTGGCTCCCAAAGTCACACTAATTAGGCAGGTTATTTTTCCTTCCTTCTCCTCACACCCTTATGATCCAATGCGCAAATCAAAGTTTGCAACTCTCCTTCAAAACACTACAAATGCTTTCATGTCTCATTGGAAATATAATCTGTGTTGAGTTTGGTTTACGTTGTAGATAGAGAATGAAACTTCCCAAATGAAAGTTCCCTTTTTTTTTTTTTAAATTTCTCAATGCATGCGTTGCCTGTGAAATACAGAAACCAGATGGTTTATTAAAAAACAGACAAAAAAATGAACAGCTCTAAACATTGCATGGATTTTTTTTTTCCCTAATTAACAAGCTATCAATTAGATGATCTTAACTCCCTTTTGAGGAAAACTGGCCGTTCAGATTCATATTTTGATTGATCACACCACAAACCTTTTAGTTTACAAACAGGTCATTTCAGAACTACAGTTTTAGTTGTCTGACGTGCAGCAGCTTAGTGGGGTTTGGGTTGCTACGTTGTGAGCTCTGGAAAGGATCTTTTCCTTTATAACCCAAAAATTATTTCAAGTATGGCATTGCAATGCAGATGACACAATCTTTCCAGCTACCAAATCTATGAGCTAAGATGATTGATTTTATCTAGTTTAAATCTGTATGAAATTGATTAAATAACCTGGCAAATTCTGTCATTCAGCTTGGGAGAGACAAACCCAGCGCAACGTTCCAACAGCTGCTTCATTGCTTGTCCATTACTTAACAACTGAAATACAGCAGTTTGTGTATGACTGGGAGAGGCACAGATATTGTTTTAGAGCATCATTATGAGTCTGGTAAATAGGTTTAGACTAAGGATATGAACGCAAACTCAGTGTAATTTTCTGTAGCAGGATTTAAAGGGCTCATGATTGGCAGCATAACTGATTGTATTGACCAAAAGAGCCGAGGACATCTGGCTTTCTAGCCCTAGAGCTGAAAGACCATATGTTATAAAAAATACAGTGTGAGAGGGGAAAGACAGTTGTAGACTGATATACACAAGGAGAGGTCAAAGCTAACACAAGCCAAATCCTGTCACCAATGTTGCTCCAACGAGGGATGAATGATGTAGGGCTGTTGGGACACTCATAAATGTTGTTGACTTGTTGACCAACACAGAGGTGGGCTGATGGCTGGATATCTGCGAAAACCTCAGGGACCCCTCCAGTTCACCTGATGATGAGAGGAAGAATAGTTTACATTACAAGTGCCTACAGCTTACCAAAAGTGTCCCAGGTTTGTACCTTCAGCTCTTTCACCAAGCTTCAAGTGAGTACAGTGTAATAATTTAAGATCAAAGAAGGGCATATTGCAATTTTCAACATCAATCCCAGTTTCCCCTGCTTACAGTTCTGGAAACAATGCATCCATTCAAATTCATGGCAAGCCCTCCATTCACTCATAATTTACTGTTTGATGCCCTTTTTTCAAATGCTAATGTCAAAGTTGAGGTCATAAACATAAAATCTTTGCTTTTGCTGTTCCTTTCCTTTGCTGTTCACAAAAAGACAGCAATTTTTTAGGCCCTTCTTACAGTATGGGCTGAAAAAAAAGCAAACCCTCCACTGGATTGGGAAAAAAAAATTATTTTTATACATAAAATAAGAAGTGAAGATGTTGCTTTACGGAAGACCAAGTGCTGCAGGCTGGTGTATCTTTCATTTTTGTCAGTGACCAAAGAAAAGGAAGATATATTGAAAATTGTTCATGAATATTGTGTTCAAGAAATGAGGATAGTAGAGATCTTTTCTCTCTCAAAGTCACAATAATACTTTCAAAGGCTAAATAAACAAAATTCACACCAAGTTGGCTGGAATTTTGAAATGTGCTAACTCAGCATACTGCTGAAGTTTCTGCTGAATTGAGCACTTTTTATTCTTTGAAACAAACATCTGTGATTCAGTGTGATAGATTTTAGTATAGTTAGACAATACAACAAGATGGTTTTTAGAGGAAAACATCAGCATGAATGAATGGTTCTTGCCAGCTCCACAATACATACTTTTAAATTATATTGAATAATAGATTTCTCTCCAGATTATTCCTATAAAAAAAGAGTAATCTTTTATATTATTAAGTGAAGTCAACAGAGCAGATAAAAGGGTATTTTTTCACCAATATATGGTATCAACCATTTTAAATTGGAATTTTTACACTGTATAGTAAACTACAACATTTTTGTATGTTGGTGGTTTAAGGTTACTTAATGCACTGACTTGAAAGCTGCCAAGGCACAATATGTAGTGCAGCCAAGCACTTCACTACAAGTCACAAAATCATTCACTTCCATTGCTTGTTTTCACAGGTAAAGTTAATCAAACTCATACTAAACAAGAGCAAGGACGGGGAGGAAAGCAAATTCATTTCAGAATCCTCAGGAAACGGGTGTTATTTTCCACTTCCCAAGATAATTAGCAGATGTGATCCCCAAGCTTGAATCAATTTCAGTCTTGGACTTCTGATATTTTCTTGATCAAATTAATCCCAACCACTAGTTATGTGTGGCATTTTATAGTTCTTTCCCCAGCTTTCATAAAGGATTTTACACGATAAGGGCCCCAAATCAGACAACTGCTTTAATTTAAAGGAACACAGGCTGTACGCAGAACACACGGTCATTACTGCTCACAATCCCAGACCCAGCATCCGCAAGGAAGCATTAAAGTTCTCTAGATACTTGCAAAAGACCATTGCATAACATTTAATTTAGTATTCAGTAATAATTTAGTCACTGGATTCAGATGATAAAGTGGATACAGATGTTCATTAGCAACAGGAACACAGGCAAACAATGAAGCATTCCAAGAAACTGCTACAACTGAAAGGTCCAAGGCTGACCATCACGTGCTGCACAGTCACAAACATCTCTCTTTAGACCAAAAAGCGAAATCTGACCGTTCCACCATCTATAGGAGTCCAAACTACATATTCTCCTTCTGCCCACGTGTGCAGAGTAAGGCCATTTTATACTGGGTATCTTTAAGTCTCAGTGGTCTAAGACAGGTCTGGAAGTGTTCAAAAGGCACATGGATGTAGCACTTGAGGATACTATTATTCTGAGCATGCTGAAGCCTTTGCAACCTTCCAGCCAACCAGAATTTTCTCCTACACATATTTTCATACAAACAGGCTTCTCTACCACCCCTCTTTTCAAAATATCTCCACTGGCTGAGAGGCAGGGATTCATAGCCTGGCTTTGCTGATCCTATTTCTGGCAGCAGCAATAGGCAATGAGAAAGGTTCCCTCTGGGGCCTTTTCCAGAGATATTTTCTCTCACAGCTTCCCAATGGAGGAGGTAAACACAAAGAGGATCATCTGCAGGGAGCGACAGCTTCGTTTGTCACGTCAAACATCCCAGGCTCTATCCCTGTCGTCTGGAGGGAATCATTCACACGGAGAAGATTAGCCCAAAGGATTAGCATGCAGCCGGATTATCCACACACATGGCTCAGCCAACTAATAAACCAGCACCTTTATGCATTTTTTGCCTTTTAACCTCCCGATTTCCAGACTTCTGATATTCATCCCTTTGAGCATCACCATATTTCAGGGGATGATGAACTCACGACGAAGAGGAGGTTTTGGCTACTCTGGCGTGTCTGAGCCGTGTCTCATCAGCCACAAGATGTCAGTGTTGCTGAATGTTATTATTCTCACCTGCACAGAGGCGTCGAGAGATGCCGGGGGCAGCTGTCAACACCAGGCTCTATGCAGAAAGTCTAACGAAAGACCCACAGCAAATAACACACAACAAAGGGCAATAAAAATTTGCCCAGAAAAGTGCGATTTGGCCTTAACCGTAATAAGTAAAACTCGAACTACATGGTAATTGCTGCCACCTACTCCTAATCCTTCTCTCTTTTTACAAGCCCCAACTCATGAACACTTGAGCATGGTAGATGGTCCTTGCACAGCAACATCACCAGGAAAGGAGCAAGCAGGGTGACACCAGAACTGTTTCATCATGAAACGATTGGTCCATCCCTCCAGAAATGAGGCTCTCCAGAAACCCTGGCTCTACCCACTCTTACCAAACATGACATCTGAAATTAAAGAACATGGCAATAGCTATCTCCGTGTTTTACTCTTGGTATTTGCTTCCACACCCGTCTGGCTCTGACAGCAAACTCTGCCCACGTGGCTCTGTCATGGAGATCTTTCCATGCCCAGACTTGTTTCCTCTCTGTATCACCTCCCAAATGAGTGTATGAGCGCTCATTTTTATATGGCCAAATCAGTTTACTGGACTATCTGGTTTTAAAACACCCTTTCCTCACACCCTTTCCTCTTTCCAACCCTTCCCAAAAGGTCGAGGTCAGGCAGAAAGGGAACTTTTGAACCGATATTGTTGAGGACTTAATGCATTGTGAAACTGCACCTCGGATTTCCTCTGCAGACCGACCGACCCATGTGTTGATTATTTTTCTGCTTCCTTCTTGGTTGCAAGAGATTTGCTTCACCAAACACTGGCTTGACTTCCACTACTAAGTATAGCAGAACATGGGTACATTTAGCATGAGAATTCCTGTTTACATTGTTTGCTGCCATTCATGTCCTCCGAGCTTGTTTACTTTTGGAATCACAGGAAGCATGACTGATGGGAGTGGAGACAGGACTGTTCACTATGCGAAAAATTTTAGATGAATAGAGATAGATGACTTTAAACTCACTTGAAATTATAAAAATATGCAATAGCAGCATGGTTATTTGAGCTTGGAAATAGACAATTTAATACATTTGATCTGTTTACTTTCTTTTCACAAATGGAATCATAGAATGGCTTGGGTTGGAAGGGACCTTAAAGATCATCTAGTTCCACCCTTGCTGCCATGGGCAGGGACACGAATCTATGTCCCAATAGCAATGCACAAATATAACTCCATGATCATATCTCCCAATATGCAAGTATGTCTCCCAAATCCAAATATTATAAATATGGGGGGCATATTTAGGAGCAAAAGAAGATTTTTGCCTTATTCTTATAACCTTTCCCTGGCTACATTCCCTGCCTCTCTTTTTCTTCCCGAAACAGAGCCGGTTCCTTGCAAAATAGTTTACATAGGTAAAGCCACAAAAATAAACTTCTGAGAAATTCTTTCCTATTTCTAAATCTTCCCTCCACTTGTGCTGAACACCTCAACCAGGAAAATCCATTCCCAGTGTAATAAAAATCATTCTTCATAATGACAACTCCTGACAGCTCCTCCCTGTTCCATTAAACATTCAGGTTGTAGAGACTATAAATCCCTGTATTTATCTCCATCCCATCTTTGCATTGTGTTGAAGCTGGAGTCAGGGATCCTGTTTGCTTGACACGTTCCTGCCTCCCTGTTAGTGACAGCAGGCACAAACATGCCAATATTCACAGTTTAAGGTTGCTGGCGTGCCCGGCTGCTGGGCAGAGGCGTGGCTGGCTCTGTGCTGCAGCACAGTGACCATTTGTCTGTGCTTTCCAGCTGCCTGGAAATCTGGTACATTCATGCCCAGAGTGGTAGAGTTGGCAGGAGTGCAGTGGTGAAATTCTCAGAAAAGCCTGATGGTTTCTGTCGAACTCGCTTGCCTCATTGAAAAGTTGCATTTGCCGGGGTCATCTGAGGATGAGGATGACTGGGATTTGTTTTTTTTTTCCTGGGGTCTCAAGTGGTTAAGACTGTTTCTATGCAAATTTTAATATTTCCAAGATATTTACCAAAATTCCATAGGCTTGCAAAGACTGCGTACTACAACCCCTTGGGGAGATGGAAGTTAGTTTTCAACAGAATTCCTGGAAAAGTTAAAGAGGTGACTGAAGCAGGGTTATTTGATCCACCTCATATGTAGGTAGCAGGCCAGCTTAGCTAAACAAGGTATTGTGCTTCAAATAACTAGAGCAGTCTAAGAGGGAAATGTTGGGACGGCATGGGAAAGGATTTCATCAGCCCAAAACTAATAAAAACAGGGGTGGAAACACAAGACTTAGGAACTAGAGAGTGGAGGAATATCTAATTTCAGGCACTCTGGTGAAAAGGTGAAACTGCCTCGTTAATGTATACTCTGGCATAAGCCAGTTCTGGCATCAGAGCTTGCCCTTGGGGGATGCCTTTTTCACCTGCTTTTGTTTATTTTCACCCCCAACAACTAGGAATTTTGCTGGTGGGAGGTAGGGCATGGCAAAATCCTGGATTTTTTTCTTTTTTGAGAGCGGACTTACAGAAAGAAAAATAGAGTTCTTCTTTTAAATTACAAAAGGGCTAACATCATCTGTGTGGTTTAATTCAGTTTCACATGCAATAACCTTTCAAATGGTGCTTGAAAGTCAAGTCAAATTTCAATATAAATGATATCGTCAGGTTAACATTAACGTATGAGACACTGCCCTTTATGTTTTTCTATCATCCCTTTGAATGTGTTGAACAGTAATTTTAATAGAATCATAAAAAACTTCAATTTCCTCTGTAGATTTACCAATGCCAAGAGCAGTAAAAGAGTTATGCTTCTGTCTTGTTTGTAAGGTTTGTGATTATTTTAACATCTCCATTCTTGCAGGTCTTGTGTACTTAGAGCCTAAGCTAAGCCTGGAACCTCTTTGCTTAGCAATACCATCCCAGGAAGAACTGCTCAAATTCTATTGTCCTTTCTTTACTTCTTCCAACATGGAAGTTAGAACTGGAAACTACAAGTGAAAAAAAAAAAAAGGAGATATGGAAATATCCAGACACTAATGTGTTTCATAATTTGGCTTCAGTGAATATTCAGAACTGTGAATTAAACAAGGGCACCAGAAAGTTATTTAAATATGTATCAGATGCAGAAATTTAAGCCTGCAAAGTAATTTCTTAAGAAACATTCAAGTGACAGAAAACAGTGGGGAGAGCAAAGATACAATCTCAGCTTAAGCTACAGCCTTTCAACATGTCTCTGTCACAGCAGGAGGGGGAACGTGTCACCACAAGCACCGCTGGGGCGAAGAGGGCGCAGGACGAGTGTCACCCCACACACGCCAGCTTTGGTGGCCACAGCACCCCATCACCCATGCAGCCACCTCATGCTGTCGAAAGCAACTGTGCAAAGGGATGGGAAATCAGACCATGCCAGCTAGGAGCTGGGGATGCAGCCATTCCTGCCCTGGAGGATGGAACAGCCATGGTGGATCAGGTGTGGAGAGCCTGACTCACCCCCTCCTGTGGTGCGGCAAAGTTGGCCACGGGCGAGTGCTCTGTGTCCCCAGCCAAAGGCAGCCCCTGCCCAGCACAGGTGGCACCCAGGGTCTGTCACACCACCCAGCCTTCCTGCCCCTTGGAACACCCACTCTGGAGGTACCTGTGGGTTTTGAGCAGCTGCCTCCCTTCTGCTTTCCTTGCCCAGTTTCAAAGAGGAATCACTCGTCCTGGCTGAGTGCCTCCAGAAACCGTAAATGCTGCACAAAGGAGTATAGATTTACATTTTTTCCACATTTGGGCTGTGAGCAAGACGTGGCTTCTTGTACAGAGGTAGCTTGATTAGCATTTAAAAATTCACAGATATAGAGATTGGCTTAAAAAAAATTTGGTGGGGTTTTGGGGAATTTTTGCATTGACACCTCTGGTGAAAAGCTTTCATCAAAATCTTCTCTGTTTCCTAAGGAAAAGTATTGTTTTGGCCATGTGAAAAGGCAAAATTAAATAATCCATCTCACCCCAGTGTTTCTGGGGCATCATTTCAGGGGTAGAAAGGCATTTTGCAGCTGTTAGGAATATTTGCCCAAACTTGGCCAAAACAGCCATTTCCTCTTACACACTTTCAGTGAACTTTTTAAGGTGCAAAAGTACAACTTCCAAAAAAACTGTGGAAGTGTACCTCTGCTTCCAGTATGTAGGCACAGAACTGGAGTTACTCAAGCTTCCAGTGCCAGATATTGTAAGCTGCCCTCGGACGTGGGTTATGGCATCAAGCCACAGGTTTCACAGTATTACAGGACAAGTCTTCCTTGGATGAGCACTGGCAGGTCATCTCATTTTTTCAGATGCCTTCCTGCAGATACCAGCTGTATGATTTCCATGTAGCTTTGCTATGAACACGTGAAGAACTGCGAAATACTAAAGGCTCTGAAATAGAACGTCATAATCCTCTTATCCTGGTGCATTTTTGGCACAGAGGTGTCTGGCTCCATTCAGCACCTGTATGATAGGTCAGTTAATGCCTCTTTACAAGGCCTTTATGGACAGAAATGTAGTAGTTTGGGGGAATTACTAAGATCCTGTAAAAATGAGATGGACTAAAAGAAATCCAGGACAAAACTAATAATCCCATATTAGTTACTAAACAAAGCCAGAGGCAATATTTAATAATGGGACTAAAATACCTTTGATCACATTACCTGAGAGTTCAGCATGATGCAAAAGTATCAGTGTAAAGCTGTGATTTAAAAAATAATCTTTAATTACGGTATTTCTTAACTTAAAACACTCAATTCACCCTTTATCAATTCACAGAATGTAGGATTTTTTTTCTTCTACTCATGAATTAGCTATGCAATGCATCCTCTCTAAATTCACAGCATTTTGATCTGAAACAGCCTGAATATTTGGAGATGATTTATTGTGTGCCTAATGATTGACTTCTTTTCTACTTTTGACTTTTTTCTGCTGACTATTATTCTAATTTCTTAAGAGTTGCCTTTAATGTCTTGCATGGTAAGCAATAATTTTGTATGATTGCATATCCCTAGGTTAGGATTAGCTACATCCAAACTTATCCTACATTTATTTTTAGCAGAGAATGTCTTGAGACTTTACACTTTAAGCATCAGTCATGACATGAGACCAGCCCACAAGAACAATCTGGATGATCCATTTTTTAGCAGACATGTATAATGCCAGTAGGACATAAAGTTTTGAGTCCAGAAAATGCTTAATTGTGTTTCTGAATTGGGCCCTGGATAAAACATTAGCTATGGTTATTTGCAAGTTACATTTCAATATCCAGCTTTTCAGGCTGTGTGTTTTTGTAGTTGCAACTTTCCACCTCCCCCGCACCGATTTAAGTGATGTTATTCTTGGCTAATAGTAATTGTGAGAAAATTGAATTCCATCTGTTTCCACCAAAAGCGGAAAATAGAATGTGAGAATCAATAGAAGACTGCACTTGTTATACACATTTGTCACAATCAGTGACTTTGCTAAGGAAACATGTCCGCAAGTATGATTTGCAAAATAAATAGCAAGTCACAGCATCTGATCACCAGCTGGCTTATTTAAAAGTCAGAGCCTCTTCTGACAGCTACGGATCATGAACTTTTAGGCATTGCATGGCCCCTCCAGACTCATTCAAGGGAAAAGACATCTTTCAGCACACAAATGGATGGAGCAGAATTTTAATACAGATCTGGATGTGCACTCCTCATCAAAGTTTTGGGTTTACATCTGGTAGTTTCCCCATCCTAGATGATCACTTTCTCATATCCATGCTGATTACTCCATATCTCTTGTAATTTCATACGTACTTGCTGTGCGTCACCAGAGATTTTTCTGTGACTAATGCCAGCATCATTTCAGGTTTTCTCCTTAGCTAATGTTGTCAGAACTGAAATCTCTGTGACTGCGTTTGGCTGAGCTGTCCTACCCAAGCCATTCAGTGATTCACTGCCATGACCAGACCACAAAGAGGCAAACATAGAGCACTTTAGTAAGTCCCAGCAAGCCTGTGTTTCATGTAGAGGCATAGCACCACTCTTTTTTTCTCGAACGCATATTCAACCGACCTCGTAGGACATACCAGTGTCTTATCTGCCTGTTTTTATCACAACCATTGGCTGGGTGGATCATTTCAGGAGTCCTTCAGCAAGAATTGCTAGATTCCTTCCCAGAGTACAGTGTGTACTTTATCACAGTTTGCAACACCTCTGCCTAATTCTGCTACAGTCCCTGTGTAATACAGCATATTTTTGCAGATGGTGCTGCGACACAGCCAGCGCGTGATTTCTTGCTGTGTCAACAAAGCCTAGTGGTAGCAGAGCACCTTCCATCCCCCACTGAACCCATCTCCCTACGCATGTGTGCAGTCTACCATCCACAGGCTGCCCCATCCCCAAATAAAGCACAGGTCTGGGGTGCTGACAGGTATCAGACTGGTTGCTCTGAGCTTGGGATCTCCCCGGCACTGGGCAAACCTCCCCTCCAGGTCAGCGGCACAGGATGAAGCTGGACTCACCTCCACCCGCTGGCACCAGGAGGAAGACCAAGGCCACCCCAGCTGTGTTAGCCAAGAGTCCCTCCCAAGAATAACAGGAACAGCTCACAAATTTAAAAGGTGAATTGGGGATTCCTCAGTCCTTAGGAAATTCACAATCATGTAACTAGCATGGTTTTCATAAAACGGATGCTCGACCTTAAAATCTCAAGGGCCTTGAGCTTCAAAGTTAATGCCTGTTGTTTGCCAAAATGCAAAGGAAAAAGGTGTGTTTGACTGCTGCACTGCAACAGTAAAAAAAAGGAGTCATTGACAAGGAACATTGTTAGATGAATAATGCCATTACGTTCGTTAACAGAATGCCTTCATCTGGAACTCTCTTTGCCATACCTGGGCTTGAATTTCAGCAAAGCATACATGCAGTGAAACCTGGGAAGTCCAAAGTGGTTAATTACAATGTTCAGCAGCCTAAAAAGACTCCCACAGGCAGAGAGATTTAAGGCAGCCTGCAATTTAGAGGGAAGCAAGTAAAAGGGGACAGAACAGAGAAGTGTTACAGAAAGAACCACTTGGGACAAATAGGGTAAAATTAGGTGTTTAGTTTTTCCTAGAGGCTTCCCTATAGGTTAGGCAGTTATAACATAAAAATTCTTAAACGAGTCAAAGAAATATTTTCTACAGTGCCTAACAGTGATGAAGATGTTGGAGGGAACCAGGAGTCAACAACTTTAAAAGAGGGCAGACACTTTAATTTATATCAGTAATTATCCCAACTGAGATAAAACATATGGAAATGGATCTGTAGCAAGGTGCAGGGCAAAAGCCAGTTGCAGAAGGCCAGGCTCCATATGATATGGACTTTTGATATCAGCTGACAGTAAGGTGAAGCTTTGATAATTTCATAACAAAGCCATAGTTCCATAGTACAGTGAGTGCCAGATGCAAACAAGTTTTTCCAAGTCTTACTTTTTAAAATTCAGGGGGTTGACAAATGTTAGTAACACATATATTAGCGTAATTTTCATAGAGGTTACAGAGAGACATGCAGCTATTATTTCTTTCCCAGTCATTGCAGAGTCTCTCCCTGACTTTTCCAGCAGGAAATGGCCAGCTTAGGAACGGGGACAGCATGTGGCTCCAGTCAAAGTGAACGTAATGGGAAATGGAAAACCCTGAATGGGGCAAAAGTTCATGAGTTTGGTGCCAGTAATCGGATACTTCTAAGCTTGTTTGGGTTTTGTTGGGGGGTTTTGGGGCTTTTTTAAGGAAAAAAAACCTGGTGAAATAAATTATATCTGGGAGGAAAATTAAGCGCTCTGGGGATGAAAGCATGAGTAAACTGACGTGCCAAGATCTGAAGGTAAAAGCCGTGGCAGATCCATATCCTGCATAAATCAAGCAGATACAGAGAGATGTACTGTACTGACCAGCTGGTTATCTGCTTCCTATCCTCAGAGGCAAGATGTCCTGACCACATGTGCCCTAGCACAGGCTGAACCTTAATCCAATCCCCAGAAAAATGATAACCGACATCTATCTTGAGAACAACAATCAAATCCAGGACACTCTTAGTTAAAAAATGAATCCACGTCCTTTGTTAAAAGTGAGGGGTTTTGAAACATCCTGATTTTAAAGATTTTGTGTCTATTCTTCCTACATGAGTTTCTGAGTTTTGAATCTTTCAGGTGTACTCAAGCCTGATTTCCAGGTCACGTCTCATGATTTGGTTCCTGATTCTTTTTTCACGACCATCTGCTTCCAGCTGCCTGGTTTTGCAGTTCAGGTTGCAGAGGTATTTATTGTTTCTGACTGCAAGCAGGTAAATTCCCAATGTCCACTGCAGCAAAGTTCTGATTGTGAATTGTGTCTGATTGTGTCATTAGGGTGCTGGGACTGCCCCCCTCCAGGAGAAAAACCAGCAAATATTGACCCAACAAGCATCCAGAGGAGTAACTCTATAAATAGATGGTTGATAATATAGAAAGGTAAGTGATAAGAGATTAAATTATATACATACAACTCAGTGATGTTTAGAAATAGATATAGATATGTAGAATAGATATCAAGAACAGCCTAAAAATTGAGGTGTGCTGGTGCATGGGGAATTCCAAACCCAGTTTTATTGTGGCCCAGTAAAGATGAGGACTTGCTTGGCACTCATGACAGTCATGCTCCAGTTTCTCAAACTGAATAATGGCTAAACTCTGAGAACAGAATTTCATCCTAAAGTCGAAATCTAAATCTGCCCTTTTTCAGTTTAAAACCATTGTCCCTTGTCCTGTTGTTGCCTGCATAAACACTCCCTCCTCCTTTTTATAAGCCCTGTTAAGGTACTGGAATCTTTGGAAAGATTCCTGCCTCAGCTTGCACTTGCACTGCTGCCCACCACGCCACAGGCTGAACAGACTTTGTGTAATGTGAATCTCCTTGCACAGAATCCCTGCTTGCTCTGGGAAATCACCTCCCATGGGGCCCTCTGCTACTCCTCCCTTCTTCAGCAACTGTAAGGGGAACAACTCACAGAGCCCCCAATAACAGTGAATGTCAGAGGTAAATAAACAAGATATCAGTGGTGTTGAGCACATCCTCTGAAGGTTCATGCTGCAATGTGTGGGTGGAGTGTTCTGAGCACAGCAGCTCTGTCTTTGGGTAATTTGTGAAGAACAAAGCTGGTTCCAGCTCATTCTTGCAAGAGCATCTCAGCGCGGAGCTTAGCCACAAAACATTTCCCGTCCTGTGATATTTGTCAGCTGAGCAATCTGCAAAAATCCCTGAATTTCGAGGGGAAAATGTGACAGATTGTTTGTTGAATGCAAGCTACTAAAAGTGGTAAATGACTTTTTTTTACTACCTCTCCCAATACATGCAGCTGAACACACAAATCACTGAGTTCACTGGAAGTCTGGAAAAACTCACAGTTCCGGAGTTAATCATTAATATTGTGGGGTTACAAGGAGGTATTTTTAAGATTGCCACAGCATATGGGAAATTCCCATGTGAATTCCCTGCAGGTTTTCAAGAAATAGCCTTTTCTATTTGGCTCAGATGCTTTTGTAATTGTTTACATAAATTGAATATGAAGTATCAAGGTCAGATATTTTCCAGAAAGCCAAAGCAAACAATTTACTATTCTGTTATAGAAAAAAACACCAGAACAATTCCATCATAGGCCAACTTCCTTTTCTTTCTCTTGCTTTATGTGGTATTACACTATATAGCAGAAAGCACTGGAACTCTGATTACTTAAAAGCATCTCAAGCTACTGGATACAGAATTCCCTCACTGAGAGAAGTAGCAACAAGTTTAACCTCACATACTCAAAGAAAGTCTATTTCCTGCATTTTATTTTCCAGATACTCGTCACAAGCTGCAGTATCAGCTCAGTTCCCAGAATAAGCTCTGGGAATTTAAAAAATTATATTCATGCAATTATAATTGATTAATTTTTAAGGGCTATCTCCCAGTTCACATTATCAGTGGAAAGGATAGACAAGAACAATATTTTCTTTTTCTTCTCAAATTAATAAAGTTCGTACCAAATCAGTGCATTATCTGCTGACATCTTTTCCCAAAGAAATTCACTCAGAGAATGACCTTTGTGCTACCTAACCCCAATGGCTTTGGACTCTTTTTTGGATGACTGGCAAAGTCATTCAGTTCTTCAGCGGCTTTGGAAAGAGAAACCCTTTTCCCTACTAACCCTGCTCAATGGGGATAGAAACCTTCCGTGTGACACCCTGGCCGTGACCCCTAGTCAGTGTTTCGTCACTAGCAATGAGGATTTCAGGATTAAAGTAGCCTAATACAAGCCAAAAATGTCAGTACTCCTCCTGGGGGGGCCCAATCCTCTTGACCAACCCTCATGATACATAGACCACGAATTCTGTGGAGATAAACAGCTGAAATTTTCATCATAGCTGGCTCTCCTGACCCCTCTGATGCTCAGAGGCTCACTCTGGGAAGTCACTTCTGTAGACAGAACCACAGAATTATTTAGGTTAGAAAAGACCTTTAAGATCATCAACTCCAACTATTAACCCAGTGCTGCCAAGCCCATCACAATATAAGCCAATATAATAGCAGCAGAAGGTAATTAAAAAAAAACCAAACCTGCATCAAATGAACCTGCTATGCAACACTGGCAGTTCAGAGATTATGTATCTTAGGAAAGCCTAATACTTAATTATAGAAAATTAAATAAGATGTAATAATTGAACAGTGGCCCCTCTGATACATTCACAGAACAGAGTACTAAAAAATGTTATGAAACCAGGGAAATGATATATGGATCAACTTATTAAAGAAAAAAACCAAAAAACAAAGACAAAAAAACCCCCCAATAGCATAGCAACAACAGGAACCCCAAATTTCACTTTAAATGCATATTCAAGCATCTGCATCTGCAACTTCTTCTTCAGCAAGCTGAGCACCCAGCATTTGCACTGCTTGAGAAATTCCAGCTGATATAAACAGCTGGAAACAAATACAGGTCAGTAAAAAGTATTTTTAAGAATTAGACGTCTTTGAGAATGGTACCACTACGTATTTTTCCCATCTTTCTTCTTAAAATCTAGCCCTCCTTAGGGTACCAGAGTTCAGCGAAGGTGTGGAAGCTCCTTTAGAGGGTACTGCCTACCCAAACTCCAGGTCAGATCCAAGACTGGGCATTTACCAAGGGCTGCTTTAACAAAAGCTCCTGAAAATCCTCACTGCAATGAGACCTGGAAAATAAATATAGGGATGAGAAAAAAACCCCACTGAGACGTAGGTTCAGGCCAGTGCTCTCAGGAAGGACACAGATTAGTTTGAGTCCAGGCAAGAATGAGGGAAGGTTTAAACACCATAAATTATGGAGAATTATTAAAAGGATGGGATTTGTTTAGTCTAGAAAGGAGAAAATTAAGAGGAATCATGATAGCAGTCTGCAAACAGAGGGACTTGTAGCTGTAGAAGAAAGGAAATGACCATCTCCTGTGATCCCTGGGAGTCTGGAAAGAAGCAATGGTGTCACACTGGCCCCAGGGCAGGACATGAGCAAGGCAGTAGGAAAGAAGTTTGTAACATTAAGCAGTGATAAGCCTTGAAAGCATTTCCTAGGAAGGTTGTGGGATCTCTGTCACTGCAGGTTCTTGAAAACATGTGAAGCAAACATATGCCAGGAACAGTTAGTGTGAAGCCAACCCCACCTGGGTGAGGCAATGGACTGGGTGATCTCCCAAGAGCTCGCCCAGCCCTATTTTCTATTATTGTGTTCTTCCTTTCTTAAGAAGTGTGGAGAAATGTGCAATTGCTTGTCACAACCTGTTTATAAAAAGCAATTCTCTTTCGAAATTCCAGTAGGACACCCCAAGACAGCACATTAGTAGCAGACGCTAAATCTTATCTCATTTCTTTACACAGCTGCCTTGACACCAAAGACTTCTTGTCCAGTCCTGTTTTTCATCTGGCTGTCACTGGTTGGCTCCAAGATTTTTAAGAGCCCATTCAGAAGCACTGTTAAAATATAAGTCTCTGTCTCAGTGAATAATTAAAAACAAAGCTCCAGATGTTTTTAGAAATAGAAAATAGAGTTAACTAATGCTGTAACTGATAGTAAGACATTAGGAAGGAAAGGCACCGCCCACTAGAAAATATCCTCCAGTCATGTACTGCACTCTGAGATGAGCAGATACCAAAATTCATTCAGCAATTTGGTTTTGGTGCACCAAAAACATCTCTGGAAAGAACATGTGGATTTTGCTCTCACGAACTCCCTGCCCAGCATTCTCATTAACTCAGGTCCAAAGTTACAGTGGTATTTAACTTTTTAACTCTATTCCATTGGGAACCAGGTAGCTAAGCATCACTGCAGAGCTGAGCCTGGATTTATACATCAAATCCAATGTTATCCTGAAGAGTCTTCGCAAGGCTGGCTGGCCACAGACCTAAGGACTCCAAGGATTGTCTGCCCACAACTGTGGTCATGGAGATGTTCTCTGAGCAGACTTTACCTAAGTGCAAACAAATACACTCACACAAACAAACACACATAGTTTGACATTTTATGCACGCCTGGAGTGTTTGGTTAAAGGTCAGAAAACCACAACAAAAAATTTCAGAGTGTTTTCATTACTTCCTTCCACCTAAAAATGCTCCTTGGTTTTTGAGGCTGTGATCTTTCTTCTCAGAAACATGCAGACACTAAAATCTTTCTCATTCTAGGACCACATCTCTCTTTCTCTTTATTTTAAATCACCTCCATCATTTTTCAGGAATTCATCTGGAAATTCAAATAAGGTTATTTTTAGCTAAAAAGTGATTGTAAAATTTCTACATTGAGCAACCATGCTGTTATTTGGGCTGACTGTCTGAATTATGTCCCTTTTCCTTTCTTATTTTAAGAGTTTTGCTACTTCGAATCCCCATTTAGATTTCTTGTGACTGTTTGGACATATGCTGTGTCCTGCAGACACCACTGTCATTTGCAGGCTTTGGAAGATCAAAGAATAATTTCTAGCCTTTGAAGCTCACCACTTTAAGATCTACTTTCCAAATTACTGGGAAAGTTTTTCTTTAACATCCTGGCTTCCTATGATACCTTTATAAGCTTCTCTTCCCGACCACATGAGCCCATTGCCAACCTTAATGTCACCATTGATTAACTGCATTTGAAATGTGGTGCCTCTCCCTCTGCTCGGTCACAGCTGGCACTCTACAATGCAAAAACAAGTGAGGGAAAGAAGAGTATCTCCAGGTTGTAGCTGGAAAGTAGGAAATTCAGTTTGCCACATTGATTGCCCACTTAGTGTCAACTCCAGATGGAATTCTCTTGCAAAGCTTGGTTGCAGACATCCTGCATGATCACGGAATCGTGGAATGGTTTGGGTTGGAAAGGACTTTAAAGATCATCTTGTTCCAACCCCCTGCCATTGGCAAGGGCACCTTCCACTAGAGCAGGTTGCTCCAAGCCCCATCCAGCCTGGCCTTGAACTTCCAGGGATGGAGAGTCCACAACCTCTCTGGGTAATTGATAATCAGTGATAATTGATCTTACAGTGTTCAAGGTAGTTTTTTTGACCTTGGTCCAACCTATCACAGTGGGACTTGTTCTCAGCCAGAGTGGTGCCACAAATCCCTGTTTAGCTATCCATAACTCTGTGCAGCCTGTGAAGTAATGTGTGTGTTTTGATGCTTTAAATGAACTGCTATTTAAGCTTTTTTTTTCCTAGATCACAATATCAGAATAATGATGGGAATATTTTAAACTAATGAAAGGATATGTTCTGATCATAACTCATTAACTCTAGACTGAAAAGCACTACTATCCAATAATCCTAATTACAAGTAATAACTTCTTTCTCCTTGGAATGGAGAATTTCAATTCACTGCAAATTCAAAGCAATTTAACAATAAGACTGACAACGGGAACAAGAGAAGAGCCACATCTATTTAGACAACATAAAGCAGTGCTTGCCATACAACAGTGGCTTGTGACTGACTCAACAACTGGGAAAACTCAGCAGGGCTGCTTTTTGAAGGGAAAGATGGATAAGTATAAATTCATTTGGGCACGACAAGCCGATAGCAAATGCAACAGCGACACAATTATCCGCCTTCAAAAGACAATGAGGAAGGCGCATTTCTATATTCAATGATGCTATTAAAAATAAATAAACTAACAGAGTGACAAAGGCACGTGGGCTGCAGTATTATTCCACCGCAAAACACTCGCTTCTGGAGAGACCTTCTGCAAGGGCAGGAGTCCCCCAGGCTCTGCTGCAGAGGACGCAGCCCTGCACTGCCGGGAAAAGCTCTTCCATGGAACAATTAGACAACAAACCCAACTGTGAAAAGCTTTGGGAGTCAGAGTCCCCCATCCTCATCCTTCACAGTAAATAAAGGGTAAGTGATTGCCTTTGTGTGAAAACAATCTTCCCCTCCACATGACGGAATGGCAATGGGAATTACAGAAGCCTCCAAATTTGCTCAGATCTCATGCACAGTGCTGTGTCAAGGCAAGCCTGGAGGATTAAGAGAGTAATAACTCTGCAATAGTTTCTCTTTGTGCTGCTTTGCTCTTTGTATTGCTGTATGGATTGGTCTCTTCTCAGTTGCCTGAGTGAATTACCTCTCTCAGCCATCCCAAGTGATGTTTTGGGGGTATCCTGGAACAAGACGTCTCAAGGCTAAAGTCTGCCAGGACCCTGGAGATGTCCAGCCCGGGATGTGTGTAAGTCATCGGGTGCATATTGCAAAACAAATGTCAAAAGTTTTTAGTATTCACGGGCACATGCAGAACAGCCTTAAAAATAAAAATAAATGCAAAGAAATGCTTTACTCTTTATCACGACAAGAGGAAAAGGCTCTTCATGTCCCTGCTGATACATCAAGGATCCCCCCTTTCCCCTGTTATCACATTAAGCCTGCATCCACCCACCTCCCCACCTCACTTCGAACCAAGGAGGACCAGCTGATGTTTCCTCTGAGACCACAAATATGAGAGCAAGGCCAGCAAGCAGAATCCCACACCATTATGGAACCAGATTTTGCAATCCTTTTTGCTCCACTTCCTCCCTTGAAATTAAAGCCTCATGTGTCAATGTCACACTACTGCAGCCAGAATCCTTCTCCTCCTCCTTCCAGTCTGGTTTCTTCTGCTCCGAGCTGACATCAAGGACACAGCTCCCTACAGCAGCAGACTGAACACTTGAAAGGGCTGTTGAGGGGATTTTCCATATCCCTGGTGCTAGACAGCAGAATTAATTCACTCCATAATACAAGAGGCTCTTCCCACACTCTTTTCTGGAGTATGGCAGAATTATTGATTTCCTCTCTTTCCTGTAAGGCTTATTTCCTGTGATGCGTTTGAAAGGAAATTTAGAAAATACAGTTAGCTGTACAAAACATGAAATATTCTTGTGCTGGGGATGGGAGCTGAGGGGGTTATGAGGCATTTCGGCCTAAACAATGTCAGTCTTCAAAAAAATTTAAATTACACTGTCCACAGTAGTCGGGATTAATTAGCCTTATTTTCTCAAGCTTTTCCCATAGATTAATAGACTGCCAAGAGGAAATAACACAAAGGATTTAATCATCCCTGATATTTAGTCTTCCTAGAGCCCAGTCGGTAGCCAATGGAGGCATCCTAAAAGGGCAGCACAGAGCCCACCTCTGGGAATGGGCAGCCAGCAATCCCTGGGCAGTGCAGTGGAGCTTGCATCACCTTTCTAGATGTTTAACAAGAGATCCTGCATTTGGAAGGCTAAAGTTAGATGAGATAAAAGTAAAGGGATGTTTTTACTGAGAACTTAGCCTGAGCTCCTACCCAAGTACTTTTCCTACTCTTCTTTCCTGTTTGACCCAAAACATCTTGTACCCAGTCCTCCTGTGCCTTTGGCCCTTCCTGTCTGATTTATTAGGGTGAGTAGGAGCACAGGTTCTGCTGGAACGTAAGCTGGAAACCAAGGTTGGAAAAAAAATTGCTGCCTAGGACAACTCTCAGAAATTAAAAAAAAAAAGTAAAAAACAGACTTGTTCCATGAAGAAGAAAATGTTGCAATGTACAAACCGAAAACACTCAAAACTCAGGCTGGTCAGTCACAGCACTTCATCTCTATGTTTCTGAGAAGTTCACTGAAATACCAACCTTTTATTGCTTTTTTGTTTCCAGAAGGGATGTGGCAATTTCAGAATATCAATTTTGAAATGTCACTGTCTTTCAAACAGTGAGGCTTAGCCTTTTCTGCCAGTACTTCTCATTTCAAACAATTGGCAGGTCCTGAGGAAAAAATATTTAGGTAAAAAAAAAAAAAATCTTACCAGTTCTGAAAACCTTGCAGAGCACACTGCAGCACAAACGTAAGCTGCATCAGTAAAGTGCAAGTATTGCCTTGGTTCTTTCCCACAGCTTCCCAAATGACACAAAATCAAATGTCTGTTGGTCCTTTCACCCAGCCCAGGAAGTGAGCAGATGACCTGGGGTCCTTGGACCTCTGCTGAGTCCAAGTAAACCACACAATAAAATAACCAGGAAGGCAACGCTTCAATTTACTTTTCTCTACACATTGAGCATATAGAAAGCTGGTGCTGAAGATGGTGGCTTGAGAGGATAGTGAATCTTTAATCAGGGTTTATACTGCTTTTTGGAAGATACGAGCCGGCAGATATTAGTCTATGGAATTTTAACTGTCCTGTCTTAGTATGACAGGATTTTCTTTAAAACAATGAGCTAGCTTCAAAAAACAAGCATCCATGTGTGTGTTCACTCTCCTGCATGCTCCTCTTCACCCTTGCCCACATCTCTCTGGCAGCTCTGCTCTCCTGGCATGTGGCTGAGCATGTTTCTGCTTTGGAGAGAGAGACATCCTTCCTGGCTGCTGCCAAAACTAAAAGCAGTTCCTGATACTAATTCAAGTTCTTGGGAATAATGCATTATTCCCATTTGCAGCTAATTGTCAGATTAGAGATTCATGATGGGAACTGATTCCAGAACAATACCAAGGGCACAGATGCACATCTTCAGCAAGGCTATTTAGACAGCAAAACCATAGAATAGAGTCACAGAATATCCTGATCTGGAAGGGACTCACAAGGTTCATCAAAGTCCAACTCCTGGCCCTGCACAGCACCATCCCCAAGATTCACACCAGGTGCCTGAAAGTACTGTTCAAATGCTTGTAGAATTCTGTCAGGCTTGGTGCTGTGACCAGTTCCCTGGGGAGCCCATTCCAGTGCCCAACCATCCTCTGAATTTTAGAACCTTTCTCTAATGTCCAGCCTCAACCCCCTCGACCCAACTTGAGGCCATTCCCTCGGGTCCTGTCATTGTCACCACAGAGCAGAGATCAGTGTCTGCCCCTCCTCTTCCCCTCACGAGAAGTTGTAACTGCAGTGAGGTCTCCCCTCGGTCTCCTCCTCTCCAGGCTGAACAGACCAAGTGCCCTCAGCCACTCCTCACACGGCTTCCACTCCAAACCCTTCACCATTTTTGCTGCCCTTCTTTGGACACTCTCTAATAGTTTAACATCTTTCTTATGTTGAGGGGCTCAGAACTGCCCTCAGAACTTGAGGTGAGACCACCCCAGTGCAGAGCAGAGCAGAACAATCCCCTCCCTCCACCATCTCAGGATGCTGTGCTTGATGCACCGCATCAAAAGCCCTGTCCTGATTCCAGGCTGCCATCAGACAGGACCTGACATCCTGAAATCATTCTTACAAATATTAAGGGTGCAACTTGAGTCTGGGTAGTAAAAAGTTCACAGATCTGTGTGCCTTGAGATCATCTCCCAGGAGAGGATGCTCAATTGAATGTGTGCAGAAACAACACGGAGGCTGGGCTCTCTACTCCCCCACCTTAAGCCTGTGTGCAAGTCTGTGTTTATCTTCAGGCATAAAGTTTTTTAAAATGCTTTCATTGGCCTGCACAGGGTGGTAGACGACAGGATTAATGGCTGCTCTTCAAAGCTATAAACTGCACGGTGTGTTTGCACAGGATTGAGCCATGAGTTACTGCCGTAATTAAATCCAGAAGGAGAGACCATAATAACATTCTGACTTGATTTCCAGTGGCAGAGCATTGATTAAGAGAGCTACATAATAAATGAGAGGCGTTTCAGAATCACACTGTTGATGTTATCTGTAATTTTTTTATAATTAGAAAAGCCTAAAGAAAATTGTATATTATAATTACATGCATTATTAATCCTACTCTAATATGAATTCTTCTATGATTACAGGTTGCAGCACGATTTTTGCAAGTTTTTGTAAGAGGTCCAGTGTTTACCAAGTGTGTCCAGGTTTGCAAAAGCCCTTATAAGCAACAGATAAATTGGACTATATTATTTTAAACTGGTGCAAAAGCAGAGAAAGTTTAAGTTTATGACTCAAAAATCCAAAAGAAAACAAATAGTTTAGGGTCAATAATTTTACTGGTTTAAACTCCATGACACGATGAAAAGAACATTAATATAGCAAACTTCTCTGCAGTCCTTCACACAGAAGTCTTGAATAATTGAATGTGAAAGGAAGTAGACAGGACATGTAATGATTAAAACCCCACAATTTATGATTCATTCAGCTCTTTTGGAGAACAGTGACCTGAGCACAAGGTTTTGTTCTTGAATAAAACTGAATTCTACCATTCTCTATGGTTATTTAGTGTATAATACATCTTTTCAACATTCTTCATTTAAATCAGAATGGAGTTAGCAGAAGATAAACAGAGAAGCTGTGGATGCCTCACTGCTGGAAGTGTTCAAGGCCAGGTTGGATGAGGTTCTGAGTGACCTGGTCTAGTGCAAGGTGTCCCGGCCCATGGCAGGGGGTTGGAATGAGATGATCTTTAAGGTCCCTTCCAACTCCAAGCCATTCTGTGATTCTATAAACTAAGTTGTGCGTTTTATCACCTTTTTTCTATTCACAGTTTAATTAAAGGTACAAGACCAATAGGATAAATGGTAAGATGCTGGTTTTCCAAGCAATGAAGGCTCCAGCATTTGTGTTTCCATACTCCTATTCTGATCTATATTTTCTGATCTGTCTTTAATAAATCTTTATTTCCCCCTTTTGTTCATTTTTAATTTTTTTTTTTTTTTTAAAGCAAACAGCTTGGTTAAATTCTATGCTGACCTTTTCCTTAGTTGATTTGGAATACTGCAGAAGTCAGTATTTTCTGGGCTTCTCTGTGAAGATGCATTAAAAGCCCTATGAGTGCTTGATGGTTACCAGAACATCTCCAAGGCTTCTTGCACTCACATCAGACAGCAGGCAGATCTCATACAGTACTGGACCTAAATCATTTGACACATTTGGGTTAACTTCACCTTGTCTGCTAGTGTCTGATTCCCGTTTTAACTAGTTTGGTGGACAAACTCCATATCCAAAATGAAACAAAAATCCTTTACCAAGCAGTAAAGCCAAAGCAACGTACCTTCAGCATCCTCATGAAGACAGAGATAACAGGATCCACTTGAAATTAACCACAGACCCATCCTGAAATATCAGCAATGAGAACATGAGAGCACGGAAGTGGGCAAGTACAAATACACATAGGCAATTGTCTCATTTCTGACCCCATAATCACCCAACCTCAGCCAAATGGATCTCAAGACCAGCTCTTCACGGAACTGAAATCCACATGCCAAGACCACCAACGTCGCAGGACCACCCAACACCAGCCTCTGCCAGCCAGAACCACACAACTCCCATGCGGCTCAGGGAAACAAGGCCACGTTAATGCCTGGTAAAGGCCATTTGGAGAATTGTTACAAGGAGGTTCTGAACACTTTCCAGTCACTGAGTGTTGATTCTGGCAGGCGCAAACTGAGCCGTGCTCAGTCCCACACTGAATCTCTGCCCTGCAGTCGGGGGCTCCCTCCAGATGGTTACAGATGCCTCTGAATGGGGACCAGCTGGTTAATGTTTTCTTGCCTTGGTTACATGCAGATAAAACCATTTGCGTCATGGTTGCTTTTGACGGAAAATGGTTTCGCTTAATTCACTTTTGGCTCAGTAAAGGGTGTTTTTTAGCTGGAGACAAAAGGGTTATTCTGGCAGTTTATGGAAATGTTTTGCACAGGTTTGCCTGTCATTTAAACGCTCAATCCAAACATGACTGAACTTTCTTGAGACAGATGCAAGGGCCCCCACTGGTGCTGTCACATGAAATGTCTTGGTTGTCTCGTTCACTTATTAGCTGCGTTTTGCCATAGCTTGCCCTGACTGGCGATGATCTTTGGTTTCAAGTTTTCTGGAGGGATTCCAACCTGGAAGAGCATTAGTCCCCATTTATGGTTTGTCTTCATTGACTTCCCATGGTATTTTAAGATGTTTACCTTAAAGAACAGATTCTTCTAGCCCTAATTCTTGTAGGTGAGATTTCTTTAATTTTTAAATTTTTTTTTTAATTATTTAACTGCTAATAATTAAAATGGATTAAGAAGCAATATGGAGGAGAAATCCTCTTGCTCTCCATTTGCCCAGGATTGTGTCAGGACAGAGGTTCACCCAGCTGAAACAACACTGATTAGACTGGGAAGTTACACTTTATCTGATCTTACCTTAGAAGTTCTAATGCCAGGTCTCATCCACAGAATATATTTGACTTTATCTGTATTATGAAGCAAAGATCCCTCCTACCAAGTAAGATCTTTCAATTTTTCCTTTTTTTCTGGGAAGAGTTTGCTTTTGTCTGAGCTGCCCAATCCCACTGTTTCAAATTCCCTTAATATGGGACTCCTACATCCAAGAGTTTTGAAACACAAGTGTTATTCTTTATAGTTTAAATGGGGTAACTCACCTGGCCCAATTTAAATGCTAACTGATGATTAATCAGTTAGATCTTATTTCTTAATTCAGAGATTTTCTTAATAATACTATCTGAAAATTATTAGGTTTTCAATACATTGCTTAAAAGGTCAAAAATGAATGTTTTTCTTGGTCATCCACACACAGATCAGACACCTCAACCTCTAAAGTACCCTTATTTTGTTTGATAGCGAGGGCTAGACAAACAGCACCAGGAGTGAAGATGTCTGGTTTTGGTCAGATTTATCCTTGGTGAATCTGGATAAATCTTGAGAATTATGAAGACAGACCAGCTACAATCATGAAGAATGTGAGCCACAGTATGAAACAATTCATTTCAACAGGAAAAAATTATTTTTTGTGAAGAGTTGTCATTGACAATGGTATAAAAATAACCACAGATTACCTTAGCTGTGCTGGGAAATGTGCTTTGCTGGTACCCTAAACATGGAAGTGCAATATAAATTGTGTACATTTTCCTTTTCCACTAACTGCTTTCTCTGCCATAAAAAGAGTCTCTGACTGCTAAAGCAAATTGATTCCATGTGCCAACTCCCCCACAAAATTAGTGAATCTACTAGTGGATGCACTGCCCCTTTATGGATGCCTGCATCACTTACTGCTCTGGGAATAGGTCTGATGGGGTGATTCAAGACCATCTTATGCAGCACACATGCAATTATTGCTGGGACAAGAACCCATTTGATACAAAGCTGTATTTATCCTTAGTGAGGAACGACGCTGCTTCAAATTATCTGAGTGACTCTACAGAGACCGTGTTCAGCAGTTAACTCATTAACATTGCAGTCTCCAGATGGGTGAAGACAGATCACATGGATTTATACATTTATTGAATAGCCAAATTCGGCAGCTCCTTTAAAATTATATCTAAATATTTTCTAACATAGCTAAGAGTTCACTCTGATCTATTTTAGAGTACTGCTTACAAAATCTATACTGCCTTTGAAAGCAATCTATGGGCTGGATTGTCTTTAAAGGTGCTGTAATTCTTGCTGAATATAATTGGCCACATTACTTGCCAAATTATGGCAAAAACTGACATCGCCTGCCTTTGAATAAACTTTACTTCATGTATTTAAACTCCAGATGTGGATAATACCTATGGTTCATCTACATGTGGTTGTATTTCAGCTGCTACCCTGAGTGCTTGAAGCTGAATCAAGTCTGACAGACTGAGACACGACACTATATTCCCACTTCAGAGACTGTGGAGCTTCTCATAAGAGAAGCCCAGAAAATATTTATTTCTGCAGTATTCCAAATCACCTAAGGAGAAGGTAAGAGTAGAATTTAACCAAGCCATTTGCTTATAAAAAAGAGAAACAAAAGGGGGAAAGAAACATTCACTGCTTAGAAACTGAAGACAAGGCAAATCAAAATAATTATCATCACTATAAACATGTGTCTTCAAACAGCTGGAACAAGCTTCTCAGTGATGGTAAATTCTGCCTCCTCCAGCGCCCTAGTGAAGACAGATATTGGTCAGAGCTGAAACAGAAGTTATGGAGAAAGGATTCGCTGGGTGATAGTCAATGGCCAGGGTTGTGATCTGTTAGAATTTTATTATATGTTTTGAACCGAACATCCATGAATTTAAATCTTTTCAAGTGTTATGATTTTGATTATGTCATCCCTCCCCTCTTTATGAGGCTGTTAAGCAATCTGCAGGACCCTTACATGATCCTTTTGTCTGCCTAAGTCTGCTGTTTCACAGAGAAATGTGTGGGGTTATTTACTAGCGTGTTATTAAACCCTCTTTGCTTGTAGAAGGATGCATGCTCATATGTTGCCATGTTAACGGGAGTTATATAAAACATGGTCTCATTAAAAGGTCCTGGAATGAAAAGATTACTTCAGCCACACAAAACCAATTTTTTGTGATCATTGAACATCTTATCCTACATTGCTTTCCTACTCCAACAGCATTGTTGCGAATGTGAAGATCGGAGAGAGAGAGAAAAGGGAAACTAGCACCTTGTTTAACTTCCAGCCTGATGCCAATACTCTTCTTACTGCAAGACAGAATAACCAAGGACCCAAAGTAAATTAATTCTCTGTTCAAACATTGCTATCAGAAATTATGTATGGCAGAGTTCCCTGAAAATCACCAGCATATGGAGAATTTCTTCAAAGATTTACAGTTCCCCAGGCTCTCTCAGATAAAGACAACATATTTAGAGAAGGGAACAGCAAGTAAGAGTGACGAGCAGCATCATGTTGCCTTAACAGAATGTCTACCATCCAAATGATGGCATCTTTGATCACTTGGAGCCAAGTCCTCCCATAGCACTGTCTGACAACTGCCCTCTCCCTGCTCACCTCAGGTATTTAATTACACATAAGAGAACAGCGATAAATGAACTGAATTATGCAAAGCAGTACCCTCTCAGGATGGAAATAATGACACAGCCATGAGAATTTCTCTCAGTAAATCACTTATATTCCTGGATTTGGACAGAGTTATCAAACAGTAGCCCTGGAAGGAATGAACGATGCCTTTATTTGAAGGCAATATCCGCATATTTCATTCCTGAAAAATGTTTGCCCAATCTGTTCCCAATGACCCTACAATCATGGGAACTTCACAATCTCTCCAAGAAACCTATTCTACAGGTTTACTGCCCTTGTCCTTTAAGAGCTTTTCCTAACACTCAATTTAAGTGTCCCTTATGTTATTCTACAAACACTACTATTTGTCGGGACCATCATGAACACAGAAAACCTTCCTGTCCTCTTTGAAACAGCTCTTTTTGTGACACTACATAAACCCAGGTCTTTCAATTTTTACTCACAGATCAGAAAATAAAAAATAAAACAGGCAAATCCCTCACAATCTTTATCAAAAGAGTACATTGAGCTCTGCCCTGTACATCCACAATTCCATTAAAAACTAATTAATGAAAGCTGGCCTTAGGTTTCCCATGCTGAGCAGAGCAGAGAGCCCTCCTGTCTGCCTCGATGGTGGGGTGTTTGTCATTCTCACAACACCAAGCCATTGTCTACTTGCAGGTAATTTTTGATCTGTTAAAAGAAAATATAATTTTCTGGAGAACTGGTTTTTAGCCAGTTCTTTCCCAGCCTATTTGCTTAGCAAAGTGTGTCTGGTTAAGAATACTTTGTACGTGTCCTCCACTGAATTTAGCCCTGCTTTTCAGAAATTTCTATCATGGATCACACAAATATAACCCATTCCTCCAATGTGCTTGCAGTCCTTCTCAGTTTTATGTCTGCCATGAACTTACCAAACAAACCTTAATTTTTTTTTCCAAATCAAGCTGTGTGACCTTTGTGCCTCCCCAAACCAACCCACAAGGGTTTTTTCACAGTAAAGGAAATTAAAATAGTTTAACACAACTTATTTTTGACCAACCCGTACTTGTCTTCCAAATATTTTTGCAAATGTTACAGACAATTTGTTATGGTCGATTTTATTTTCTTCTAGAACTGTTAATCTGACTGGGCTGTAATTCCCAAGGTACTTTGGGAAAAAATAATTTTTCTCCTTCTCCAGTATTCTTCAAGCTTATTGTAATTATCTGCAGACAGCTTTCATTCTCCATTGAGTAGCAGACCAATCCTCCCTTTGATCTTCCTCATTCTATTAATGGATCTTACAGAATTATTTCTGGTTATCTTTGAGGTCTCATTTTGTGCCTTGGCCTTTCTGGTTTCATCCCTGAACACTTGTACTGTTTTTTCAGATTTATTCTTAGAAATTTGACCTCTTCTTTTTCTGCGTGTTGCTGTCTGGTGTTAAAGTCACAGAAAAACCCTTCATCATCTACCCAGCTCAGCACCTACTGAATTTCCTATTCTTGCATTTGGACTGCCATTCACCAGTAGCACATTAGATTTTAAGCACTTGCTTCAAGACACAACTTCCCCTGACAGGCCATTTAACCCCAAATGGAGTAACTTCAGAAAACATGGTAATTAGTCCAAATCAGCTTTTGACTCAAAAGCATTTAACCACCATCCAGAAGTAAATATTTGAACAACTGTGGGTTTGGAACAGCATCCCCCAAGGCTTAAAATAACCCAGCAAGACCTAGAATCCTGGAAATCAGCACTGACACTGACTCCTTCTACTGTACTTATTCCATACCAGCCTTCCCTTCCCAGACCTGCTGCCATGGATGGAAAGTGAAAGAGGTTTGTCACCTTCACAAGAAACTTCATAGCTCGTCATTGAGGTTTCATTCCTAGAAAGACAAATCCCAGACATACAGCAACCCTCTGGCTATTCTGCATACTCCCCTCTGCATGCAGGATTGACCCTGTTTGCTTAGGTGTGGTCATTTCCCCTCCTGATGCTACTGAGAGAAACCCTTTGGGCTGGTAGGAAAGGGGCTTTTGGAGGCTGCCAGGGGCTGGGCACAGCGTGCAGCAGCTGATGCTCGTGGAGATGGTGCCTGCCAGAAGAGCTGGCTGTGGCATGGAGAGTACTCCAGCAACGTTCTGCACACACTTGGGGACAGTTGCTTGGGTGCCCTCAGCACTGCAGGAGATGGATGCCTGTTTCAAACCTCCCCCTTGTAACACAAGGCTTATGAGATTTGAGAAAGAGGAGGAAACAGTGGTAGGGGTGTTTCAGATGCCTGTGAAACAATAAGTAAGTTATGAAGAGCCAAACAGCATCAGCCTTTTCTTTCAATAAGCCTAAAAACATATTAAGAGAAAATCTGTCTTTTTTTTTTTTTTGGCTTCTTTTGCAGTTAGACATTTTAGTCTGTGGCCTGTGGAAATATAGGCAACAGCTGCCCTTTTGGCAGGACAGATGAGCCCCAAAACACCAATGTCCAGTAATTTCTGGGAAGGCATCCAGGGGCTGACCTCTGTCCCCAGCCTTCTGCAGGGCTTGGGAGCAGCCTCTGAATTCAGCCCCACATACTTTTTTTTTCCTCTGGCTTTTGGGGTGATTATCAGCAGAGAGCCACTCTTACAATGCAATTCTCTCAACATCTGAAGAGGCAGCAGAATACCCTCCATGGAAAATCCCCACATCAGAAAGATCCTGTCCCTGGAAGCTGGCCAGGGTTTGCTGGCCTGCAAACCAGATTGCGAGATTCATCTTTGCAGCCAAGAATTTTCCCTGCTGGACCAAGGAAATGCAGGAATCTGTTTCCAAGCAGGAGCAAGCAGAAAAAAAAGTGCATGGGGTGAGACAAGTCCGGTCAGCCCACAGCAGGAGAATGTAAGGTGATATTTTGAATTCCCAGCCCCTGTCTGCTATGTGGTCCAGCAGCATCAGACTGCATGTGCATGTTTCCCAGGAAGGGGATGGCAAGAAGGACCAGATGTTAAGAAGACAACAAACCTGAGACCTTCCAGGGAGAGCTGCCTGCACTGACCGTGGGAGAATGTGAAGGGAAGAATTGGGTTAAGCCCCTGTTCCTCCTTCCCATATGTGTACCACTGAATTCACCAACTCTTCCCCAGAACCCAGACACCAAGTGGCCTTCTCTTGAACGAAGTCCAGCCAGAGGAGATGGTGACTCCCTTTACTCAGTCATCTCTGGATAAATTTGTCAGCAGGGACTCAGGTATAAGTCCTGGGATAGCTTGAGCCACATCTTCCAAAAACTGTGGGGTATTTGCCTGTGGGACACTGTTAAATCCCTGAAAAATAGTGTAAGAAGAAATTACTTGGAAGCAACTTTCCTTATCCCACCCCTCTTTTTTAATGTTCTTGTCAACAGTGCAGTCTTGTGCAATGCAGGGGGATACTGCAGGGAGCCTGTAGAAGAACTGCCTGTCACAGTATTGGCATCCAGCCCAGCCTGTGGGATCAGACTCGGTGGAGTGAGGGATCCCCACTCCACCCAAATTTCATAAACTTGTTCATCTCTTTACTGCTCGCTCCCCACAGCTGCTCTTGGTCCAGCTGGGGAAGAAGCGTGCTGAAAAATTAATGAGGAGATTTAAATATCTGATTAAAAGATAGGTAGATGGGGGGAGATAAGGGAGAAGGAGGAGGATATGTTTTTAGGATGCTTCTGCTTCTGGTAGGTGTAACCTATTTCTGCAGAATGGATACAAACATATCCTCTATGTCAGAGACCAGATTTCTGGTCCAGGCCAGGATCTTAATATTGTCCTCTATTTTCATAGGTCAAACTGCCCTTCCTGTCAGTCCAGACTGGCCTCTGCTGCACCAGCTTTCCTTTAAAATTTTCTACTACTTATTTTTGAGACACTGTAATGGTCAATACCAGGGGAAATTAGATTTCCTTTACTTTCCATAACAGCATCTCTCATACTTTACAGGGCCAGAGAGATGTAAACTTTTACTAGCAAACCAGTTTTTTATTATTAAAACAGTTTCGTGGTTGCTTTAGGGGAACAAATTTATTGACCAGGCTTGCCGATACAACTTTGGGTGTCTGTAGGCTTGAATCAGTCACTGCACTGACTATGCTCCACCAAGAAAAATTCCTATTCATTAAAGCTGATTGTATCTTTTCCCCTCTTTAGCTGAGAAAAGAAAGGGCAATTAAAAAAAAACCCCAGTAATCTGAGAGACATTAACACTACAATAATTAAATTAAATGATATGAGAGGCAGAGTCTCATGCAGAAGGGCATGAGAACTGAGCACTCAGAGGGCCACATCATTCCCAGTGTGCTTGTGCACTGGGCAGCCTTTAATCAATGGCACATGGCATTTCTGCTACACACAGCCCAAAGGCACGTCATGGGGAATTAGAGAGGCTGTTTCAGCCCCATCCCAGTCTTCCTGCTTTTATGAATTTAAATCTGATCTTTAAGTCTGTTTGAAAAGAGTTGTCGTGGTTTAATTATCTGTGGTGACAATAAGTCAATAGCCAGTCCAACATCTCCTGGTCTTCAGGCTGGAAGCAGTGAAGAATTGAGTCTGTGGCAGAACTGAGTTTATCTATACATCCTAAAAGCCTTCCAAGCCTGCAGCTTGGCTCACTCTACCGTGTGTACCAATCTGCTAAATGTCCCTATACGTGCTAATATTTTCAGTTACCACCTTCTAAAGCTTGAAATAACATACACATGTTTTTGTTCTAAACCCACGTCTAACAGTCTGTGATTTGATAGTTTGAATCTTCTCTTGCATTTGTCTAAGCCTGCATTAATTTGCAGGGGAGGCATGATTCAATCTGAACCTTATTGATAAAACCAACTAATGGCTGGGATTTACATAGAAATAATACAGGCATCAAAAGCTACCCAGGAGTTTGAAGCGTCAGAAATAATCACAGTGCAATGAATAAGATCATATGAATAATTCAAGAGCATCAGAATCACAGATTTGGATTCCTATAAGATCACTGTTCTTTTTTTCCAGAACTGTAAGCTTCAAAAGAAAGAAAAATTGCATCAGTACATATATTTAGCTCATCTTGAAAAAACATTATGTTCCAAGTAGTTCCCCATGATTCATAAGAGTACATGTAGGTATGTCAGACCAAAATCAGTACTTCTTTAACCTAAAGTTTTCTAAAATATCTACTCACCACAAGGCAGCAGAACTTTCAATGAGAAATGAAAAATAGGTCTCCCTCCTGATTTTTATTTTATTTTTAATTTTTAAACATTTGCCCTAAATATTTTTGTCTGGCACAAGAGCAGAATGCTGGGCTAGCCCTGGGCACCCTCTGGCTACTATAAATACTCTTTTTCAAACAATCTCACGCAATTCCTCTTTGAATGCAGCCTGTGTGGGAGCTGTGCCAAAATACTCATTGAAGTGATTGTGCCCAGGGCTCTGCACTGGCCCTGTGCTGCTGGCACGGTCCAAGCTGCCCCTCAGTTGTGTCCTCTCCTCAGGCCACTTGGTAAATGTGTTTGGGCAGAGAGGAGTTCTGGATTCCCCATCCCTGGAAGTGTTCAAGGTTAGGTTGGATGGGGCTCTGAGCAGCCTGGTCTAGTGGAAGGTGTCCCTGCCCATGACAGGGGGTTGGAATGGGATGGTCTCTAAGGTCCCTTCCAACCCAGACCATTCTATGATTCTATGATCTTTATGGCACCTGAATTTTTGCATGGCTCTATCGGCCATTATTATTCTGTGTTGCCTATTTTTACTCTCTATAGCCCTTTCCTTGATGCTTCAGCCCCCATTTTCTCAGTACTGAGCAGGCTGCTTTAGTCCTTGCATTGCCTGGAAAGGTTGGCCCAGACTGCAGGAATTAGCAGCCCTTGGAGAAGGCAGGCCCAGGTTCCAGCCCTGTCTCTAAATTTATTTGTTAGAAATGATACAGCAGGATCTTGTTTGAATAGACAATAGACAGGAAATTAACAGTTAAGGCTGAAACTCTAGTCCTTCATTCCTGTGATTAAAAGAAAACAGATATCATGATGAAAGAGAAATACAATTTCAGCTTTCATGTAACAATGTCCTTCAAACTGTGCTTCCCATCAGCATTATTTCTCTGCAGAATTTAGCCATTAATTTCCTTCATTTAAAGAAAAAAAAATATCCATGGAAGATTATAAAACACTCTGTAGTCCCAAACAGACAGATCATAATGGCTCATCCTGAATATGCCATTCTGTCTCCCCACACAGATATTAAATGGCTGAGATAAATCGTGGCTTGGGGGTTTACAGAGGCATCATGTCAGCGATAGCAATGGATTACAAACTTCCTCCTTTAGACAGCAAACACCCAATTACCAGCATCATCTTCCTTCATGCTGAATAGTGAAGGGGGGGTTGTCATCCATAATTTTTCATTTCCCAGTAGATGGATGCTGATATGGCAGTGCATGTTGCAGCTGAAGGCATTGATATCCAACATCATCCATAAACAAAATGCCACCTTGCACGACCCATGGGGTGAGAACAAGGATCCTGCTCCATCTTTGCATCCCTGCAAAGTTTGGGCATGCGAGGGGAGGCCTGCAAGCGCCCTGGACATGTTTGCACCACGAGCAAATATAACACTTGTGATCAAAACACATTTATTCAGGAGGGCCTGGACAGGCTGGAGAAAAAGGCCAATGGGAACCTTGTGGATTTCAACACAGCAAATACCAAGTCCTGCCCCAGAGATGGGATAACCCTATGCAGCAGTACAGCCTGGGGACCAACTGCTGCTGTAACTAGGGCTCTGAAATCTTTGGAAATAACCAAAATTCTACAGGGCAAGGCTTGAGCAACCTCAGCCTCCTTTGAGGATGGCCCAGCTGTAAGCAGAAGTCAGACCAGATATCTTCCAACAAAAATATTTCAGGGAATTCAACCCCTGACCTTCCCAAGAGCTCCAAGCATGGAAGAAGTCTCCTAAGTGAAACTCTTCCTTGCTGGCTGATATTAGCCTTTTCAGCTCAAGCTTTAAAAGTGTTTTTTAGAAACTTGCTAGCAATAAAACACCAAGAGATCTATCTGGAAACAATAATTAAACATAAATGATTAAAAAAAGATTGATCCCACTTGCAAGCATTTAAATGTGCCAGCTGCTAAATTGCAACTTTGGCACAGACCTGGATGCCTGTGCCCATTTCAGACAGTGCTGGATGAGGGCTGTGCAGAGCACAGGCTGCCCATGCTGGCCCTTGTCCTGTGAGCAGATCAGCAGCCTTGAACCCTCTGTGGAAGCAAAACCCCCATGGACTTCACTCGGACATGAGGATGTAACAACGGTTCATCAGCATGGTCAGGACCACGGGATCAGGGCTTGAAACAGCCTGGTGTGGTCAGGAGGGTCTGGAAATTGTTCTTAAAGTTTCTGCTTGGGGGAAGGCTCCCAAAACTTAAGAAGAACGGAATGCAGAGCAAGTGACATCTGGAAGAGGATGGCTTGTAGGTGGGTACATTTCTAATCACAGAACCATAAAATCATAGAATCAGAATGGTTTGGGAAGGGACCTTAAAGGTCATCTAGTTCCAACTCCCCTGCCACAGGCAGGAACTATTTCCACTAGACCAGGTTTCACAAAGCTCCATCCAACCTGGACTTGAACATTTCCAGAGGTGGGGCATCCATAACTTCTTGGGGCAACCTGTCCCAGTGCCTACATGCCGCAATTGTAACCTACGTGCGTCGGGCACTCACAAGTATTAGAAGTAAATCCCACACTCGACTCCAACAACATCCAAACTACCTCTCCCAGCAGTTATCCCGATCCCATTTTTTGCTGCCTAGCAGAAGTTCCCATTTTTTAAAGTATTAAGGCACAAGGGTGGCACACATTCCCAAGAACAAACATAGGATAAAGCTGCAGATAGGAAGGAAACAATCACGTTAGCCCCTGTGAATAGGACTGAGCAAATAGGTCTATTGGACACCTTACTCCACCTGTTCCATTTGCAGGTTGGATCATTCCAGCATGAAGAGAGGCACTCAAAAGGGTACAGGGCCTCATTTGAGGGGGCTCCACTCCCAGGGAGGGCTAATGGCACGCTCTAATTGCCAAGAACACAGCATGAGTTTTCCATCCACCCATGCTGCCAGCTGGAAAAAAAGGAATGACAGGCATGTACAGCCCATCCTTGGGAATCATCTCAGGTCCCCTTCACCATCACTTCTGCTCACAGCTGTGTGTCACACTGCATGTCCTGTGTGTCTCCTGCTTTCGTTAGTCATTTCATTTGTAGGCAAGGGATTGCGTCTGCTGCTCCCTTAATTATGGAAAAGTTGTCTGTGCACAGTTTAAACAAGCCCCCGTTCTGCTCTTTATCAATATTGAACACGCTTCCTGTCTCTCCAACGCTCTGCTTGCAGCCACACAACATTTGTTCATAGCTGCAGGCTATGTCAGCAAGGCTTTGATAGAGCAACAAAAGAGTTCCTCGCTCAAACAAACAGCGCAGAGAGAATCGACCGGAGAGCTGCAAGCGCTGCTGGGATTGCGGCCGGATGGAGCTGTACCAGCTCAGGGCTGGAAATGGGATTTTCCAACTTGTACAGGGAATAGTGTTACAGCAGCTGCAACTACCCTGGAAGGTGTTGCTCATGCTTCCGTCCAGTCTGGGATTTCAGCTGTGAGTGAGCATCCAGGCACATATTACAGCACCTCAGGAGGCTCCAGGCTACTCTGCCAGATGTCATATGGACGTACAGGAAAAGAAAATCTCTCCTGCAATGGAGGGACATGCACACCAAGTACCTTGAAGGACTTGAAAGTCCTTCCCACAGGGAAACCAAGCTCTCATCTTAGGTGTCTAATTTAGGCATGCAGAGCTCACTGGTGTCAATACCTCCAGGCTGTATTCACAGCCCCTCAGGACAGGGCACCGGTAGCACATCCATGTGTTTGGCAGAGGTTCCTTCTGACCTTCCCATCCCTGGAAGTGTTCAGTGCCAGGCTGGATGGGGCTCTGAGCAACCTGGTCTGCTGGAAAGTGTCCCTGCCCATGGAAGGGGGTTGGAATGAGATGTTCTCTAAGGTCCCTTCCAACCCAAAGCATTCTATGATTTTGTGACCTTCAGCAAGAAGGTTGTAAAGCTTATGATAAGTTTCCACACTTTGCTTCTCTCCAATTCAATGAACACTTGTAAACACAAACTGCACCAGAATCATTATCCACACCAAGAAACACTCTGTTTATGCCCTGAGTTTTTTCATCACAGAGACAAAATCAGGCCTTTGCTGATTGCCAAATGCCAGGAAACTTTAATGAATCGGTTTTGTTATAGAGGATAAATGCCATCAAATCTATCACACTGAGTGAGGGCTTACCTTTCATTTGCATAATGATTAAAACAAACTTGTGAATTACATACTTACAGAGGTAATAATTACCGGCAGTTTTTATGCAAAGGTTGATTTATTTCTGGTGGCTTTAGCATCAGTTTTTAAGTGACTGATTTTGGACCCTTCTGTGCTGAGCTATCCAGACCAACCTAATCTTAAAAAGGCTTTGAAGGTCAGCAGTTTCTGAAACTGAAACTTTGCTGAAGTTCTCCCCCTGCACACAGACACACACACATCACAATTTGCTTTTTTTAATCCCCAGCTGTCACTGCTTAGTCTCATGACCTTAAATGAGCAAGAAGAAAGGAAATAGAAGATCCGTAGCCCACAAAAATGCTAGCAGGGTGTGACTGTTTTACTGCAGAAACAATACTAGGGTGTATAACTCAATATACAGAAGAAAAATTACACTAACCAAGAAAATTAAAACAAATGTCACATCCCTGACAAGTGCTGGCACTTCAATATTATCTCATATCACTGGGACTTGCTGCCAGGTAAGCTCCAAGGGTTAGACACTGAACATTAGTCAGAGCAAAGATCCATTCAGAGCCCAGCACCTTGTGACTTGCACGAGAAGGAGAGAATGTAATTCTTGGCCAAACCAGGAGAATAGCAATAACTTGAGCAGGATGTGGTATCTGGACCCCTATTTTTTTGGTTGCCATCATGTACTGACCTCCTCACAATTTGCTGAAGACCCTTCTGAATCCACCTTCGTTTTAGCAGCAGCCTGTGCCAAGAGGGTAAAGTGACCTCAGATGACCCATATTTGGGTTAAAACTACTGCAGTCCAATCATTTTGATGCTACTGGTTCTTGCTTTGTGTAAAACAGCATTGAGTCAAAATTATCTCTTGGCTGACCAAACCACAACCCCAGAGAGGGCCTTCGGAGAACGCCCTTGTTCTTCCACAGCCATTACCCATTCCTGGACCTTTTCCAGTTCTGCTTGGTTCTCTTCAGAGAGTGTGGCCAGCTCAGCAGGAAGCATTTAAGCTGGGAGTAGAAAATGCCTTCATACAAGAGCAAAATGAGGCTCATTTTACCTTGCCTGGAGCTGTTCAGATGCATTTACAGACACCTTCATATCAGATACTTGAGGCCACAGATGAGACTGCAGATAGAAAAACTTCAGATTTATGTGGACTTTCAACAATTTCGATTCCAGGTCTCCATTGCACCTCAAAGTATAGTGCCAGGGGCCAAGAGGGACATAAATCTAAAATTTAAAAAGCACACTCTGCATGTCAGGGCCCACGTGATTCCCACTGCTGGCTCTAAGCTCAATTTGATACATCCAGCACTGCACATTGGCTAAAAGAAGCTTGAATTATCTGTTTGTGAAGGGGCTGTGGTGCACTGATGTGTCCGGAGCACATGAATGAAACCTCAGGTCCAGCAAAGATGGGCCAACAGATGATGTTGGCTCCTGCTTCCTTTCTGGAGCTCAAACCAGGGTCACCTTCTGACTTAGTTCTGAGGTTTTACAATATGACTGACCAAGTGCTTAACTCAGAACTCCTTCCTCGTGCTCTGCCTGGCTTTGATACAAGGTAAGGCCAGAACCTGCAGTTTATTACCATCAGAATAACATGACAGGTTGTTCCACCAGCGGAGAAACACACGACTCAGAAATGTCTTTTGCCAAAGTTTCCCCTTTTCATGTGACTGCCCAGCTGGTCAGTCCGTCAGGCAGGAGTGCCCTTCATCACTCCGCCACAGCCTCCCAGCTCCCCTCTGCTGCTGCAGCTCCAGCAGAAGAGGCCTGAGAGGGTTACCAAAGCACATTAGCTGCCCCCTCCTTCTTCCCACCAGACACTCGTCCTCCCTCCACCAGAGCACAGGGAGGAAAGGGGGAGATTTCTGCAACTCCAGAGCCTTGCAGGCAGTTTTCTCTTTCAGGATGACTGGGATATCTAAATAAAAATGACCATTTGAGAAATGAATCATCAGGGCCATTTTCAAGCAGGCTGGGTATGCAAGAGGCGTGTACACACCAATGCCAGCAGCTCAGCCATAGCTTCAGGTCCCTGTACCCCTGGAGCTGGGACAGGCACTGCTGATGCTCCTGTGGAGAAAGGACTACAGCAAGCTCCCTGCCAAGGGCTGATGCGAGCACAGCAAAAGCTGTGTGTGCTCAGCCCCAGCTCCACAAGCACAAAATCACAGATAGAATAATAAAATTGTTTAGGGTGGTGTAAGTAGCCACATGAATATGCAGGAGGCCTATAAATTCTTCTCAGCCTGCTTGTAGATTTCTCACACAGGAAAGGTGAGGTAGAGAATAGTGCTCTCTCTATAAGATGAAGATGAGGACTTGACTTGGAGTTTTATTGATGGAAATGTGGTAAGCAAGGATGAATGGCAGCACTGAAAAGATGGCCCTGCTTCCAAAGAATGGGCAGAAAAGAGTGCCTAGCTGCCTTTGTAATCACGCAGATTTTATTTCCAGCTGCAGTTAGGGATCACCTGGTGTGTCTCTCTCAGCTATGCAGGAACTGAGACTAATACATAAGACGTCCTCTCCCACGTGCAATTTTTAAGTGCCTGCAAGTCATTTTACTGCTCAGATGATAGCTAACACTTCCAAGTCAGGTAGGAATGCTTTCCTTTTCAGATATGACCTGGATCGCAATCTACAGGGTATTTGGGGAGTTAACTTCTGGTAAGTTATTAAATTTTCACCAATACTCATGAAAATCGAAGTGGGGTTATTAGAGAGGAAAATAAAGATACCAAGAATATTTCTGTTACCAGGGGTTTAGGGGTCTAAGTACCAATGCTCTTCAGATTTGGCCCTAAAGATACAAAATTGATTTCTGAAAACAGAGCCCCAAACTATCACTATGGGTTCTGCAAACTCACCTTCCCACCTGTACCACAGCAGCCAGAACTTCCTAACAGCTTCTCAGGACTCACATCTCAGTGCCCTGGGACTCTAGAATGGTACTTCAAGCAGGTCTTCAGGGGAACAGGATGTCTTGTCTCTTGGTTTATTCAGCAGTACTAGGACCTTCAGCTGTGGCTTCATTATCCTCCCTTCGCATTCAAGTGCTTTTCACTGTCACAGCGAGGAATCAAGCAGAACTCAACAACCCCTGATGTTTAAATAGCTTTGTATTACATTATCTGTCCATGAAGAAAAGCACTTGAGCAGTGTTTTCCTCTTTTCCTGGGATATCTCAGATTTTTTTCTACAAGACTGTAGTCTCTCTCTAGGACCACTTGGAAGATGACCTCTTGGCACAGAAGCGTACGTGGGAACATGTGGCCAATCTTTATCTTGGCATGCTGGGGAGGTTAGCAGAGGTTGCTCCCAAACCAGGTCAGTGCTGCTGCACACCTGCTACCCAGCTGGAGCTGCTCACACTGGATCCAGCACAGCTCTGTCATGCAGAACGAGCCATCCCATGCTCAAGGGACAACTGTGGACAATTTGCAAGACCCCAGAAAACTTCTACCTCCCATTCCCTGTCTGCCCATCTCAATGCCTGTTCAATTTAAGCAGAATTTAGTCTTGGAGTTTAGTGGGATAGGAGCTTGCACTGCAGATGTCCATAGCACAAAGGGTGGATTTTAGTGTTTATCATTTGTGATTCTGCCTGGAAATCCATGGAAATGCCAGAACACTGCCTTACTCCTATAAATCGCAGTCAGCAGAGAGGGCTGCAGCTGTGTGAAATACTGACACCACTCTGATGTGATATATCCCTGCAGCACCGGCCCTGCTCTGCAAACTGCTGTGTCCCACAGCCGAGTCTTTCTAAAATGCTCAGCAGATGATTCATGCAAGTCTCTTCTTCAGGAAAAATAACAAATGGGGTGTGCGAATGCAGTAAACGCCAAAAAAGCCGCAGAAGACACATCTTGTATAAAGCCCTGCAAATACAACTGAGCCCTGATAGATTATGGCAACACACCTGCCAACATAACTCTCTCATACCATCTGTAGAGGCCTAAGGCAGGTCATGGCCTGAAGTGTTATGTGCACAGAATGAGATCAGGCACTCTTGAGGTTCTGGTGATCCTATTGACTTGAGAAGACCATGAACAGGCTACATAAAGCACAGGCTGCTCAGTGTATTTGTGTCACCAGTAGCCCTAGAGATATCCCACATCTCTGCTCACTGTGTCAAAGCCTTTTAGGAAGGAGCCAAGGCTGTTTTGTTGACAGAGGATGTAGAGCAGCCAGCTTAAGTCAGATCCTTGCTCCTGACTTATCCCACAAGTAAGAGCACACCTGAGTAGCACAAAGAGATAGTCTGCACCCAAGTTTCTGTCCCTGCTGTCTGCAGCTCCTGGTGTACTTAAAATAGCAGTTAGAGATGGCCTCGAGTGTTAATAGTCACATAAGCACTTGAGATTAGACAGACATCACAGTTTTTCCCACTTAAAGGCAGCTCATTTTATCAGCAATCTGCACATTAGTCTTATTTCTATTAAAGGCACTAAAAAAACCCTGAATCCCAGCATCTCGAAATACCACTATCAAAACCAGTAAAATAGAAGGCATTTAAAATACAGATTAAGAATAAGAGACCATTGGGAATGCAGCATATGTATCAGAACTTCATACTCACCTAACATGGCACATGGCATTGTACAACCCTGCACACTCTCAGCCAGTGGGTCAGGGCTGGGCTTGGGCTGCAGGAACCAGTCCCAGGAATAGGCTGCCAAGGCTCTACTGCCTGTGTGAACACTTCTGATGTGGTGGCTTGGAGGAAAGAAAGTGGAAGAGTTGTCTCCTGACCTGCCGCCCCTTCTGCACAGAGGCCAAGGATGGGTCCTTCCTGCTGGAGCTGCCCAGTGAACCACCAGCAGGACTCTCTCATGGGTAACTTAATTGAAGACAGTTCAAATGAAACTTTGTGTTCCTGAAAAAAAAAAAAACTCCTAAAAGAGAGATTTTGAAATTGTAATCAACTACAACTTAACTCTCATGCAGATTTTCACCAAATTCAGAGGATCGATTCCATAACACTTTCTTAGGGCCAGCGAACTCTCCCACAAGAACTGGTGTGTGATTCCAGGTGGAAACAACTGAGCAGGATAAGTGTGCAAATGCACTTTCCAATGCCATGAAAAATCTAGAGAAAAGCCAAAGTGGATGGATTCCAAAATATTTCAAAGAGGCAAACTCTTCAGTCCAGACATCTGAGAAATTCATCAATGATTAGAGCATGAATGGCAACCTGAAAAACTGTTATTAACACACCTTGGAGTCTGTGACAACTTAACTAGGAGGGGATCATTTCTTTTCAAGAAGAAAGGCACAGAAGTGTGATGAAATGTGCAACTTTACTAAGTAATTCTTTGGGTAGATATCTTAAAAGACCATTCGCTTCTATTATAATTAGTTATAGCTGGGGTGAAAAGACATGGAACAGTGTCTTCATCACCAGACACCAACATCTGTAGTGCAGGTGTCTGGCCAAAGAGGACACCCTCAGGCACCTACTAAGAATGGGATGGTGTGCTCTGACATGACTTTCATCTCCATTGATCATAAAGGGAGCTACAGCCATCACAAGCATGAGCAACTTCAGACTATGGCAGAAGAAAGTTAGGTAGTAGTTAAGCGATTCAAAGATTTTACAATGGCAGCCTTTGGAATTCTCTTTTCAAATGTGAAAATGCTTCAACAGCTCATGAAGAAAGCAAGGAAGAGGAGCTTGTTTTGTGGTGTGTAGGATTTGCTGATTTGATTTATTCCTTCTCTAAAAATTAGCCTCTCCATCTTGCAGGAGTGGCTTGTGTCTTTTCCACCTAACCTATGACAGAAGTCTTCCCACTGACAGGGAGGAGCAAGGTTGGAGCACATCTCCAGTTGGGTCTGCTGGGCAGGGTCTTTGTGTGGACTCTGCAGCACTGACAGGTTCCTCCCAACTGGAAGAATAACTTCAGGATATTCTGGGACCACTGTAACGATCCCTCTCCAGGATGGTTACAGCTTTCATCTGGGACAGTGAGCAAACTAGACAAGGGACAATTGAACAATTCAAAGGGACACAAATGGATGTTGAATCAAGGAAAATATCTCAACATTTTGAAGACTGATGTTCTGAGCATCACAGAGTGCACATATTCCCATTACTGGGACTCTTTAGCACAATCATATCTGGGTTCAGATCTGAAAACTTGCTATGAAATACAAAACCTTACTAGTGCATAAGCATTTTGTTGTACCTGAAGAACATCACCCCCTCCTTGCTTCTCTTTTCCAGTGGGAAGACTTGGGATTGCTGCTTTTCCTCCAAAATTCCTGCCATGGTGAAAAGCACAAGCACCGACTGCTCAGGTGTTTCCATCAGTAACTCACCGAATAATAGAAAATTCCCTCCCCACATCTGCCACTCACACAGCCAGCACAGAGATCCCAAGAGAAGGAAATTAGACACTTAAGGAAAAAGCAGTGGGAAGGAGTGTTTTCAGATCTTTCCACATCTTGTTGACACACCCCATTTATAAGTGGCATTGATCCACAGCTAACAGGAGACAACTGAAGCACAACAGCTTAAACAGGCAGCCACTCCTGGAAGAGTGTGGATTCATTTGTAAAAATAAATTTTTGTAGGTCCAAACCACAGTGATTTTGTTTCAATTTCACGAATCAAAGCTGGAATATTATTTTTTGCAGGAACTACTTTTTCCATCAAAGAAATTTTCAACTGAACATTTTTGATTGGTTTTAAAATTGTTTTTTAGTACCCCCTGTGAGTATCAGGAGAGGTTTCTGGATAAACTCAGTTTATTTTCCTTTCTCTCTTAACAGATCTAAAATCTGATGCAGTTTGAAAATTCAGTAGCATTTTGACTGAACACTGAGATTATAACAATCAATAAATCATATAAATAAAAAAAATTATAGATTCCAGAGACCGAATTGTTTAAACAAACTTTCCAAGGCTACAGTGAATGCATCTCCAGGAGCGGATTGAGATGTCAGAGGAGCAAAACCTAGTCAATTTTGTAATTCAAGAAAGAATTTTTACTCATATAAACTTAACGTAGCCCAGACAAACTCACAAAGCATTTAAACCATGTAACACTTTAAATACTCAGTTCAATACTCTAGATGGTGTTAACTGCAATGCCTGGAAATGCAGTATTACATCTGGAAAGCATGGAAGCAGGAATGTGTCACACCAAAGCACCACGGCTCTTCCCTTGCTCTTTTGGGACAGTCCTCAGATAGGGAGGTTTGAAAGAGATCACATCCTGTAAAAACACACATTCTTTCTTCTGATGCTGCTGATGCAGCTCAGTGTGATCACAAACATGAAAATATATTCAAACAAATGCTTAGTTAATATCTTAGATTTGACTCTTCTGGTTGTAAAGTGGGATTCTGTTGTGGAATTAAACTTGAACATTATCAGGCAAGCCTGATAACAACCCACCACTCACATCTGTAGGTCAGATTTTGTTTTCCCATCATGAGGCTCGGATTAGACCTTGTCTTCTTGCATGTGACCAAAGCTTGCGTGAGGTCTTTCTGTCCTGAGAGAACCTATCTCAGAGTAGGAATTACCGTGGAGGAATTCTGTGGCAGCTTATGACACTGAAGAGATACGTGCTAAAAATAAATCCTCGAAATTATTTCTTTTAATGTTTTTTACCCCAAATCACTTCAGCAATCCTGTTACATGACTGCATCATCAGCAACTGTCTTGGCATGAATGGAGGGTCAGGAAGAAGTGGCTGGAGGGAGGAAGGTATTTCTAAAAACCAAGTTTCCATGCTCAGCATGTCCATTCTGCCCATGTGCTGCTGGAGGTTGCTTTCCAAGGCTCTGGGGGCACATCCTGCCTCTCTGTCCTGTACATTTCCTGTCTTTTGCTACACAGGATGGACAAGCCCAAACCCCTGCTCCTCCATATTCAGGTTCAGGCTCATAGGGTGAGAATTTCTCACCTGAAACCCCGCTGGATGCCTGACCCTCACTGGCCTCAGTCTCCATGAACAGCCCTTCGAGCGGTGTTACCACATCTACAGATCAGAGTTGAATTTAATTTTATATATATTTATAAGCAAGAAAACAGGTAAGTGATTGGCTGCAGCAATCCTAGGCAGGTCATGCTCCACACAAGCAATCTGTCACTTATCAGGCCCTTTTAACAGAGAGACGAGCAGGAGCAGGGCTGAGAAAGTTACCTCAGCTGTGTCCTGAGTGAGAGAGCACTTGGGGCTTGCAGAAAAAGCTCTTGGTTGTAGGTGAATGCAGTGAACAATTCCCAGTGCAAAGCACTTATCTTAAAAGCAGAGCTTTGAGCACAAAACATAAATCAGATTTCTGAGTGCTTCTCATCCTTTACTTTTCTCAAATCCTGCTGGAGGGCCACAGAACGCTCAAGTTACAGAGTACCAGAGCTGCTGATCCACAGCAGGAGTGAGCAATAACAACTGCCTGACCCCCTCCAGCCGCAGCCTCCTCTCTCTGACCACTTCTGCCATGACCCTCTACAGAGGTCCAGGACTGGAGAAACCACAGCTTTGATGGGGTGATGAAAAGTCCAGCCTGGCTGATGTCTCACTATAGTGTGAAGGTGGAGGAAAGCTCTTCTTGTAGCACTGTGCCTCAGCACCTCAGAAATTCATTGTGGCTGGAGAATGTGCAGAGAATCAGACACAAAGCTGCTGCTGGAGCAAAGTCGCAGCATTTTACCCTGCTGATGAACTTTTTCTCTCATTTCCATTTTCATTGAAATATCAATTTGCATTTATTAAAAAGCTCTTACCCTCCTCTCCAGAAAAAAAAAAAAAAAGAACAACCACCCTGATCTAAAGAAAGAGATTGGTTTACATAAAATCCTATTAGTTTAGCTGATTGCTTCCAAAACATTTCTGAGAAAGCCTTCCATTACCATACAAATGGTGCTGGGCCTTTTGCAGGCTAACTGCTAGAAAGCGTAATGATTTGGGCAAATATTCATCAAGGCAGCTGCTTCTGTGAGCGGGTGTGAGCCTGCTGCACACCAGGAAAGGAAAGAACAAGAAATAGCTGCTCTCCTCCTCTGTGAAGGCCGCAGCTACACCAGCCCCAGCCTTCTCCCCATATTCCTGCAGCAGCACCCCAAACAAACAGGGAGCACACGTGTCAGGGAGCCTGTGGAGCCAGGAAAAAGGAGGAATACAGAAATAATGAGGAGTTTGTGAGAGGAGGAGGCGCTGGAAGCCCAGAGTGACCGCGTGTGCCGGAGCAGAGCAGCCGGGAGCGTGCCCACCACCTTGGCTGAGAGCTGCATTCCTCCTCAGTGTCATCATTTTCCCCTCCTCGCTGGAATAACCACGAGATCCCACAAGCTCTTCCTGGCCCAGAAAGCCAAGAGAGCTAACAGTGCTGGAGGTTTACATACCCCTGTGCAAACAGCTCTTGAAGGTGTTGGCATCAACTCAGTCCTGATACTCTGAGCAACCTGACCTTGGTGAAGATGTCCCTGCTCACTACAGGGGGATTTCACCAAATGACCTTTAAAGGTCCTTTCCAACCCAATCCATTCTGAGCTTCTGTGATCCCTGAGGCACAGTGCACTGGTCACCCCTTTGGGATTGCAGGGTGCAATCTGGGTGATGCTAAAATAGTCAGGAGCGAGGACATCACCTTGGTGGCCACCTGGGCATTGTGGTGGGCAGGAGGCTCTCTGGGTTTCTCAAAGGGAAGCTCCCTGCTGAAGGTCCTGCAAAGTCTGCAAAGATTTTGCCAAATCAGGGCTTTTGAGTGACTGGATAACCACAGTCCCCTGCTGTCATGTGAATGATGCCTGACCCTTTCCTGTAAAGATAAAGCCTTTCTTAAACACTCCCCAGAGGTGCTTTCTGTGAATCAGACAGCCATGTGAACGAGGCAAGGATCCAGATCTAAAACACCGTCATAAATTTGGGGAAGATCCCAAATCTGGGAAAAGAATCTGCACAGAGCTTGTTTTTGAACTTTAACAACAATCATTGCAATCACCTTCAGGAGAACAAACATCTCATTAATAGCAGTCATGGGATGCAGTAACAACCTCAGGAACTGCTGTAATGCAGAAAGTCACAAACAGCTTCATCGGCCTTTAAGAAAAAAATGTGGTGGGGGGGAGTTATCAGTGAGGACTAAAGATGCAGCATGAGAGAGCAGTAAAAATTTAAACATCCAGCAGCTATTCCACTTAACATTTATAGGCAATTTCCTGTTCTAATAAGCCAAAATGAAAAAAAAAAAAAAATAGAAGAGCTATGATACCAGGGAGATATCATCAACCATTGCTGAAAATAAAATAAAACATCAAACCCCTGGGACTTTTCATCAAGGGGGTGAGTGAAGAGAACATGCCAGTCCTAAGGCTGTGTTGCAACTTCCCTGAAAGCACCTCCCAATCTCACACCACCAGCTCCGGGCAAATGAGTTCTAATTACCCTATTTGAGTCTGACCAGCACTGGTAACCAGAGGGTCCTCGCTCCCAGACTGTTTTAGGAGCTCTGTGTGGAAACAGCACAGGGGGATTGTGAGGTGCTCTTCCGTCTCCAGCATCTCTGCCACCAGTGATCCAACACAGGCTGGGCTGTTAAGGAAAGCCCCCCAAAAGACAGTGGAGGTGTTGGTTTGAAAACAAGCACCCAGTCAATTCAGTAGCTTTGTCCCCTTTCCGGGACAATTTTACCAAAGATACCTTTCTCCTCAATTTATAATTTTCTGAAGACTTACCACAGCACTTGGGGGTCAAAATGGCACCAGAGCTGAGCAGGGACCCTCCTGCTTTTTTAACTGAGGTGACACAGCACAGAGGGACCATCCAGCAAAAGAGACTTGGTCACATCTGGCCTTAACCCTGACTTGCAGAGGAAGCTGGAGGGATGGATGTGTTGAGGGACAGCCTTCCAAAGCAAACCCAGACTGTGTCTGCCCCTGTGTTTTTGCTGTTCAAAGTCATTAATCAGTTCACTGTGGCACTGCTGACAGCACCAGCAGCCTCCGTGTGTGCCCCTGGCCACGTCTGCCACGATGGGACAGCACAACCCCACCGGCAGGTCCATGGCTGCTCTTCAACCACTGCCACTGCTCAAACAGGGGGTTGGACCTGGTGACCCACTGTGGTCCCTTCCAACCTGACCCCTTCTGGAACACCACGATTCTGCTTTCTGGGAGTGTAGGACTTGGACTGACCAGCCAGGCTGAGCCCAGGGGAAGGTCCCAGACCTGACACTGAAGATCAGCAGATGCAGAGGGACTACCAAAATCCCAGTTTCCTTTGCCTGCCTGTTCCCAGCCTGGGGTGTGAACAAGGAGCAGCAGGCAGGCAGCAGACAAAATAACTTTCTCCTTCCTTGCACTTCCAACCCTGCCCACGATTTTCCAGCTGCAGCCTGTCCCTGATGCCACGAGAGAAGTAGAAGGGAGCCAAAGGGAAAAACAAAAAAGCCCTTTCTGAAGACCTCGAGCCAGTTGTACACTGGGAGGGAAAACCCTCGCTGATGCGAGACCCCTTCCCATCTGCTCCATGGAGGTGACTGGCCGAGGCAGCAGAGCGTGAGATTTGATTATAATTATTGTCTTAACGCAGCGCTGAAATTGTTCCGAGCACATGGAGCTTCTGGGAACAGGCAAGCATCCAAAATAATCTTTGGGCTGCAAACTCAGTGACGAAGAGATGGCATAAACCGATAGACATCACAAAACCCTTTGGAGTCTACTTCCCATCAAGCAGGGTTATCCCTGTCAGTCTGCAATTTCACCTCCAGACAGTTCCCACTTTCCTGCCGGCCTTGGCAGACACGTTGTTTTTCAACAAGGAAAAAAATACGTTTATCAAGGGACCACAAACCAGCCCAACCCAATTAAATGAAACCCTGTGGCTGCCGGGCTGTGCTTCTCTCCACAGTCGATTCTGATGTGGTGCCTGCCGTGCAAAACCAGTGACACTGTGGAATGCAGCAACACAATTAGGACCAAAGCCCAAATCTGTAACGGTATTTAAGTGGCAGTTGGACATCTAAATGTCTTTGTGGATTGACATGCAGTTCTTGGAGTAGAAATCGGGTTTTTTACAGAGGAGAAACCACCTCTATTCCCATGCACATTCCTGGGAACTCCTACACGACTCCGGGCTGAGCAACACCTGTAGCTCAGGTTGTGAGAAGCCAAAGGCGGGGGGCCACAGCGCCTTCTCTGGCCACTCCTTTTTCTCTTAAGCTCCAGAAGTTGGAAGCATTTATTACTCTCCTGCTTCTCATTAAATAAACCCGACTTCCTGGAGGCCGTGCAAAGCTTTCAGCAGTCAGCAGCACACAGCAAATTAGAGCTAACGGGTTTGCTGGAACATTTCACACTGTACATCCTTGGGAAAGGCGTTTCCAGCATCCATCATCAGTGGATGCTTTTTGTCTGCTGGGTAGCTCCTGGTGGTAGAGGAGAGCTCGGTGAGCACCAGTGGGGATTTTACACAATAATTGGCCAGTGTGCACAAGGCTTAGGAGTTTGACTGCTGGCACCAGTGAAGCAGGATTTGGCTGCTCCCCTGAGTCTTGTTAATACCCAGAAATGCAAAGGAATCTAAACGGCTTATGCTATTCCAGGTGGGCAAAGCACTGTGTAGGGTAGGAGCTCACAAAAAGTCGATCCAGGAGAATTAGTATTTCTTCTGGCTGTTGTATCCTGCCTAATTCTAACTCCTCGAGGAGTTATTTCACCATAGCATCTGTAAAATGAGCTATGAAATTCCTATCGTGCTGACTTGGCCATGGCTACCCCTGCAAGGGAATTTCACTTAGAAGATCCTTCAGAGAAATTCAAGGTTGGAACGGACCAGGACAATCTGCAAGCAGGTAGTGTGGCTACTGCTCTGAGTGAGGAATGAAAGTCCCCCTCAGTGCCTCTATGTTGAAGCTTCCTTTTTGTGCCTCTCCAATAATGCATGGCCGTATTTCCCTCTTCCAGCGTGCTCCTTCTGAATCACATTTCCTCCTGGCATTTGGAAGAGCAAACAGCAATAACAAGTGTGAAACCTCTGTGGCCTCGCCAAGTGTGAACCAGGCTCCCTGCTGGGAAAGGTTCTAGGAAAGGACATTCTGGACAATAGGAGCAGGCGCTGCCAATATTCTGTTCTAATCTTTTTGTCAAGTGCAACGTGTTTTCGTTAATTTTCCTGCTGTGGCAGACCTGTGAGCCCTGCCTGCTGTGCCAGGCTCCTCTCCCGGCCGTCCCACGCTGTGCTGATTCACTCAGCCTCTGGGTTCTTGCACATCTCTATTACTCAGAGAAAGCCCTGTCCACCGATTATAAATGCTGAACTGCTTAAAGATATTTTATATCTGATTAAGCACTTTATAAGTCTGTTTATGCAAGTAGCAGGCCAAATTTCCTCATTCTGTAGGCATAAGAATATATTTTTTGCTTAGTTCAATAAAACCATTTGTATTCATCTCTACTGATTCCACGATTGTTTTCCCTTGCTCAGCAAGATGTATATTACAGTCTGTTTAATTGTGTGTTTGATCTTTACTACTTAACCAGCTCTATTTATCATTACAATGCATCAGTACATTATAAAGCTTTCAGGCACATTTATCAACATAACAAAGCTCCCACTACAGAAGAGTCCTCCAGGGAAATAAAGCAACAACAACAACAAATACTTCAATGCAATTCACTTAACAGTACAAATATTTGTAATTACAAAAATCTTTAAGAGTGCTTCTTCCATAAATGGCATGTTTTACTTAAAATTGCTTTTATAATGTGATAGTTCCTCCAGTGTATGCAGCTGATGGGTTCCTCAAATTAAAGAAAGAAAGGCCAAATTAACTGCTTTCTCATATATTCCCTTTTGCTAATATGAAGGCAGAACTCAAATTCACTGATGTGCTATTGAAAATTTAGTTACCCCTAATAAAATGTATTTAAAACATTTAAAAAACACTCGTGTGTGATTAATAACTAATATATACATTACAGTGTGAATGCAATGCTGCAGATAGCTGCAAGCCACGTGGGAACCAAGCCTACAACAATCAATCAACTATTGATTGCGATGCCTGTTAATCATTGATTAACCCTTTATAAATAACAAATACATTACCCTTGCTGTAAACTGGGACCACCAGGTTCTTTTACACGGCTCTTCATGTTTCTGATGTCCATCAAAAATAAATACAAAAACAAATCAATCTATTTTGATTCCAGCACCATTTGGATATATTTAACATTCTTGGGAAATCTGTTGTTACTCCATTAGCAGGTTTGAGGGGTTTTTTTGGCTTTTGTCTCACAGGAAATTATTGCAAACTGAAGGACAATCTAGGAAGTTAGCTGAAAACTGTCATCTCATCTGATCAATCACACTATTAAAACAGCCAGAACTCTTTGAAGCCACAAGAACTAAAGGTGAATTTATGAATACAAATCTTATAAGATCAGCACTAAGATTCTGAAGACAAGTACTCAAAAGTTAGCAAAATTCAGACTTGGGACATTTTGTGAAAACTCAGTGTGGCCATGTGAACATTATGATGCTGAAGTGGCAAGCACCATGCTGCATTTTCCACAGGACTGTACAGAACCTTCCATTCAGAAGGGCAATGCTCCATTAATAAATGACTGCTAAAAATCCTGTTTCACATCTACTGTTTTTTCTAGACCCAATCTATTGGCATTATTATCGTGCCTAATTTTAACACTTAGACTTTAGTGTCCAATCTGCCAGTGATACGGAGAAACAAAAGAAATCAAATACTGCCCACATTTCTCGAATTGCCGGAACAGGAGATTCTCACCACATTCCAAAACATGGTATTTCAGATCATTGCTTGGGGGCTTGCCTTTCCAAGCAAAACCATTCCCAGAGAAGAGGCAATGAAGATGCCACTGAAGCCACTGCAGGACCCAGGTGTGCAGAGGAAGAATTTCATGTCCCAGCATCTCTGAAGAACAGGTACCACTCTGCAAATCCAGGGAGGATCAGCAGGTCAGTGAGGTGCATGGCTGCAAGGATATTGTCAGGGAATTCAACAAGGGCAGGACAGGCTTGGATGTGTGAGAGTTGACTGAAGGGAGCCAGCGAAAAGCGCCGCTGTCATCACAGAGAGGGAACTGGAAACTTCCCCCCACAAGGGCCCCTGGAAGCTATTGAGAAAACAAAAAAAACTCCAGACCCTGATGGAAATCTGTAACCTGACACATCTCCAGTAGGCAAAAGCACAAGGATGTATTCCACAGAGGACAAAATCTCATAGAGTCAGGATAACAAACAGCATAATCTACGCCCAGGCTTTGGAAAATGCCAAGGGTGTCTATGTTTCTCCTCTGTTTTCCTTTGTTTTGGTTTTTTTCCCCCTCATATTTGTGCCTCTAAAATATTTGGAGAAGGAATTATCAAATATTCATTTGTTTGTTTATAAATAGAAGAAAGCACTTACAGAACCTCTGTCTTGAACAGGTCCCATCAGTAATTTAAGACGGGAAATTACACCTGATTTGTGATTAACAGGCACAGCTTTATAACAGTCTCACCAGCTTGGTTAATATCTCATCCTCTTCAAACTCCGGGGTGTGATGGCAAAATCTGTTGCCAAACCTTGAATGACCAACACGTAAATAAAAACAGGAGCGTTTACAGACTTCCGAAGGGAAGATGCTCCATGTGCAGTATCTAAACATGCCGGAATAGTTTATAAAAATAATATTGATGGAGGTGGCTTAGAGCAGCGGCGGGGAAAGCCCAGCCCGGTTTTCCCGGGGGTTCCACACTTCGTTTCCATGCACAAAGTGCGTTTTGCCACCTAGTGGCTACCGCGGAGGGACCTCCGGTGTCCTGCGCCTCTGTCACCATCAGCCCCCACCTCCTGGGAGGGAAACAGCAGAACGGGACAGAAGAAGATTAAAAAAAAATAAAGCATATATGACAGACACAAGCCAGATCAGCTGGAGTTCTGAAATTTAGCCGAGAAATCGGTAGAAAAGCTCGTGTACCACAGCCCGGGTGCTGCAGAGCCAGGACACGGCCCCGGCGGGGAACAGAGAGCACGAAGGAATTCTGAGAGGGGAATTTGAGAAAACAGCAGCTCAGCGTCTGACTTGGTTCCTACTGTAAAATGCTGGGGTTGGCGCGGGACAAGCTGAGATCATCCCTTCACTGCAGCCAAAGATTTGGGTTGGTACCGCAGCAGCCGCCACTCGGCACCTCCAGGAGCTCAGGGCTGTCGGGTGGGGAAGGAAGCACAGCACTCCATCGCATTCTGCTCTTGGATTTTCGTGTATTTAACTTGCTGTCAAGGTCAGGCAGCAATTTCTATCCCCTGACACGTTCGGCTAGAGGAAGGCTACAGCAGGCTGGGCAGATACTGCATTTCTAAAAGTCCAGACCCCTGGAAGGAACACACTGAAAAAGCATTTTAAAAACCCCAACATATCAGAAGCAACAAAACACTGCCCTTTCTACCCAGGAATCTACGTCCCCAAAGGGATTTCAGAGGCTGATGGAGCTGAGCCTAAGCAGCTGTTTAGGAGTGCTTCCAACATCTGGAGTTTTAAACCTCACAACAATAGATTTTGGGGGTGAGTTATCAGATGTGGATTATCAAAGCAGGTTTTCAAAAACAGATCTGCAGGTTGGAGAAGTTTCATCCTTCTGTGTCCTCTGCAGAGAGATTTGATGGGGGATGCACATATCTGGAGAGAGAGGGGGGATAAGGAGCAGCACACGGAGGTACCTCTTCTGGATGAAGTTCTGTTTCTGCTGTGTGCATCTGCTAAGTAGCAAAGACACTTTGAAGCTAGAAAATTAAAGTCATTGCAATGAGAGGTTTACTCTGGACACACTCAGATCTGCAGAGACTCTCCCTGGTTTGCTCCAATGTAATCTCAAGCACTTAACTGGAAAAACTCCACACATGAGGAGCTATTCCTCTCAGGATTTCGCTCAGGTCACCAAAGACAAGCAGAAGAGAGAGCCCAGACAGATTAATCTGGATTTAAGAACGGCCACTGTCTAATGGCTCAACAGCCTTTTTCAAAGGGAAACTGTGGAATCTCCTTAGTTCTGAACTCAGCTGTGTCACAGAAACATCACAAACTATTGGGAGCCACTGCAGCTCCACTGGCAATTAATTGCAGATGAAAAATAAAGTGCTTTGGAGATCACTGTGACATCAGAAACCTTATCCCACTTCCAGCAAAGCTGGATATAACACATGAAGAGAGTTCTCCAGATGATGAGGTTCAGTCCAGACCTCACATCATTTGGAAAGGCATTCACTGGAATGACACATTTTGCTCCAGGACACATCTAAAGATCCAAGAGGGTACAATTTTATGTTGCTCTTTGAACAGACTCAGGACTTCTATTTTTGTGTAAAATAGGATCAGAACTCAGCCACTAGTTACATGATGCAAAACGATGCCTTTTTCCTTTAAATTTATGGAGGTTGAAAACCTCTAAAATGAGCTCTGAGTCACAGCGGTGGTTTATCACTCTTACCTGTGCTTCTTGTAATATGAGAGCTGTGTCCTGCACCGAAAATGGCTGGTCTGCAGGAGGAAAAGAAAAAAGAAAACTACAGATGTTCAGAATATGAATTCTTGAAAACTTTGTTTCAGCCATCCATTTCAGAAGACAGGCACTCCATGCCGGGAATGGGAAGTGATGCCCTTGGAGCTAATTACAAAGTGCTGCAACTTAAGAGACAAAAATCTATCACCAGAACTTCATAACACAATAAACACATTTCACACACACCAGGCCTTGTAAAAACATAAGTAAGCAAACAGCAAAATGAACAAAAACTCGTATCAAAAAGAGGCTGGAAATCCCCTGACCCCATTTTCACGTGGAAACCACTGGTGCTGATAACTTCAAATGTGTTACTGGAAAACACCAACAGCAGATTTTCCTTCTGTTGTGGTTTAAGAGCAGTAAAATACAGTACGGACTTAACTTTACATGAGGGCTTAACCAAAATCCTACTGAACAGCAGCAGGGACTTAAATAGGATTTACTCTGGGGCTTTTAGGTGTGCTGAGGAGGAAACTCTGCTGCTTCCCGAGCTCCCAGGGATGGGAATAGGCTGTGGAGCCAGCAGCTGTGTTGGAGGCAACTGGCTTGAGAATTCAATCCATTGCATTGGGCGGGACACTTTGAAAATGGCTGGAGGGGTTTGGAAGCACGAGTCTGGGATGTCAGCTCCTCAGGAGATTTATTTTTAGATGTTGATTTGCTGCCCTGACTCCCAGGGTTTATCCAGGGAGCCAGCTCCATGAGCTTTTCCCAAACTCTATAAGGTCTCTGTTTACACAGCACAGACAATTAAATAGCACTGTCACACTGACATGTAATTGTCTGCTTCTAATACGTCAAACTTGACACATAACAAAAGGTTATTGCGGCAATTTAAGATATAATCTTGCTCCTTTTTATTACTTCAAATCTTTGCCCCTCAAAACATATTCAAGTATTTAATTTTGGGGATTTTTTTTAAAGTTCATTACTTTATTTCTTGAGCAGATCATTGATGCTTCCAGCCAGCAACTCCTTATCCTTTTTAGGCAGCATATGAAAGAAGGGGGGTAGATATGCAGTTAAAGACTGTGCAAGTAACAAATGTCTTCAAGGGACTGGCATGCTCAGAGAATTATCTGCGTCATCTTGGGCATGTCCCAAATGCCTCTAATCACCCCAAGGACATACTTTAGTCTGTTTATGGTGGCCCTGACACCCTCATGACCCCCCCCCAAACAAATAGTGCTGCTTCAAGAAAACACTCCATTATGGCTCTTAGCAGAAGTGTAAAGGCAAGGGAAAGTGCTGAGACCAGATAATGAAGAGGCTTATTTATTTTTGTGGTACAGAAAATGAAGGAAGGAAACTCCAAATGAGGATCTGCATTAAAAAAAAAAAAAGACCAGCCGGGTGATCCCAAACCCCAAACCGGATACAAAAAACGTAATGTAAGACATAGGTTTAGTGAGGTGGCATGCAAGGAATTCAGCCAAGGAGAGCTGAGTCTGCATCAAGCTGAAACTCACAGATGGAAAGTGGAACTCACCAAAGGCCATTTCGTCTAGAAAAGGGAAGAATTCTAGGGGTAACATTGCAGGTCTCTCAAAGGCTAGAAAGAGACAAGGAAGGACATGAATCAGATGCTAAGAGGCTGATCTGAAGTGTGAGACCCAGGTAAGGTCCATTCTGCAAGAGGCAGACACAAAAAGTGCGCAGATAGTGGATGAAAGGAGCACTCGGATGATGACGGAGCTTTGGCTGCTAATGAGGTGCTACCTGGGCAAATGCAGTCTGAGGACAAAGAAGAGGATTAATCAATTTCCTCGAGCACTTGTGACTTTGCAGGAAAATAATTTACCAAGGAAACTGGAAAGTTGATGGAGGTAAGAAGACAAAAGCTGAAAGACTGAGAAAAGAAACCCTGAAATTCCATCTGCAGAAGATAATCATATTGAACTATGTCATTCCAAAGGGAAAAATACAGAGCCACAAAGAAAGGATGGACAGTGCAATGGAAGAAACTGGAAAAGAAAACAGATGAATAACAGTTTGTTCTTCCTGGAAGATGTGTCACTGACCTCAGTATAAAGGGAAAATGGCTAAAATGTGGCATGCTCAATAAATTCAAGCCAGCCTTCGTGACCTCACGTTTAACATGAAACAATAACTGGAATTTAGAGGGAGGGAAAGCCAAATTAAATAAAGCCATTTAAAAATTACAGTGACGGTCGTCCCCTGTTTAAACAAACTATTAAAGGAAATTGCAAAAAAACCCCATCACTTGACATTTTAACATAAATACTAGAAATCTTTCTGAAAGATTTACTGAATTCAAAATATGGTATCAGGTTAAAGGAAGACTCGTATCACATATCACACTTAACAGCTTTACTAAGTGGTCAGACAATTGATCTAATATTACACTCTGCCCTTAAAATTAATGGCTTTTTTTTTTTTTTTTTTTTTTTACAATTTACAAAATAGTAAGGTTGGAGCGAACTGAATAAATACTGGTAGTGCTGCCTTCTCCTTCAAGCAGAACCACCAACACTATGTATCCACTGAAACAAGAGGAGAAAACCCTTCAGTCTGAGGCAAGGAGCAAGCTGGGAACAGCGAGACTGCAGCAGTCACGGTCATTTGGAAAGCCAGCCTTAATCATTTGAGGTGGAAACTGGACAAGAAAACAAGACTTTTTCTCAAAAAAACCCCCTTTAATAAAGGAAAACGCCTTGAGGCTTGTATAAAAAGGAAGCTGGTGTTTTATCCAGAATGGGAAAAAAGCCTGTAGTTGTTGGTTTGGTTGCAATCTTGTACAACCTTTAAACAATGTTCTCACATTCTGGACTGTAAAAACAAAGTTATATTTTAAAAAAGGGACCCAAACACAAAACTAAAACCCCAACCCAAACTGCAGAGACTTCAGGACTGAGTCCCAGGACCTCCCTGTTGACAGCGAACTTTTCCTAACCCCATTTAAGCTGACATGTAGCAGCTTTCTTTAACATTTCTCCTTCCTCCACAGCATTTGTTACTTACAGCCATTTCCCCAACTCTCAGCCTTCACTTTTAAGCTGAAAATGTCAAGTTACTCCAATTTCCTCTCCTAAGTCCTGCACACCACCAGTGATTTTGAGAGCCATCTCTGCTATGACTTCAGCTCCAGCTCAATCTTTTGAAAATGCCTGACCAAAATTACTCAAGCAAACGCAACAGGTACTGTGTAACATCTCTGATCCATCCCCAGACCTACCAAAACCACCATGCCAGATGAATTTGCCACCACACTGCTCCTTCCCACAAGAGCAACCCACCAGCCCTACCACAGGTCCTTTTTCCGACAAGTTTTTGTTTGATTTGCTCCCATCTGACTTTGCACCTGCACTACTGGCACCTTTCTGCCCATTCTTGGACAGCACCGAATTCTTACGCAGCCCCAGAGCCTCCTGCCATTTGCCTGCAGCCTTTGAGCCAGCAGCATTCCCGGCACGTTTAGCCTCATTCTTGGTTAAGACCTGCAATTCAAATAATGCCACCAAAAGAAAATCGTGTTCAAGGCAGGCCCTTCGATCGAACTCCTTTCAGCACGGCCTCAGGTCACCTGGGGCCTCTGCTGCCTTCACCTTCTCCACTCTGTATTTGCCCACCAGCTGCCATCTTCTGCTGTTTACACTTATTTAGCACATCCTTTACCAAATGCATGAAAATCTCTTTACATTTCCACTACCCAACAAAAGCAGTCATAAAAGAGAGGTTACTCTGGCTTAACAGCCTTTTGATTATCAGGGGCCACTTTTATAACCAGTCGTTTACCCCAAGTCTGGCTTTTCATTCCTTTTAACTCCGATTTTCAGACCATAGCCCAAAGACAGTACCTATCAGTCTTGTCACTGTCCAGAAGGCTTTTCCTTTCTGAAGCAGGAAACTGGATTACCCTGCATCAGTCAGACCAAAAGAGAACCTCAAACACAAACATAAAAATATTGAACAAAGTGCATTTCAGGCTCAAATCCTGAAAACATTTGTGCCTGAGCAAGCACGAACAACTCAAAAGCACCAGAACTGAGCCCAAGAAATGCACACAATAAACACAATTTCTAGTTCAATTATCAATCCACTAGAAACAAAATGTACTTACATAAGCCATGTCCAAATGATGCAAGGAACCCTCTTGGTTTTTCCTTGGGAAACTGGGCTGCAAATGCAGCTGTCAGCAATTCTTTGCAGCCAGATGTTAAAATGTTTGTTTTACATATGTTAAAGAAGCAACTTCTGCCTGACAAATCAGCATCTTGAAATATGAATTACCCAAGAAATACAAAATCCCACTTCAACAGCAGGAGACTGCATTTATTTTTTTGCAAGTTTTTGGCCTCAAAACTCTTAGAAGTGTCTTTGCTGGGATAATTTGCATCTTTAGGGCTGTTTTCTGTTTTGTCTCACAGAGGGAACAGAAATCGTTTTACCATCAAATAAATTCTAATGGATGACATTTTTAGCTCTAAATGTTCAAGGCAAACAACTTCCTCTCTTCCGTGAAGACAAAATTTCACTTTACATAGTGCTCCTGCATACAGACCCACAAATTTCAGACTTTTGTGATTCACAGCCTCTTACCATTTCCCTGACTGAGGTGGAGGCTGCTCTGTAGACTTGCAGGAATGGGGACCAGAACCTCGCACAGATCCCATAAAACCAGCTCCCCAACCTTAGGTGGGTGCCCTGTTCAGACTAATAGTGAAAAAAGAGAGAGGAGACCAAGGAGGTTTATGTCCAGGTTCACTTTTGCCCACCATGGATTTCCCTCCTGAAGCAGCTAAACCTTTGCTTTGTTTTTAATTTTATAGGGATGAAAGATGTCTTAGCCAGGAGCACGGGAAAGGTGGGAACAGCATCCAGCTGGAATCTGACCTGCCTTGAACACACTTCTGCCTGTGCTCAAAGAAATAAACTCCTTCAATATAGCAAATACAATTACATGCTGCTGCACCCTTCCATCATCACAGAAGCAAATAAAACAATGGACACTTCTCATGTTGGACTTCGGCAAAAGACATTTATTATTATTATTACTGTTGTTGTTGTGTTGCTGTTGAACCTCCTCTGCTCTGCCCACAGTGGTGGCACAAATGCTGTTACCACATTGTAGCTGATGATGCCGGTGTACAAATCAAAATCCATCTTAATTTCAAACTCCATTAGAAACACAGGAAAAAAGATCAACATTTACGAAATGTAAAGGGAAAAATGGTATGGAAAGAATTTTTTTTTTTTTTATTTTTCAAGCTTCCAAGACAGTATTACAAACAACAGAGAGCAAAGTAAAGCTAGAAATGAAATACTTGACAGCATCTGTTTAAAAATTACAGCTAAGAAACCTAATAAAAGTTGAATAAACAGTTACTAGAAATAAAAATTTTTACACATATGATAATTTGTCTGGGATTTTTATTTCTTTAAAATAATTCATACAAATGGTTACAGTCACAAACATGATTTTAACCAAAAATATTGCTAGCCTACCACATTACCAGGAAGGAATCAATGTAGGCAATGAAATGCTGCTACTTTTCAGTAGTCTAGTGCCTTTTCCAGATACCACCAATAATATATACTTTAACTGGTGACAAAAAGCACAATGCTCGTTTATACAAAACCTTTTTTTTTTTCCTCAAAATCTCTTTGCAAGGTTGTCTTCATTTTGAAATAAGGGAATTCATGCCAAAATTAGGAGAAACTGTTTTTCTTTTGTTTACTAAATTATTCTAAAAAATAAGACAAGCAGGTAGAAAAAACAATGCACTGTGTGGCGTAGAAAGAAAAATGGGAAAAATTCATTGTCCTGAGAAGTTTGCCAACTGCCTCATTTTTGGGCATGTTTGAAAATATAAAAGAAAGGATTTTTAATCTCAAAACTGGTTTGTTGAATGCCTCCCTTATGTTTTTCCTTGTTGACAGCTAAGCAAACAAACCCTTTTTAATGTTCTAGAAACTGTACACAGACAAGTACATTCATGATATAATTAACTACTAACTTCTCTTGCTTAACAAAGAACCCATAGGACACAGAAACAGTGAATCAGTCCACTGGACAGGGACAAACTACAATTTATACGGAGGAAAAAATGTTTCCAAATCTTCTTTTTGTCTCCCACCTTTTCCTTTTTTATACTGTATATTGGACCAGTTTCTAAACCAATAATCGTCTCCTCCTGTAAGTTCATGGTTTTGCCTTTAATCAAAATCCAGGGTTTTGCTTTGTGTTGTGTTGTTTTCCACGCGCTGCAGTTGAAGTCTCCGATGTTGGGAATGCTGTTGTAGGCTACAATTGGTCGCTCGGGTGGTCTCTATCAGCTTCTGGTTTGACAGTTTGGCCGGGGGAAGGAGCATGGGGCGGGTGGGCTACAGCGGGGAGGCCGTGTGATAAAGACATGGGGTTGGGGACTATTCCTTCTACTGCTGCAGGTATGCCAGTGGAAGCCACGCTAACAACGCCCGGGGGATACCTGCTGGGGGGAGAAAACAAGAGCAGACATTACAACCGGGAGGTGACTGAGCAGAGAGCCCACCCTGCCTCCTTCCAGAGCTACTGAGATGCTTCTTTTGTTTTCAGAGCACTTAGACAGAGAGTTCAGCTCCAGGTGAGATGCCACAGGCAGATCCTGCTGCATAAAGCAAGGAATGCTGTATTTTAACCAAAGGAGACATGAAAGTTTGCCAGATTGTTTCTTCAGATTTAATAGCAGGAGTAACAGCACAGCAAAGGAAACAACTTGAAACTATTGCTCCTCTCCAAGTATAAACTTAACAAGATGTAATTCCGCCTGGGTCTGTGCAATATCTGTTCTCTATGACTTTTCCTCAAGCTGACCTTTGGGGATTTTTTTCTCTTTCATTCTCATGTAGAAATTTTAAATTTTCATTGTTGTGGTTTGAAAAAAAGTATTTCTTTAAACTTACTTTGCAGTCTCAGCTTCTGACAGCTCCCTAAAAAATCCATCACACCCACACACTCCTAAGATGACAAACTCAAGCCTACTGCACCTGAGTAACTTTTTCAGCACCAAACTTGCCACTGCACTTGTCTGAAAGAGAACCAGTACCAGTTACACAGAGGAGAAGTGCTTCAGGCAGACTGCAAGAGAGAGAGATGCAAACACAGAATTTACGGATGGTTTTAAAGATTTCTTACTCTATCTGGACAACCACTGAGGCCTAAATATTTTATGCATTCAACAAAAGAATCACCCTCTGATTCAGCTCGATTTTATGATGGCTCTGATGCTATCAAGCTAACTCGCAAATCTACTGTTCTAATCCCAAAGTTCAGATGTAATTGATGAACAGTGGTATTTCACAGTGCTGTATATAAACAACAGCTATACATGGATTTAATAAAAAAATGTTTTCTCTTTAGTCCAATACCTCAATACCTATTTGCAAGTTATGTCCAGCTGGCCACTTACAACTGACCCTTTGCCTCCCCTCCTCATCATAAGGCTGCACACTCATCCCTCATTTCCCTCATTCTCTCCCGCTGTACTTTGCCCACCCAAGCATCCTGGTGAGAGCATTACCCATTTGAGAGCATAAATATACAAACTACAACTCACTGCAGCTTTTGCTACCCAATTATTTACTCAGAGCTACATGGGACAAAAGGCACTTGTCTTGTCAAGCTTTTTCAAATACCACATTATTTTGCTGTTGATTTTCTCCTCATCAGAGCTCGATGCATCAAGGAATTTCACCCCATTTCTGCATCTTTTCCATGGTAATACGCATCTGTGCTGCTCATCTCAAGTTCCTTCAAACTGACAGAAAATTAGTGCAGAACTCAGGCAAGACTCAGGAGAAAAAAGCTGGATGTAAGCACAGCGACTTGTTCTTTTTGCTTCCACCACAGAAACACCACGGGAACTGCTTTTTGCAAACATGGAGCCAGAGGGGCTCAGTAGGACTGACACGGCACAGGGACAACAGGGACACCATACACTGGTCTGGCCATCCTGGGAAAGACTCCTACACACCACAGCACTGACTCTAATCTGGGATGGGTAATGAGGATGTGACAGATCACATCACCTGTAGGCCAGATAACTTTGTTCCCAATTGTACACATATTTACATGGTTTCCTATGCTAATTCCTTCTCCACAGAGGTTCCTTAGAATTAATTTGCAGTTGCTAATGGAATTCGTTGCTTGTTTCAGTAACTCCATTTGAATCTTATTAATCAAATTTGCTTCGATTCCTATGAAAACTGTCAGTATTGTTTTACTTACTCAAGTTTAATTCTGAAACAGCTTATCTGTTATTCTAGGTGCTTTGCAAAACACACAACGTGACACAACACTGCAGCTGTTCTCAACACACAATCTCTACTTTCTAACAACATATTCCCAAGTATCAACACACCAGAGCTGGAAAAAAATCAAGGAGAGAGCAACTTCTGCAACTGTGTTCTCCTCAGGAAGAAAAGCCAGAGCCTCCACTCGTGAAAATGGACAGTGCTGAATCAGGAGCACCAAGAGTTACCTTGCAAGCACATTAAACACTTCAAATGGCAATTCTACTCTGACTCCAAATATCCTTTCTGTATATAAGGACATTCCCCTTGGACACCAGGTTATAACCACCAGGATTCTACTTGCCAGCACCTCACCTCAGATCCAGGTTTCCTACAGACTTTTAGTAACATCCAGAGGTCCTAAAACTGTTTATCTTGTCCTAAAGCTACACAGTGGCAGCAGCCAAACTACAGATAACATACTGCTCTACAGAAACTGTATTTTACTTGGCGACTCCTAACCCTACCTTGCAATCCTCTTTTTGCAATTTTTGTCCCTTTTTAATTTAATCATCAGTGTTGCTCAAATCCTTTCTCTGAAAGAAATTTTTAAGCGCAAGCTGTTATCATGCACTGAGTCTGAAAATCACCACTGAAGCACATCAACATGAATTAAGTCCTGAATTACCAACATCCAGCTATTCTCATCCAAGCACCTCTCAGTACCCAGATATTCATAGAGTCTTGGAATGGTTTGGATCGGAAGGGACTTTAAAGATCATCTTGTTCCAACTCCCTGCCATGGGCAGGGACACCTTTCCCTAGACCAAGTTGCTCAGAGCCATGTCCAGCCTTATCTTCTATGTGTCAGGAGGCAGGAAGATGTGTGGAAGTGTCTATAAATGATATCATCACTGCTACTGGCTGTTTAGTTTCCCTGTGCCTATGCCCTGCCTGCTCTGTGACACAGGAAATGGAAGGGGGTTATTCTACAGGCAGCTCGGTAACAAACACACAGCAGTTACACAAGATCAGGGTATGTTATGCTGCTTCACCAACACCACTACAAGTAATTCCTTCTCAGGAGTATTCTTGATCTTTTCTCATGGGATAGGTCCTGTTTGCATGACCTTTTGTGTTGACAGGGTGTCTTGCATTTCACACAGTAAACGGTTTTGTTTTCCCCAGAATATGATGATATTCAGATGATCTAGATTACATTCTGCTGACTAATGCTCAATGTTCTTGGCTTGTGATAGTATCTGATAATTTGAGATTTCTGTCCTACATCAAAGACAAGTGAATTATATATCCAGAATAAACCAGCTTCGTTAGTTTTAGTTCACCAAGATATATTTGCATTTTTTAACATATAAATTATTATCCCCGGTCTTATCTTCTACTGCAATTACATGAGTATGATACAGTTATTAGCACATCTGAAACATCACACTGTCTGTGAAAGACTCTAGAACTCACTTAGCTCAACACAATCTTGGATTGCAAAGAAAAGATGGAACAATTTGGTTTGAACAATGAATTCAAACGCTGTACTTAATCCAAGTAGGAATTAAGCATCAGCAAATATTGCTACTGAAACCAATTTCTTCATAAACCTGAGCTTCAAGTGATGCATATTTTGCACTTCAAATAATACTAACTGCCTTCACCCACATTCAAACACTATTCTATTGCCCTCCACAAAAAGCTTTTAATATTTATTGTATAGCTATTACCTTCTGTCTCAAAATTCCCAAAATTAGTTTTATTTTACATTTGAAAATAATTAAATCAGAATCTTACAATTCACTTTCTTTATTGAAAAAACTGACCGAAACAAAGTCTTAAAAAGCCACTCAGTTCTGTGTTTATCCCGCTTAAATTGAATACATATGGTCTTTACCTTGTAAATCATTAACTCCCCAAACATTCCTAAGTTAAAATTAATTTCTGGCTGCAAAGCCTGCTTCTGCTGGACTTGTGACCCCCAAAACGAGAACAAAAACCTGCATTTTATTTGGGCATGGACCCCTGTTCTTAACTGCCATGACAGGGTTGAAGTTATTACCTCCTGTCCAGCAACACCTGCCTTTAAAACCCAATTACATTCAGCCATACCCTCACTACTCCAAACTGAAGTCCATGAAACCAGATGCTGTGTGGAGAAGAACACATGTGCTTGAGCTTCTCGTTTAAGCAAATAAAAACACCCTTCTTAGATATTTAGGGCTATGGATATACTTCCAGAAATAAACAGCTTCAAGTGATGCGATCACCAAATTCAAGATATTTTTTTCCCTCGGTGCAGTTATGGCTCCTGATAAGGAGACTGTGGTAGAGGATGGTCACACCCTGATGCCCCTTCAACCCTTCCTGACGAGACTGTTCCAAGTCACTGGGACAGGATAACTTTGCTTCACTTCTCCTCAGGGCACAGCTGGGTTCCCGTGTGGAGTAACACAAAACCAGGAATCCCCCCCTCTATTAAAAGTATGGGGAGTCCTCCTAAAGAAGGACAAAGGTAAAGTAGATGTATGAAGAAGGACAGTAGAAAGATTAGGATAAAGAGGTATGACAAAATAATGAGAGCACTTCACTGTCTCTTTCCTCAAGGCATGGAGGGAAGCAGACATTTGTAGCTTTCTCAGCCACTTTCATCCTACTTATGTGTAAGTATCATACCGAAAAATAAAAAAACCTGCAGATATTTTTCATAAATAAAGATTGTCTGAAGCTGGCTACTACGAAGAATCTGCTGCTAGAATAGCTGCCAGGGATAAAGGGACAGAGAAGGATTCTCAAGCAAACAAAATAACTAAGGAATGTGCATATTAGATGTAAAAAATTGTCCCTTTCTATTAATTATTAAGACCTGCTTTCACAGTTGACTGAGAATACACAGATCAAATCTCTCAAATGCTTCTGCTAAAAAATTAAACATATAATTTAGAAAAAGCTATTTTAATCATATTTTCATAATCACCGCAGGCTGTTCCACTGTTTTCAATACCGAATTACTTGTTCTCTCCTGTGTCTGGAGGCCACAAAACAACCTAAGTTTATTATTTAGTCTTTCTGTAACCTACAGCTGCATCATTACCTTCAGCAACAGAGCATTAAACTTCCACTGCGACACTGGGGATGACCAGAATTATTTTATTTGAATATACAAACAAATGTATATTGCCCAACAAAAAAGATTGTAAGAGGATTGATATTTAGGCACAGCATGACTGATATCAACTAGCAAAACAAGATTATTCTCCTGAACACGATTACAAAAACACTGTAGCTGGTGTGTAATCGCAAAGCATTTCATTAATAGGAAGGTCTTTTATCTATTCTTGAATACCTACACTGAATTATGGAGGTATTTCTTCTACCTCTTCAGCACACTTACCTGTATGCAGCACCATTAAGCTCTGGATGAACAACTCCAGGGTCCATGCTGGCCCAATGTGTAGCTGCAGTCAAGTGATCTTTGTTAACACAGTTTTTCAGACTGTCTGGAATACGACCTAAGATGAAGCGAGGAAGAGAAAATAAAAAAGTATAAAAATTGTGTGCCTTATACTCTTAGTATGCCTATGTTAAAAATACTTATAAATATCTGCATATTTAAATCAATATATAAAATGACACGAAGAGCTTCCGATCCTTGCTGATCCTTTTGCCTGGGACTGAGGCAATAATGGCTGAAATGCTCTGCTTAATTTTGATTTCCCCGTCTCACTTTAACTCTTGTACACAGGGTCTCACTAAAACCCTCACAATCAGTAAGATTCATCTTTCCAAGAAGCTGTAACTCGAATATAGAGCATAGCTACCAACCAAAATTCAGTCATGTAGCGTCCTGCTTTCTGTCCTTAACATCACTTTCCTCCTTTTCCTTCCACCTGTACCAGCAACTAAAAACCCTTAATGAAAAATACAGAATTCTGAAAGGAATTGTGCCATAAACCTGAGTATGACCAACACTTATTCCCTATCCTCCTTATCTTTCCCTTCTTTATCTAAATTGCTCTTCACATTTATTTACTGCAATGTAATAATCCACAGGCATCCCTTTAATTCCTACATAAAATGAAAATACACCAGAATTTCCCTTCTTCATTTCTTCAAAACTTTTCCTTAACCTCTGAAGTACAACTGAAGTTGTAAGACTGGGAAATCTGTCAGCCTGATTCAGCACATACTGGACAAGCCCGTGACTGTCTTCTGCAGAACTACGTCCAGCCCTGCAACAAAAGACATGAGCAGATCCAACACATTTTCTTCATAGCAATAGGAATGTTTCCACCTATTTTAACAGGAGAGAGATCAACTGGAGCATGTGTTTTTTCTGACATCTGTTTTAATGTGTCTTTACTGAAGTCCAATCTTACAGTGCATTTGCACACAGAAGGGTAGAGAGAGCTAATTTTGAGTCCACCCCTGCTACTGCTGGCAATGGTACTCCAGAAACCCTGTCAAAAACTGACCATGCTCCATCATTAAAGAATTCAGCTTTTGTCTCCAGCTTCCTACTGAAAACTTGATTGAGGACTTCACTATCTTTGCCTGCTCTTCCTATCTATCAGCCTGGCCACAATGGGGCTGTAAGAAAGCCTTTTCACAAAACTGCTTTTTGTGCAGTGGATACCACCAAATACGTGTTACTCCATGACTTCAGCCGATGTCCCTGAACCTGTCACGTCTCCTGTGCACGAGCTGAAACGGCTTCTAGCTCAATACTGAGCAAGGTGAGGTACGTGCCCCATTATGGGTGAATTCCAACCATCTAGAAATCATCTTCAAAATGTAGCTGAAATATACATCCACCTAAACTTCTGCCAGAACTGTCCACAAATTTAAACAGTATCTTTCTTCTTCTGATGTTTATCCTTCTCAATCCTGTCTTCCTCTTTGCCCCCCTCCTTCTTCACTTTGCTAACTTCTGTAGGCATGTTCTACTAGTCTCCCATGCTTGCCTTCCTCTTACTTCCATTCCAGTGGTCCTCTTTATTTCATACTTGGAATGCTTTCAAGTTTAAAAATATATTTTCAAGGTATTTAATCTCTGCTGATTACTTCTATTTTACACATCACAACATCACTGACTTTTAAGCAACAGCAGAAATACTAAACATTTTTATTGTCAGATGGTAGTCATAGCCTTCATTCCTACACTTCACACCTTTTCCCAATTATTCTCCCTCTCTACACCCTCTCGTCTTTATGCTCCCCTATGGTTTTCATATATTCAGCTTTATCCCACATTTCCTGTATCTTTCCTACATTTGTTTCACTGCAATTCAATGTCATTCTCACCTCCTTAACGCTGGTCTCAGTTTGATCTTACTAAAAACCATATGCAAACACTGAAGCGCTGACAGCTTCGATACAAATCAACGATACAGATCTCTGAGAGCACCATCACACACTTGAAGGAACTGTAGGTCTGCCTTCATAGGCACATATGCTTGGGCTACTGCACAAATTTAACATAAAACTAGCTCTGGATAGCTGACTCTTCTTTAGTTTTCAGTCCATAGCCGATTAATTTTTGCACATCAATCCTCCCCCAAGCAGGTATCGGATGCTGATTTGTGCAATCTCTCCCAGAGCTATTTGGGAGCAGGCAGCAGTTATTGAACACCCTAACAAACAAATGTATCACTGGAGTTCTGGAGTATAGCCACAAGCACCAATTCCAGCAAATGGATGGTCAGGCTCTTCAGGTCACCTCTCAAACAGAGTGAAATTGTCCAGTAAAGGACAATTCAGATCAGGAGTTTAAGAGGTGCCTTTAATTAGCATCCAGAGGAGAATCTTCTTTCTGTACAGGCTATAAATGAAACTAAATTGCCAGGCCTCTCTAGGCACACACCAGAGGGAAGGCTACTGCCAGTGCTTTTTGTGTAACAGAGCAATGTGTTGGCACTGAACTACTCTCAAGGTGACACAGATGGCCCTGCATGTCTGCAGAGCATTCAGACTATATCGCCAAGGGGGACACAGCGAAGTCCAACTAAAGAGAAAACATTAGTGCTTAATGAATCATTTTCCAGTATGAAAATCCTTCCTTTTATTTTAGGTTACAAGGGATTCAAACCCATGCCAAACGGCTCAGTCCTCTCATTTTATTTATTAGCAGTGCATGTTTTCTTAGCAGTAACTGTTTTCTCTTATGTGAGCAGTTTACAATTACATGGCAGTTATATAACAAAGACACTCTGCCCTTTAAAATGCCAGACTTCTTTAGCAAGGCTTTAAAGAGGGGAACATCTAAAATAGAATAACCTCCCAACAGAACACCGAAAACTTTATGTAGAGAACTGCTCATGACAAGTATAAGGGAGCATCTAGGAAAAGCTAAGAAAATACCAGCAACACCAGGAGGACTTGCAGTCAAATCCATGCAATGGGTTACAGTTATACACAACAAAGGAAAAAAGCAGCAGATGTTTCACATATAAATACATTTCTCTTACATGAAAAAGTACTTATTTTGCACTGCCTTGTAATTGCAAAAACCTCCAAAATGACTTGTTCTAGATCTGGGAACAGACTTAGTGGGCATTTGCTCACTTCTGTGTCCCAAATACTAGAAACAAAACCCAAGGCTGCTTCTTTTCAGCAACTTTCAAGACTGAAGAAATAAGTGTCTTAAAAAGCACTACACAGGGAAGGAGCTCATAATAATGTGAGTCAGTACCTGTGATCGCCCTTCGGATCTCTCGTGCTGCTTCCTCCCGCATCTCAATTGAGGCTTGTTCACTATACCAGGCTGCATGTGGGGTACAGATCAGGTTTGGTGCATCCTTCAAAGGGCCCTGACTAAAGCTAAATGAAAATTTAAAACAAGATCAAATGACAAAAACATAGTGGGGGGCAAGGGGAAAGCAGGGAGGGAATCCAGATGGATTTGTACATACACAGCTTAATTTCTACAACAGAAAAGAATTGCATTTCTATTCTTTACTGAGTTTGTTTATAATTCTGTCCGTTAATTTAATGTACTACTCGCGGTATAAGTAAGCAACAATCACTTTTTATAGACTCAAAGGATAGAACTTAAGCATAGCAGCAACATTAGCTTCTGTCCAATGCACTTATTGTAACTACAGCCACTGCCACTCCAGTTCTGGGGCAGAAATGCATAAAGGAAAACACAAATTAATTTAGGATGCCATTCCATTTGTCCAGTTCATCACAATTTTACTTTTATTGCATTAACCAACAAAGCTCCTCTCTTTCAGCCAATATGACATTTAATCATTTAAAGAAAAAAAAAATCTTACAATTATTTCCAAATCAGAAGTGTGTCCATCAGCAGCCTCAATGGCTTTTTGGTAATTCAGGGGGGTTTTTTTTTGTTATTTTTAACTATTTGTTCTTTCCCATTCCTTTACAGAAACTCCACAGAAAGAAGGAAATTTACTTTACAGACTGTTTTTCAGGGAAAGCAACGAATCTGTGTAAAAGTGTTATCACAGATACCGAGTAAAGAAACTGAAAATAATGGAAACTTGCTCCTCCTATTTATTTCCAGTTTTAATAATCTTGCAGTCAACTGTAACAACAGGAGAACAAATATTTTAAGACAAAAGCGTGCTTTCAGAGTTGGTCATCATTCATAAAATGATAGATTTCATCTGTACTTCAATAAACATTAAAATATCTGGCAAAACTCTTGAATAAAGAGTTGCATGCTGCGATCAGATAGACATGCAGCACTGAAGCCAAAGGAAATTGTGGCTGTAATCCTGCAACTGAATCTCTGCAGATGGCATCTCCATGCAGTAAATGGGGCTTCCTAGAGGTGCAACGGGCTGCCTGTGCACATCCCAGATCGGAAATGGGAAGAATGTATGTAGCTGGAAGTCCCTTGAGCTGCTACACTCTGGCTTTGCACAGCACTACTGCATTATAATAACTACATTTAGGAGTAAACGAATCCAGGGTACGCATAAATAAAATTAAATATTTGTGATGCGGCATCGTGCCTCAGTAGATATAAAAATTCTGACTAAAAGGGTATTATTCTATTTTTTTCAAAGGTTCTATTTCCCCCTCAAGCCGGGATGAGAGATACTGTCCTCTCTCCAGTCTTTACAACCTGCCCTGAATCTGCTCTTCAAAAACTTACGTGGATTGTTCCAGTTAAAAATAACATTTTTCCCTGCCCAGCCTGAAAAAGGCTTGTCACATGCAAGGACTAAGCTACAGCAGTCTGTTCTCAAGACTCAAGGACATATGAAATAGGCTCATTTTGATTAGGAGTGCTGATATCTCAGTGCCACTTAGGGGAGTGGTACATTTCTGCCTAAAGCACTGGACTTGTCAGTCATTGAAAAACTCAGGTTTGTGCTAGCAGCCCTGCTACTGACAGTAGAGTTACTATTCCCTTGGTAAAGGGTAAAACAAAACAAAACCTGGACTCTGACAGCCTTCCTGAACTTTTTTTTTGCAACCTCACATTTATGGCTTTCCTGCAGAGGCAATCTGGACATATGTCTTCTCCTTCAGAAAGGTGTCATAAAGCAGTTACTTCTCAAACCACATCTCAACTCTTTGCCTTTGAAAGGCTCTGTTCAGGCATCACTTGCCTCCAGAGATGCATCAATGGCAAAGGTGCACTCCCCTCAAAGCCACAGCCAAAGCCATGACCTGGATTTGAACTCAGGTCCCTGCTATTTCTACTAAATAAACCCACTGTTTGTTTGTTTTTTTCTTTTTAAGGAATTAAATTTTGGATGTCACTTTTGTCACTTCTAACCACATACACAAGCTCCATCTACATTTGCATCAGTCCAGTGCTGCACAGATTCATGTTGCTTTGCTAAGGAGTATTTAGCTAAGAAATGAACGGAAAACTCAATTTACTTGTTGCTGTTGATTGTATCATGCACTAAGACTTAAAAATAAGAAAGTGAACAAAATAAAAAGAAAAGAAAAGGAAAAGCACCTGAATGGTTCTGACTCATGTACATCTAAGGCTGCCCCTCGTATCCTTCCTTCCTTCAGGGCCTGTGCAAGTGCTTTTTCGTCTACTAACCCACCTCGAGCTGTGTTGACCAGGAAAGCCCCTTGTCTCATCTAGGGAAAGTTAAAAACAAGAATGATGAAATAAAAATAAATGAAATAAAATCGTTGTGGCATTATTTTTTACTCAAAAGAAGCATCCATTACAACAAAGGCTATTCAGCTGGTTTAAACTGTAACAGTTGTCTTCCCTTTCCATTGGAAAGTAACACCAAATGTGATGCTTCTAACATAAAATGCTATTTCACAGCACTTAATAACCTTTTGTTTCTTGTAAGTAGTGCCTTTTAATAGAAGCGTTGTTTCCGATATTGTGCAGTAACATGATCAAAAGACACAACTGTGCATATGAAAGTGACAGATCATTTTATGCCTTTTTATTTCACTGTGAAATTGCATGAGACAGAAACTACAGCACATTCTTAAACAAATTCATATTTTGTGGCTTTCAACTTTCACACAAATAAAAGCCTACATGAATTTTTCAGAAAAATCAATGCTTTTGGATTTTCAAACACTTTTCCCTTTAGTTGCCAAAACACAGTAGATGTATGTATTATTTACTTCTGTTACTTCAGCTTCCTCCTCCCCTGTGAGACTTTTCAAATAAAGGTCTTAAGAATTCTTCTATTATTCAATTAGAAGGCATGAAAATGAATTTGGTTGAGAACGCTGTGTGCCCAGGAGAGAAGCTGTGCTGTGCATTGTGCAGATTAGCATTGTAGATGACACTGTGTGGGGAGAACTACAAGAATTTACACCACAATATATCCACAACTTGAAAACAAAGTGGCAGTTTAAATAAGAGAAATGGTACTGAAAAAACCATAAATTACAACATCCTGCTTCCAGCCACCCTGGTATTTCATTTTTAACAGATGCCTCAAACACCTCTGTGCATGAAGGAAAGCACATGAAGAGCAGGAGCCATGGTGAAGATGAATAATGAAAATCTCACTTTGTACTGACTCAGTCTCTCACCATAGAAATAAGTAAACCCCAACATTTTGACACCTTCTCCACTTCATACAACCTACACATCAAACTAAACTTTAGGTAAATGGATCCTTACACTGAATGCCAGATTCACGAACAACAAGGACGTCTGAATAAAAGTCAGCTTTTTTTTTTTTAAATGAGGTCATACAGAATATAAATATGCACATGCTTTCAGTGTTTTATAAAGAAAAAACCCACCACATTTTACTGGCCAACTCTCTAGGTTTAATGTGACCCCATCTCTCTCTATTTGCAGACTCCTGGGCCTACAGGAGAACCATCCATTGGTCTGTACTGCAAAAACTCCACTTAAAGGAGCAGAACTAAAGGATGCTTCTCTCACCTTTATGTAATTTAACTTGGGAATCAGAACAGCAAAGAAACAGGGGCAGGATCTTAAGCTGGTCTGGTAACAAGAAGACATTCCTTATGGGAACAATCTCCAATTCTTGGGTCAGTTGAGGGAACTGTACAAAAACCAACACAGGTGGGTTCACCCAAGAGCCAATCACACCAGTGCAAACACACCATAAAGGCTTGTGGAAGCTCATATAGCCTCCCTATTTCTGTGCAAATGGATAATGTGAGTTTTAAGTACAGCTTTGTGTATTTACAGGCCCTCTAAAGGACATGAAAATTTTAATTAAAGTGAACCCTGCAAAAATCTCCTGTCCAATCTGTCCAACAACCTTGCTTGAGTTTTCATTTTAGGACTATTTACAAAACTCCAGAATTAGCATTAAGACACGTTCAAATCAAACAGAACATGTCTGCATAAATGCATTCTAGAAGGAATGAATTATGTGACTCATGATAAACTGTCAGGGTGGATGCAGCTGGAGATGATCCTTAACAATGGGTGGAAGCTTGAAAGAGCTTCACAGCTGGAACTGCTGACATCTGTTAAATTCACCTACACTAAACCTGCAGAGCTGCTTTATAAAAGTATTGTGTTTAAACTGCAGTGTCTTTTTCTCAAATCTGTATAACTAAAGATGACCTCGGACTCTTAAGAGCACCTGAATACCACAGGTTCATTGAAACACTTCTCTGAGCTACTCTGGGACTACAAGGACAAGCAGGATGGCTAGAGAGAATAATGATTAATTCACTAGAAATGCTACTTAAAGAGAAGACAGACACCAAATTTTCAAAGACATTTTATGTCATTTCAGATTCAATAAAATTCAGGGTGAGACTTCAGTGAAATGAAATGCACCATACTTCTCTGTACTTCGTTTAAAAACTGATTATTACATGAGCATGCAGTATTGGACAAAAATGATATGCAATGCTCTCTAGAAATTCTAGGCCAATTCCAACATCTGTCAGTCTAAATCAGAATATGCTCTACACAAACTAAGCAGTCAGAGGGGTTACAATTTCATGGGTTTCACATCTGCTTTACTATCCAGACTGCTTCATCCAAACTCTTATCCAAAGCAAGAACCATCTATAACACTTCAATTAATCCTTGCTTTGATCATGAAGGATAAAAAATAGCAAGATAAATGCTTACAAGATACTTTCCAGTGCAGTTTATTAAAGGCATTTAATTTCAGATGGTATTACTCAGTTTTAACATGTTTTCCTTTGTTTGTTTCTCTGATTAAGGCACTGTGCCTTCTCCAAAGCTCAATATATTTCTCTGCCTCCACTCAAAAACTTCCTGTGATGAACTGGTCCCAGTTTCACATCTGCCGTAGAATAAAGTGACCACTGCTCAGTGGTCCCACTGAAGTCAATGTGATGCTTTTTGGGTCTAGGTGTCTGCTTGCAAAGACATCTCACCATGTAATAACTACTGAATGTACCTAGCCACACGACAAAAGAGTGTTCAGGGCAGGGTGACAAAGCTCTGTTTTCTTGGAGGTTTCATTTTAAGATTCTTAATTTTCTGGAGTTTTAAATCCCAAATCCTGATTTTATGTTGCACTGGATTTGCAAAATCCCTAAACTCTCAAATCAAGAAGTGTGTTGCATTGTCAGTTTCCTGCCATAATCCCACATGACTGTGGAACATGTTCAATAAGTTCCTTAGTTCAAGAGTAGTAGGTACAAACTATTTCTCAGAAGATAAGCAATGATTTTACTGCAAAAGAGTGCTACTATCATTGTTACCAGCATATATGCGCATATATATATATATATATACAGAGTGGGTTTAAAGAACAGCCAAATCAACTGTTCTATCTCAGGGTGTCCTTCCTGTACATTGCCTCCATTCTCACGTCTCAGTGTTTTACTTCTGCCTATTACCTACACTGAAGGTGGAGTCAAACTTTTTCATCAAGTGTCTGGCTTCTATTATCAAATTAATTACTAACGGAGCAGTTACTACACTTAGATTTTGAAATTAATTTATGTATTACCTACAGCTTTAGGGAGAGGTTAGTACTAATTCCAAGAAGTATTATTTTTCCCAATAATGCAATGCTGTAAATGAGCTCCAGCCTTGAAGTGCTCTGTGAGCATCGGGACTGAGCACAGGGGGGAGCCATTTAGTCATAATCCTTAAATTGCATTGAAGGAACTCAGACTGAGGGACAACAGTGAAAGGCAGAATTGCTACCTGAAAACACATACGTGAAGGAAGGAGCTACTACAAGACACAGAAGAAGTGCTTTTACATCAATGCCACTTCATTAAATCTGAGCGATATTAAGAAGAGCAAATTATTTCCACAAATGCAATGTTACTGAGCCAAAAAGACAGTAAAAGCAACAATACATAAGCAACCAGCTAGTTTCCTAATCATAGACCTGTTTGATCTTACAGCAACAAAACAGAAAGATTTCTATCACATGAGAATCTGCCTATTTACAGAAATAAATGCTATACAGAGTTGGCGACAAGCACCGGTGTGGAGGGCACCCACAGAGATGATTACCTGCTTTATGGTGAAGTCATTAATAAGATGATGATTGTGTTCATTCAAGTTGCAGTGCAGGGTAACACAGTCACTGTGGAACAGCAGGTCCTGCAAAGTGCTCACCCGCTGCAGTCCCAGAGCACGCTCCATGCCATCCGAGAGGTATGGGTCATAGAAAATCACACTGAAGCCAAAGGCTTTGGCACGTAGTGCTACTGCTTGCCCAACACGCCCTAGAACGAGATAAACATGCCATGAGAGCAGATGTGAAGCAGCTGGTGTAGGGTAACCTCCTCCTTCCTAATGGGGACACTTGTATCAAACCATAATACTTTGTACAACTGGAAATGCAGAAAACAGAGGCGTCTCTCACCCCACTGGAAATCATCACTGAGATCAGAAATGGTACATCTGCACTGTTTCACACTGCCTTAAAACAAAGCTGGAGGTTTGCACCTTTTGTATCCAGATATGTGAAATGCCAGAAGATGTCACGTAATCTGCAATAATCTGTGTAACACAAGGCTTGCCTGTTGGGCCTGTTTATGGCAAAACACCACTGCCTGTGAACACATCCTGCCAAGGGCTTATCCTTACCCATGTCAAAACAGCTGGCTTTAATAAAAAGCTATAAAATAATCCTCAAAAATGGATGCAATGACAGATAATTTGTTTAATCTGAAGTGCAACCATTCTCAATACACGGAATCTCCTTTCTGGTATTTTCTTTCATTTTGAATAACATCCGTCCAGCATTAAAATGCCTACAAGAATCCTGTCATCTAAGGCTTTAAAATAAATTTTATTCAGCTACCTGAATTATAAGTAAACACAGTACATCCCATGGCACCTAGTTAAGAAGAGTGCAGTCCCATTTGGAATTCACACTGAACTTTGCTTTTCTGTTCCTCTTTCCTTACTGTCGTATTTCAGAGCTCTGCCCAAAACTGCTGTATGGGCATGACTCCATACCACTTCCCTTTGACACACTACCAGTAAAACAGAGAGGAAAAAAAAAAACCCTGAGTACATCTAATGAGTTACAGGCATTTTGAAGAGTGAGAACTAACACATTTTTCAAGTTAGACACTTACAGACTAGATATTCACATTAGAGTACGACAAATGTTGGATAAAGATGTTTCAAAAGCATCACCTGACACACTGTAATAACAATGCCTCATTTGGGAAAAAAAAAAAGTCAACAAGTTCTCCTTTGTAACATCTCAGTTTGTTCAAAAAAACCATCAAATTAATCCAGGGAAATCCCATCTCTTTCAAATTGTGCTTGAAGGGATTTCCCTCTGCTTTTCAGTTTCACTTTGGATAAACTTCAGAAGCCACAGAAAGAAAGGTTTTCTGCTGATCATTTAACGTGAACACAGCAATTCTGCAGTGCTTAGTGACAGATGTGCTTGGAACATTAAACAGTATATCAATCTGACAGGGGCTGTCTGCTTTTCTTTGGGGACACCAGGTTAGAATACTCCTCAAAATCTTTCCTTTCAACACTTGCATGGATGTTAGTTGTCTGCTTTCCAAGCTGTTTCTATGAATTTGAATTAGAAAATTTTCAGCACAAACACTGTATTATTTCCCAATTTTGGCATGTTCACAGCTCAAGGAATCAGTCACACAACTGCAAACATTTTTTTTTTTTAAACAAAGCATATAACTGTTACTCCAGCTCCATTCATTTTCACAAGCAACATTCTGTCATCTGTTCTTTTTTTTTACACTCTTTACAACACTAATACCTGAGGGCATTCACAACAGCAAAATCTCTTATAACAGCCTCTCCACTTAAATCTACACTCTTCCTTCACCCCAACCAGGCTAATAAACCAAAGCCTTCTTCAATGGGCAAAAAAGTTTCCTTCAGAAACACTTGGGAATCATCTCTCTATTTCTAACCAGAATTATCCTATTACAAATATTTTATGGGATAAAACTCTTCTGCAACTGACAATTCATACATAGTCTTAGTCATTAAACAGATACACAGCTGGACACAAGGTTAATTTCCCAATTTTTTTTTAAACTACCATCTGACATGAAGAACCACAAACCTTTTTTTCCCTTTCCTGAAAAACGTCTATTATATAAAGACTCTCCTGGGTATGAGGGGTGGTTCAAAACCCACTTCAACACACTGAGGACAATACAGCACACAAAGCATCCCACCTCTGGGACAACTGTATGTTAAGATCATATAGAATTGTTATGAATATTCCTGGCTGCTTCCAGGGAGGGCAAAATCTTAAGCTCAAAACCTTAAATGAATTTCTTGGCCTGTAGCGAGAAGAATGCAGAAAATGAGTGTTGCATACAATTGCAAAAAAAGCAGAAAGCAATAAAGTGTATTTTAGAAATCAAAGTTCTAGCAAGGTCCATTCATCATTTCAGAAGAGAGACTCAAACACCCAAGTCTCCTGTTACAGCCTCATCCATTCACTCCCCCACAAGTCTCCCAGCTCCCCCCAACGCCAAGTGTCCCAATTTATAGGTGTCTCTGACCTTGACCCTGCCAATGACCTGAGTGTGACACTACAGCAGCTGCAGGTGTCAAGGATCCTGCCCAGCCCTTGGGCAATGAACACTCATCCTTTGCTGGGATTATGAAGTTTGATAAAATGACATTGATATCATGGAAATGATGATGACCTGCCTGAAGACTTCCACGCAAATAAAAAGTGCTTTCACTGTGCAACAGCAATGGAGAATATGGCTAATATTTCCTCCTTCTTGGAGAACTCTGAAATGTGGAGAGTGCTGTTTTGTTACATTTCCTGCTGAGCACATTAAGAAAGCCAGTAGGACTGCTAAGAGTAGATCATTTATTGCAGATTAATACCACCCAACTCTTAAGCCTTATTGTCTTAAAACACAGGTTAGTAATTTGGCCAGCATCTAGGCAGGGCCATGGGACTGTTGAGAGAATAGAGCAGGTGAGGAAAGACAAACTGAGTGATGACATTCACTGTGATGTGGAGACAAATTTATTTGGAAGAATTTCACCTTTCTTGGGTGAGGAAATGCATTAGTCATTAGTCATCAGCATTTCTCACTGAGAAGGAAGGGAAAGGGAGTGTGACTTCACTGCTGTAAAATTATCATTAGAGCAGAACCAGGGCCAGATGTCTATTCATCCAAGTACTTACATGCTGCTGCTCATAAATATTCTTCCTTAAAAAAATAAAACCCCCTACATTTCTAGATATAAGGTGAAAAGATAGCTTTTTGTTTTTTCAATGCAGGGCTTATTATCCACACTTGCGATGCATCAGTTGAAATATAGGACACTGGATAGTAATAAAGATTAAAAGTGACAAAGACAGCTGTTTAATGATGTGGTATTATTATTTATGTAAGGCTCAAAGAGTCAGACACTTCACAAAGACAGACAGAGGCATGGGCTGTGCCCTAAGGAGCTCAGGGGCTAACCAAACAACACAACAATGACGGATGGGATCCAACAAGCACATGAAGGAGGTATTATGCTGTTGAGTCTCTGCTTATCTTCAAGCTCAATACAAGCAGAAGATGAGAGATGGGGTTAACTTTAAAGGAAGAACACAGAGTAATAGGATTAAGCAGGACAGACCAAGTGTCAAAGCAGGAATATGCATGAGAGGAGGCAAAGAGAAGAGAGTGGGTGATGGAAAGAAGGCAAGTGAGTCACGAAACTTGGCTAGATCAGTGGATAAGGAAGTGAGTAGCTGAAACTTTGGAGACATAGTCATTCCCTAGCACCGAGATAGGCAAGAGCTAGGGTGTTTCTCTTTGGCAAAACAAGAGAAAAGCCCAGGAACAGATGTTAAGAAGGTCTGCAGTTAGCTGTTGCAGCAGCAAAGTGATAAATTTAAGCAACCCACTGCTGAAGAGACCACAAGTTTTAAGAAGGAATAGAGAAACATAGTTGTGGTTGAAAGGAGATGATCTCAGACACACGTTAATGACAAAGGACAGAAACTGAGACACTATACAGAAATAGAAGAAAAAGCTTAGCAACAGATGACGAGAACTGTTTATTTTGTGTGTAATACATTCACTCCATAGCATCTGGGTGGATCATCATTTCTGACACTGACAGGTCTAAATAATAAACTGAGGCAGAACTCCAGACGTGGGGAGAGGCCACTAGTGAAGAAACAACCTGTGGACAACAGCAACAATCTTTTGGATGTAAATACACGTTTGAGTCTGAAACTCAAGACAGGTAACCTCTTGCACTGATGTGTACTAGAAAAGGGAGCACATCACAGCCTAAGTGCCTGAAGTGCTCACACAGAAATTCTGGTACATCTTCTAAATCTACATTTTTACTCTTCATTAATGCATAGATTCATAGGAGTTTGTTAGAACAGGCCAGAATCAAAGTGTTGTGCCTACGCACAAGCACACACATGAAGGAAGAGTGAAAGTTTTCAAAACTGACTTTACAATGTACTATTTCTTGAAATTGTGAATAGTCTATTGAAGGAAAATATAGGAACAAAAAAAGGCTAGAGATAATGACTGGTCAGTAATTGCAACAGATGTGTGCCCTTAAAAATCAGATTTTACTAGCTTTTTAAGTATATCATGCACACAACAGGCTTGCTTTTTAAAACTAAAACCTACCATTTTGTAAGGCTTTATATATATTACTGGCAATCTGATTATCCACTTATTCCTCTATACTTTTCAATCATCGAGAACAAAACCCACAAAACTCTCTTAAGGACATCAATGATGAAAGACTTTTTTTTGCTAATCTCAAGTTTGATTTTGTTCAGTACTAAAAAAAAAACCTCACCAAATTAAATGACAACAGTACAGGTATCTCCAGTAAATACACAAACGGCATATGAGCCAAAGCTTAAGTTTCAAAAACCAGGTATGCATTTCCATTTTGGAAACACTGCAGGCAACAGTCTATTATTTATGTACAGATGCTGTGACTGACTATGAGTACAACAATCATTGTGTATTTAAATGAGATGCATAATTACATGAGTATAGATTTGAGAAAGCAGCTTCATGACTAATTTCTTGGAAGTCATATTTTAAAGGCAATTCTCTGATTGTGGAGATGGTTCTGGTGTATTGCATGCTTATTTAAATGAGTACTATGTAACACCAGGCTATTTCCAGCTGCCGAAAGTAAGAGTTCGTGGCTTGAGTTATTTGACAGCAATATGTAACTGCAGCAGTCATTTAAGTATGATGCTTTGTTGTCAAAATCCTATTATTAATTCCTGTGGATGAATAGCACAGCAATTACATCCACAGTCTATGAGATCTGTGTAAGACAAGCACATGACTGAATAATTTTTGTATAGAAACTGACTTGCTTGTTTTTCTCTGCTTCTGTAACAGACAGTAATTAATTCATCTCAAGCAAGCCTGTCCATCTGCTGGATGCTGAAAAACATTTAGGGTCACTCAGAGAGGTAAGTAGGTGATTTTATTAGGTCCGGAAACATTTCAAAATTTCTTGCATATATTCCTCCTCTCATTAGAGTTGAAATACAATTTCAGATCCAGCTAAATCAAATGCACGAAATAACTGCTATGCAGGATGTTACTGCAGCAAAGACTTTTTACTTATGTAAAAAACAGCAAAGGGAAGAAAGTCCAAACAAAACCAGTCATGACAACAGAAAAGGGATAAAATATACACGTGTAACTGGGCTGAACTAGCAGCATCCTTGTCCTGGAAAAAGGAAGTGATGATGTGTCCTTCTCTTACAAGCACTGTACCCGACAGCAAGCAATATGGCAACAGAAAGACGTACAGAAACTCAAAGAATTGAGAAAATAGCAGCAATAAAATAAGTTTTCTGAGAAAAATTATTATGTCTAAAGGGAAAACATCTGAGTTACAAAAACACCAGGAATGAAGTGGGATTATAAACAGTGCTTGACATGGAGTGAACCAAGTGCTCCATTTTTACAGTTCAAATCTGCACATTTTTTAAAGCAACGGAGAGCAACGAGCATGAAACCACGTATGATGCCAACGCACCTAATCCAATAATGCCCAAGGTCTCCCCTCTGATCCGGGCAGCTCCAGAGGCCACTTCCCGAATCTGTTCAACGCTCTGTACCCTCGTGCCTTCCCGCAGGGCCTGGTGGAGCCAGGTGGTTCTCCTGTACAGGTTCAGGATGTGGCACATGGTAGAATCTGCCGTTTCCTCGACGGAGGCGGCTGGCACGTTACACACAGCGATCCCTGCAAGCAAAGGGGGAGAGATGCCAGTTGCCAAACAATGCTTACTTTTTCCCATTTAACAGCAATAAAGGAGCATGATGTTTAAAATCACAGGTATTTCAACACGTCTTGCACAAATACTAAGTTTCTGACTGTAATGGCAGGCAGAATACCACATAATAGTTGACAACTATGTGGCAACTTATTTGTCTGATCTTTTATTACCAATTATCGTGTTTTTATTTATTGCAAACTAAGGCAGATAGTAAACAGGCCACTGAAACCACTAAAGGAAAGCACTGAAGATGTCTGATAGTTTAGAACATGAGTCTTGGTAAGCGTTCTATATTTCCACTAAGCTTGGTGTTTTGAACAGCAAAGTCTGCCTTGCTCTCAACAGTGTGCTCAGTGATCATGGTTTAGGTTTAATTGTGTGAGTTAGCCTTCCACCACTGAGCAAATACCCTCCCAAAAGCTATCTATGCAAGTTACAAAAAGGATAACATAATTTGTAATGACAGCAACTCTTACAAAGCCCTCACAGGATGACTGTTAGTAATTCCAAATCATGTATAGGTAATCGTGATACAGGGAAGGGCAATCTGTTACATGTTGCACAGGGGTTTTTAGAATTACAACAAAACAATCCCAGGCTTTTCCCGGTCCCCCACGTTAAAGGGAACCCATCTAACTGTCAACAGGGAAACACAAAATCTGCTTCTGCATGGCACACAAAGGTAATGCCAAATTAAGTCCACATTCCTAACAGCTGAAAAGTTACCAGTTGAAACAAGCATAACATCAAGCAGCTTTAAGTGTTACAGATTTCCACAGAAAAGTGTTGAAGGTGGATTGATCCAAGATTCACAATAAGCCTATTTTACTTCAAGAAACAGATGAAGCAGCAAGTGATTGTAATTGCATGCAAGTTATCCCATTCTGCTTTTTACCTTCCAGTACTCAATACACAGCCGTTAAGCAAAATGTTTGCTTGAAAATCTTTGTATCCTTTTTGACTTGTGTCTCTTCAGTCTTTCCATGTACTGCATGTTCTCTCCCTAATCACCAACTCCCATAAATGTTTGTGTCTCAATTCTGCTGACTGAGACAACAAACAGCACACAGTATAATTTCATGGTGGAGAAGAAAAAAAAAGTGGTTTGTATCCTAAAAACACCCAAAAACTGTTTTCACTGTTTGGGTTTTGACCTAACTAAATATTCAGTAAGTCCTCAGCTAATGCCAGCGTATCTTAGGAAGCAAAGAAGAAGAAGAAATATTCTCTTCAAAAACAGCCACAATAATAACATGACAAATAATAAGCTCATACTATAATTTATCTATGTTCTACATTCAAATGCCTTTATTCTGCTGTCTAGTACTTTTTTACAGCTTTCTCTACATCACTAAAAATCAGCACAAGGAACTTGGAGAACTATTTTTCTTTCCTCTGCTGTAGAGATAAGCCTGTCTGCTGAGTCACTGCCCTTAAGACTTAAAAGAAGGTATACCAGCATCATTTGCTGGAATATTCATCTTGGCATCCTGCTAACATCAATGGTAGCAAGAAACTCACCATTTTTAAAAATGGGGAGAAAAGCTCGACTGGGAGGGAGAGGTGAGAGACTGAAAAATAACATCCCTCTCAGTACCTCATATTAAACACTTGCATTTGTTTGTACAAAAAAAGTCTTTTTCATGGAGCAACAATGCAGGTTTTAGATGGCAACGTAAATTTAATAAATGCATCTCCTAATAGCTGCCATCAACAAAATTATGCTTTAAAAGGAGCTTAAAGAGTTATATTACGTATTTGGGAAGAGAAATAATATACCATCCTCCTTAATAGGTTTCCTTAGGAAACGGAGGGAACAAAAGTCAGATAATTTCTTTCCTGAACGGCAGGAATTTATTTTTCCCCATTTTTCTTCAACTTTAAAAGCAGCTCATTTTTGAAAGGCAGAGACATAGTGAACCACAAAAAGCAGCAAGAGAGAGGCAAGGAAATGAAGACACATTTCACATGGGAAAAGACAGCACACTCTCATCTCACATCCACTGATCTATGCTCCGTTCTCTTTTCCCATTGCTTTCAGTGATTTTGTGCACAGGTTCAATGACGAAAAATACAGGAGTCAACAGACATTACCTGGGCTCCCACTTCACTTGCATCCAGCTACACCCACAACTTGTATGTATTTTCTAGTCAACAATTAATAAAGTGGAGAAAAAGCATGTTTATCCAAGAAACACATTTTCGTGCTTTCTAAAAAGATTGAAAGTGCTAATATAAAATAATGCTTAACAGGAAAAGCTGGTAACAATCCCATGTGCCAGCTCTATGAAAAAACACTCAAGAAGTTACTACGACATTCAGGAATATGTTGGACTCTGGTCTAAATCTACATCTCAAAGGCAAATCAAAGCTTTTTATAAAGAGCAGATCACTCTCACACTACCTCTTTAAGATTTGTATTACTTGCACTAGTTCAACAAATGGAAGGCTTTTTGTCTCAGTAATATTTCATTCTAACCATTTCACCTGAACTTAAAATTAAAATCAGAGATTTTACACTGAAATCTTTTCAGCATTTACTGGCTTTTGACAGAGGGGGACAATAATATTTTGTAAATTAAGGGATGAACAAACAGGTTGGACCCTAACTCTACAACTCAGTCTAATCACAAGACAGGAACTGAATGATGAGGAATGTGGCCATTTAGAATTTCATATGAACAAGAATTTCCCAAATCTGCTGTACTCTGGCTTGAAAAATTATGTGGCTGCACCTAAGTTATAAACCTGGGTTACAATCCAGCAGAGAGACCTGCAGAAGAAACAGCCAGCAAACCTCCGAAGATCTTCCTCTTACCAGGGATTTTCTCCACAAATTGGGCTGCTGACTGGTCAGAGCCTTTGATCTGCACCTACATTTTGCCTTTTGATCCAGGGTTTTACCCCGGACCATCTCCACACACTCAGGTTTTCTGGGGCTCACAATACACGTGCCTGACTGTGGCACCAGTTAAAGCAGGCAGAACACAGCCCTGCACACTTTCAGCCCAGACCTGTTCTTTATAAAACTCAGCAAAGAGTGCTTAAGGCTCTGCCACCATTCCAACAGGTGAGTATTTTACTATCATTAGCTGATAAACAGACCACACTGCAGCTCCTCACTACATCAGTGAGGTTCTTGCTAGGACTAAGCACTGCCACACTGAAATAAATGTTTCCAAGATCTCCCCAGAGCATAATGGGAAACATACTTGGTCTCCTCAATCCTGGAAAAGAAACAAAGAATATCTTTACTCCAAGTGATAGGCTGACCTTTAGATTACAGGTAGGAGGTAGTTTAACCTAAAGTAAGAAAAGTACAAATCAGATTGTTGCTTTTTTTTACAATCAAACATTAGGCACCATCTCTTCATAGTTCCAGTAGCTGAATTTATTCTGAAACAGCAACAACTGATTCTCCTATAAAATCGGTATTTCTGTTTTATGGAGTGGTTTAGTACTAAATCTCATGCATCATAAATAAGTCTCAGACAGCTGATAATGATCTCATTTTTTATTCAAACCAAAATAGTATGCCATGGTGATGGAATTATATTTTGTAATTGGATTACAGCAGTAGTAGTTAAAATATACAACTGGGGTAAAAAAGAAAGAGATGAAAAATTATGGCCTTACTCCTTGGGTTCATATTGAGAAGGCAGATTGTCATCCTGCCACAAAGCTGTTAAAATTATCACTTAATTAACTAATGCTAGTATCTCCATAATGAGTTTTATACTCTGATGAGAAAATTATACAGCTTACATATGATGCTAGTATAAAATACACAGAAAACATTAATAAAAAGATTCATGCTATCAGATTTCTGAAGGCAAGTATAAGATGCAAAATAAAGTCTGTAAGAGCCATACCTAAATCTCCAGCAGATTTGATGTCAATATTATCAAAACCGCTGCCAATTCGGACAATTATTCGAAGTGCTTTAAATTTCTCCAGGTCTTCTCGAGTTAAAGTTATGGTGTGATACATCAGTGCACCCACTGCTTCATTTAGTACCTATAAATAAAATGGAAGAAAAAAACCCTTATTTTATATTTGTCTTTCACAGAATCTCAGCTTAATCTCACATATGTATTTTCAAGTATAAAAAGACTGCAAAAACATTAAATACAGATTCAGGGGTTTTTTAAAGGTTATTTCTCCAAATATCTTTCAGCCTCTTGGTAAGTCTTTTTCCATCTAAAGTCTCCATTCTAGCATGATAGAATCAGCTTCAAAAAAACTAAGGGATCTTTACTTGTGCTCTTAATAAGAGGGAAAACTCTCCTCATTCCACAGGAAACGCTCTGCAATACTGACCCCAAGTACAAGTGCCACTGGACTGCATCTGCACATGCAGAAAAAGTCCAACACGGGAGCAAACACTCCCCACAAAGAGTATTTTATGCTTAGGCAGCTGACATTCAGCTTTGAATGGAGTTACAGAGCAGTATCTCCTCACCACACACAGTGGTACAGGCATTCACTGCCCTATTAAACCACTTGATATCTGAATAGAAAACATTCAGTGATCATAAACCCCTTCAACAACAGAAAGTGAAATCAGTCAATTCACACACAAGAACAAAAGTGTTTGCCCCTCAGTTTACTGACACTGCAAATAAGCTCTCACTGATGGAAACCTGGATGTCACATAAATTGGTATTAAATGAGATGCCAAACTTGACATTATCCAGGAAAATACAAAGCTTCTGAGAAATATGAAATTGCATGAAAGAAAAAATGCTGCAGGAAAAGACCCCAAACTTGTGAGAGCACAAAAAAAGCAAAAATAAAAGATAATCAGAAGCCCCTGACAAGTTAAATTATGTTAGAGTGACTCCAACCTACTCAAGAGCACTTAAGAGGAAGGGGTGTGGAATAGGGAGAGAAAGAAGGGAAGGGGTGTGGAGAAGGGAGCCAGACACGCCCAGCAGTTTTAAATTCTACTATCAAACAGTGGCACTGCACCCCACACAGCTGATACAAGTTTATTTTTCAGACAGCAGAGAGTATTTTCCTCTTTATATGCAAATTGCATGATTTTACTTCTTCAAAACACTTCTCTGTGCTTGTACCTTCAATGCACTAGCTAATATTCTAACTGTTCTATGAGATACAAAACATGCACAAATCATTTCAGTAGCTAAGCCAGCTGTAATGATTTCAATAGATTCCTATGACACACTTCATATAAAAGTTCTGCAGAGGCTCTAAATTTCTTACTCAACCAACTTTTGGGTCTGGTACATGTACAGATTCTGTCATCTGAATTATTTCTGCTCGTATGAGCATTTCCTAGTATACTGCAAGGTCAGTAAAAATAATCAACATACATAATTTTTAAACAATCATTGCAGCAAAGCACAGTCTGGCACACTGAGGATTACAATTGTTGGAACCCAAGATCTGCAGCAATGTTTGAAATTAAAATACATGAAGAAAAAAAATTAAAAGAAAATAAAACCAAACTCCATAAAAATGAAAGGAAAGCACTTATTACTGAATACTTCACAAAATTATTTATGCTATTTCAACATGTGTTTCTGGCCTGAGAACCTCAGTTCTAAGTCAGAAAAAGACCAGATTCCTTTGAGCAGAATTTGCATTTACTAGTAAGAACTGCAAAAAATTACAAATTACACATCCTTCAAGAATGCAGCTACGACGTAATTCAAAGACCAGCTGTAGGCTCTGATCTTATAAAATGATTATACACACACAAAACTCCTTGATTTTAATGGTGCAAACAAGTCCTTTGGAGATTACATCCAGCAGTTCCCAATCAGAAAGACTACACTCATCAAAATATTTTACCTTGAGCTATTACACAGGGTTAATAAAAAGCCAAACCAGTTTACTGGGTTTGCTTCTCCAGTGACATTACAGCTGGCATGGACCAAGCCTGAGGTACCCTACACAAGAAACAGTCCCTCTTAGGACCAGGGAGTCCACCTAAAATACCCTTAGGTTACTTCTGCTCCCACTAGAGGCTGAAATAAAATTCTTTAAGAAAGTTCCAGTCTAAGTGATGTGGAAATTTCCTCAAATTCAGTCCCAGCACTCGTTGCTTCAAGCCTCAAGGTCAAGTTCTTTATGATATCCTGGTTGTCTCCAACCAGCCATGTCCCTTATTCTGGGTTGTATCACATTTATTTTCCCCTGTCCCTCCCAAGGTTGCTCTGGATGGCTGTGCTGCAGGAGAAAATGTCATCTGTGTAGCTGTCAGATGAGCAAAAACTGAGGAAGCTTGGAAGTTCTGAGGACACACCCCTAAGGGTCTCTGACAGCCCGAGCCTCCTCTCCTAGACTGGAAAACGCCAGTGGTGTGGGTATTTTGGGGTGCAGAGCTGCCACTGCTTTAAGGATTGCATCCAACAGGGGTTAAAGCACAGCTGAAATGGCTGGGACATTTGCGTTTTAAAATCAGGGTGATTCACTTTGGGAAGCAGATTTTCATCTCATAATCATGCATATTTTATTAACTCAGCCAGTCAAGACTGGAATTTGGACTCTAAGAGCACCGGTCTGGACACATTACACCACATTTTTTGGGCCCATTTAGGTTATGGCTTGGCACTAGGAGGAGACAGAAAACTACTGGAAAGCTTGGGAATGTCTTCAATAAAAGGAAAAATATTTCCAAGCTATAGCTTAATGCTGACACTAGCCATTTTCACAAGCAGTTATTTACCCATCAAATGGGATATGGAACAAGCAAATGCAAGTGACAAAACTTTTAGAATTTCTTTTTACTGACTGAGCCTCTCCTAGGATTATGGGCTAGTTAGAAAGGAAACCCACTGCTAAAAATGTAATACCTTGCAAATATGTTTTATAACATTAATTTGATAATTTAATTATGTCACTGTTTTTTGCAACTGGACATGTGACCAAAATATGCCAAAAAGGCAGAATAGTAGAAAATCAGAAGTTAGAAACATTTAGCATTGGTGAATGTTAATAATGCCACTTAGATTAAAAAAATAGTGAAAGTTTCTGTATTTTGGAATTATTTGCATGAATTAAACTCTCAGTCATTACATATACTAAATGCACACAAGGAAGTCTGACAAGTTTGTCAAAGAGTAAAATCAAAACTTGACCTAAATCTGAATGTAAGAGATGAAACTGACATAAACAAACCAGCATAAATATCAACAATTCCAGAAAACGACATGATCTTTAGAAAAAAGTAACTGTGCATAGGAGCAATTTACTGATGATTTAACAGAAGTGGTGGATGCATTGAGAAAATCAGGGAGAACATGTGCTTCTTCCCCATCATTTTCCATAATGAACTTGATGGAATTTTTACCAAATTCAAGAACAATTTTACTACGAAGAGATAAAACTTGTGAGTGAGATAGCAGGCAAGGCAGAAATTCCAGACCAGCCTGAGTATGTGGCAGCCAGACCATGCTCTTTGATAATTCCTTGCGAGAAAAGGCAATGGAAAAACCTGACAGAAAATGAGCAGTCAGCTGTGCTCCTCCAGCAGCCATTCCTGCTTTCAGCACACTACAACTTGTGCTCTCTGGGAAGAAAGGACCCGAGGCAAAAGCTGAAACATGGGACATGAATTGGCTTCCTTCTGTTACCAAATGATTATTGTAGCTCACTTGCCTAAGTTCTATGCCTTCAGACTTCCTTCCAGGTGGAGCTACAGCTCACTGTTGAAAGTCTTTTTCATACCCTATTCCATGAGCTGACAGCTTTTCCAATCACAACAGCTTGGACAGGTCTTTCTGCTGTTCTTCAACCTCAAAATGACTACTCTGCTTTCACAGCATGCCAGGTCACCAAGCCTCTCAGGGAGCAGATGACACAGTAGTAGGAGACATTTCTATTTCCAAGAATGTAACAAATCCTGAGTACTGATTACCAAAGGTTGAAATCCTGCTTAAACATTTTCCCATCTACATTTTTCCCCTTCTTTCAGCACCACACTATTTAAGCTGTCATGCCAAACATCACACAGTCACCACTGTGACACACACGTCTCACTATTTGGGGAAGAACTCTGAGCATCTTGCTTATTTCTACAAAAACACATAAATGTATCGTAACATGCTAAGAATTAAATAAACAGCAAGGCCTCCTCTTCTTGGAGCATCTCAAGACACTTCTAGATTTGACTATGAGAGGCTGATCCCAGACACTCATGGATCAAATCCAGAGCACAGAAACATAACACAGTACATAAAATGCCAAAGTACTTCAGTGCAGAGACAAGAAAAAAATTATAAATTACATGTTGAATATGACAAGGTATCAATCTTAAAAACAAGAACCATCACTAGAAAGTGCTGTATTTCATCTGGTTCTAGAAACTACAAAGTGTTGCATTTCTTGGACTTGAAGTTTGATGTGTCATCCCTAAAAAAAAATGTTCCAGTGTCACCAACAGACTTGAGATATTTTGCACATTTGGGTGGAACAAACGTACTTTACCAAAACGGAGTAGGCCTTGCCTTATTTAACTTGCAAAAAGCAGCTGCACGTTGAATTTGTAAGCAATAGTCTGTCACATGGGAAAGGCTGCAGAGACTCGGAGCTGCTCTCAAAGCCTCCCTAACAACACTGCAAAGGGCCCATGTGAAACCAACACCATTAAAGCTAAAAAGAAAAGCCAGTGTGCTCAAGTGGTATTTAGTAGCTCTCCAAAGCTCTGTTAGATTGTGCTGGTTTTTACAAGTTCTTGCTTCTCTTTACAAGCTCTCAGCTCCCTGTTAGGTTCCTATGATCCATGATGCTGTCAGTAACCCACCCATTTCATATAAACTTTATTCAGCCAGGATACTCTCCAGTGAGGACCCTAAACATTAATACTTACGTTTACACTGTCCATAAATACAAGTATAAATATTTTACACAAACATAAACAAAACTTACTTGCAAGCTCCTGAAAACACACTCTCTAAAAGCCTGTATATCCAGACTCAATATAAACTACATATATATACATGTGACATATATATATGACAAGGTATTTCTAGTCTTCTAAAAATTAATGTTAAAAAATACATACATCTAAATAGACACACAACTACATAAATAACCTGTATAGGCTATACCAAACTTCCTTTTAAATACTATTTTGAACCCAGTATTTCCAAGGATTTACTGACTATTACATGCAGTTTTAATGACAGAAATCAATTTGAGAATATAGACTCTGAAAACATTTTTACTAAATAAAACGTTTCAATGGAATATCTTCAACAGGAGTTTTGTGTGTTAGTTTGTCTACTAATAAGGCTCAATTGCATCTATTCATAAGGCTGAATTCAGGTCAAGTCCATCAGACACTACAATGGACTGAACATCCATACCAAGGGATATTATGGAGTCATGGAAGTTACTGGTGACAATGCAGCAACCCAGTTTTTTCCGAAGTCTTTCATAAGAAATCTGATCCAAAGCTCATTCAGTTTCAGTACATTTACAAGGTTTTGGATCAGCTCCGAAGTGACAACTTACTCCCAAACAGATTTTATTGTTTAGAACAAGGCTGCTTCCTTTCAATCTATGTTCTTTGAGAACTTAAATCTGATGGAAAACTAAAATGCTTCAACTGCATCATGAATATAAACAGCACCAATGATGTAAACACAAGCTTTACTGCTAAACAAAGAATTGGAAGCTGGAAGAATCATCTCACTTAACCATTGCTATAACAGGGACAAATCAAAGAGCTGAACAACAGCAGCATTCTGAATTTGTTTGTATCAGTTTCAAAACATTTGTCGCTTTTCAGCTCTTCTTTGAAATGGCCTTTGATAAAACTGCCATCACTAGAACTGTTTCTACATTTAATTCCTATGTGAAAGTGTGACTGAAAAATTTCAAGTTCTCTAAGAGAACAGGAAGTTCAGCTTTAAATTTTTCTGAACTTAAAACTACAGATATGGAAATGTAGTATCCTCTTGAAAATTACTTTATATTGTGCTCAGAAAACAGGAGTCAAAGGATCCAACAAGTTCTACCTCAATCTCTGCTAAGGCTTGGGCACTGGTTTACCCGATGGACTCTGTTCCCACTTCTGCCCAAGCACTACTCACTGCTCTCATCAATGTTCTGGTGAACTGGGTAAATGCTTGAAGCTGTAAATTCAGTCAACCACACATTTTTCTTCTACCTGATTTGCAACAAGATGTAGGAAAGCACATAATTACAGAAAAAAAAAGAATGAAAAAATGTACTCAGCTTCAAATGAACTCTTGACTCCTTTCCAGCCTGCAAATTTTGTCGTTAAGACCATTCCTAATCAGTTGTGCTTCCTGTCTTTTCATCTGGGTTTGCAAGAATCACTATTTTCCCCCTGCTTGGTTGAGATGTCTATTACCAGGCTCTTGCGCATGTTGTTTACATTTATCCCTCTGAATCTACACAGCACTTCCATGTTACAGAACATAGAGCAAAGGTCAGGAAGCCCAAAAAGCAAAGAACATGAACTCAAGAACATCTCGGGCAATACAAAGACCTCAAGGGTGTGCTTGAGTCTGTCATGACTTCAAAGGTACAGAAGTGGAAAAGAGCAGCAGTATTGCAGGAATCAGAGTGCTGGGTAGGCTGCCAAGGAGCCAGGAAAAGCAGCAAACTGTGAATGGCACTGAAATGAAGAGGGATTGGGAAAAAGAGGCGAACAGACAACAGAGCATTAGACAGTAAAAAAAGAAAGTTGACCTGGAAGGAGGATGGAAGCAAGCTAAGTGTTTTTAAATAATTTTTTTGGATGAACAACTGTATTTTTGGCAGAACAAACCAAAACACTGTGTACACTTGGAAGCTGTCTTAGATAGTTACTGAGAGAACTTATTTACACATCATTAATTGTAAAATAAAAGCCAATTTAAGCACAGTGAGTAACTTTTATAGACAGTAATGCAATCTCTAATAAGACAGAAATTTAAACACTGAAATCTTAAAATATTTTTACCCTAAATGAGAGAAGTTTTCTGATAGGATGCAATGAACCGAACTCCCAGTTATGCCATAAGAGTTTGACAAACGCAATGCTCAACTTCACACAGCCATATGCAACATCTACAATGAAACAGAACTTAGGGGTTAAGGGATAACACATCTACTGCAGCCTTGCAGACTAGCTTGAAAATAAACTGCTTTTTCTAGGGAGAATGGGAAACAGAGACAAACCAAAAAACCAGTAGAACCTCCCAAATAATTAATTTCTGAAGAAGTGTAATAAGTGTCCATTAACTACAAAGTTATTTCAAAACATTGGGTCACTCTCAGTAAATGTCAGTATTCACGTAAGCACCGGCAGCCTGATTTTTTGGAAGGAAGGAAATGTATCTTCACCATCCAAGTTGCCTTCCAAAGCAGTGGAATGGGGAACAAATGCTTTGATCTGAGATGAAGCAGAGTTCTACTACATGTTATTATTTATTTGCAACTCTACAACTTATTTTCCACACTTTAATATCCTCAGCCATAAAAAGTAATTGACAAATGAACTCTTGGCAGAAGGGAATTGCTACAGAACTACAAGTCAGGCATTACCCAGTTTGCAGAAAACTTTAATGAGCACACACAGTGAAGTATCCTGCTTTTGACCCTGCACACAGATGGCATTCAAATCCTCACTTCTTTTCCTCCTTTCTGTATGTGTTAAAATCTCTCAGCCTGCTTGCTCCTCTAGGAAAAACTACATAGCTTGTGCTTTGCCATCTCACAAGCTACAATAAATTCCCCTTCCCACTCTATTTCCTTGAAATACTGAAAAGACAGTATTTTAAACCACAGTCTTGTCCCTGAAACTGTCATGACCAGCAGAAATTCCTTCTTCAGGTTCCAAAACGTTAATTCCTCAAACTCTTCCTCACATCCCTGCTGATCAGGCTCCACAACTGTGCAAGCTGAGTTAATATGGGTTCCTACTTTCCTAGACATCCTTCTGCAGTCTTTCACTCCTTCCCCCCCCATCTGATTCTTGGTTCATGTTTTCCCCCCCCC